>VZTR01021054.1:673966-775834 GCA_013400775.1 Chaetops frenatus | reverse complement strand
ATCGAGGTCTCCTTTGAAGTCAGGCCCACTGGAGGGTTTGCCTGTAGCCTGCTCTGTTGTTCAGTGCAAGCAAGTTTGCTGCACGAGAGGCAGCAGTGTGACGCCTTCTTAAAGCTTGTGTAATGTTAAGCTTGCAGGGAAACAAATGAGCACAAACTTGAGCAGCTTTTCAAATAAGAAGAATATCCTCCAAGCATCAGGTTTCCTCGGACAACCAGAGAGGAAGGGCTTTGAATTACTAAAAAAAAAAAAATAGCATGAATTTCCAAAGGAAGTGCCCATCACTCCGCTAGCAGGGGAAGCAAGCACGAATGCCTGGCGAGTCACCGCACTCTGCAAAGCAGAGGGGAGAGTGGGGTGATAGAGCCGTGTTCTCCCACCGGGCCCGCTCACGACACACTGTGGCGAGATGAGCTGGCCAGGACGAGCCAGGGGCAGGACGCGGCACAGGGCTGTTCCCGGGGACGCAGGGCTCTTGCTGAAGAAGCGCTCCGTCCCCCTCGAGAGCATCTCCTCCAGCGGGCAAGCCGGCTGCAGCAGCAGGCAGCCCACTGACCGGGCTGGGGACGCAGCCGGCCCTGGCAGCCGCCGCGCTCGCCCCGGCTGTGATTCAGCCGAGTAGAAGTGGGTGTCAGCAGAGAGCTAGGCAAGCACAGGGTCTTACCTCATCCCAGAGTAGTAGCTAAAATAGGTCAAATGAATCACACCCTAAAAATGCCTGTTTCTCTCTGTTGGCTGTCAAGGGAAACGAGGGTGACTAGCTCAGCTGTAGACTCCTACACTGCACAGATCAAGGGCAGAATTCAGTTAAATTTAGGCATCTAAATGATGTGAACCTGCTATGTAACTTCTTGTTATGGCCAGTTGATGGCTGGTTGCTGCAATCGGTGGAGCTGAGAAAAGGGTACAGGTCACCATGGAACTGACATCCAGTGACTCTCTGGACAACCTGTGCCTCATCTCCACTCTCTGGATGGCTCTGTGTTGACTGCAATCTGACACAGGTGTTTAGATGTTTATAGCAGGTGTCCAAAGGCTAGAAAACACCTCATTTGTAACTGCAGAGATAAAAGCATTTGCAGGCTTTTTTTTCAGTGTGTTATGGCAACGAGTTCTGGGAACAACTACAGAAAAATCTGGACAGCCCAGAAATGTAGGGGTGTGCAGGAGAAGGGGAGGGTGTCACAAGCAGCTCTCTGCCAGGTTGTTCTCACAGCTCTAGAGCCCTGTCGTCCTGTGCTGCACCTGCTCTTCCCATGGACACCCTTTTAATCCCCCAAGCACAGCACTGAGAGTGCTCTGGGGCAAGCTCAGCTCCCGAATGTCAGGCTGAGCTCCATGAGGCAATAAACTTTTAATGTGGTCTGACAGGTGACTTAAGCATCCTACCCCAAACAGTATGTCCAGGGACCACACTTAGCTGGTACCACAGGCTTAGATCACAGCTGATGTGCACCAAAACGGGAAAGCTGCTGCAGTCCCTTCAGTGACCATTCAGATCACCCCTTGCACATTCTTGCTACAAACATTGGAGAGAATTGCACAGCAGAGCTGATCCAGCTGTACAAAAAGAGTTTTGCTGTTACACACAGATTTATTTTTCAGCCATACCTGTCCCACAGCCAGGATTAACCAATGGCCACACCAACTCTTGCTTTGGACAAGGGATGTTTTTCTCAACAGCAGCATCACCTTAAGGACACGTTAAGCTCCTGCCTCAACTCACTTGACCCAACATTCCTAAGTTTCCACTGCATTTCTGAAAAGCAGGAGGCTGCCGCCCACAAGCACCACACTTCATTCAGAGCCTGATGTGAAGCACATCAAAAAGCAACAGGAATTTTTCTCCTGGTACTGGTGGGCTTTAGCTACAGGCTGCAGCCTTGCTAAGGTATCCCACAGCTACACATCTACAGTTTCTGTGAGCATAATGGGTATGAAACAGTGTCTAGCCAGGACCTGCACTGCATTGCATTTGGCAATTTAAACACACACACTTGCCCCAGAGCTACAGGGTTGTCAGAATAGGTTCAAGCTAAATTCCTGCAGTCTTAACATGCCAGTTGGTTTGCTTAGGCATTTTTTAAAAATAAATGCTTTCAAAAGAAATGTGTGAGTATTAAGATGGGGGTGGGGAGGGTTGTGTGGGGAGGGGAGTGTGGTTAAGGCACATGATTAGGATTACAGAAATATTGCTTTGCAACTTGTCACTTAAAATCTCTTTGCCTGTTTCCCAATGTGTGAAATTCAGTAATTAATTCTTGTCCACATTTATTAAGCACTCCTTCAACTCCAGATGAAAAGTCCCCTATGAGCATTAAGTAGTATTACATCCAGCTACCCAGAGCTGCCACACTCAACAAGTTCCGCTGTTCAATTCAAATAGCAAAAAAATTAACATCATTTTATTAATGAGTCATTTGGAAGCTAATTCTGTTTTCTTTTAAGCCAAATCTTACATATTTTTTTTAATTTCTGGCTGACTCCAAAGAGCTGACACTGGGAACATAATTTGATTTTTCTATCCTCTACCATGATATTATTTTCTTTCCCCAGCTAAATGATTGAAACATTTTTCACAGGAGAATAAATAATCATACGGGTATTCCTTTTAGTCTCATGTTATTTTTTGTGAGTGAGCTGAACATCTATAGCCAAAGTTTTCCCTGCCAGACAACATTTTGCAGCAGTTTCACAGGCAGTTGAATTGCCATATAAGTGAGAAGGGCCTTTAAGAGAACAGACTCCTTCTGGCCTTTCATTCCAGTGCTGCCACAGCCATTCCTGAAGCCAGCAGGTTCCTAAAGTGACTCTGTGATTGTGATCAAACTGGGAAAACCCATTCTTGCCGGTTTTTTAACCACTCCCACAGTTCAAGCTGAAAACTGGTCACTCAGCTTCTCCACTCCTCACTTTCTCTACCCATAACCTGTGCTAGCATCTCCACTCACAGGTGGTTTCAGTAAGTTTTCCCACGAGCAGCAAGAAAAACTGTCTGAGTTGGAAAGATGTAAGGAAAAAGCGGTTTGGATTTAGTTCACAGATCTGTATGGAGAAGAATATGGAAGATATAAAATTAGGTTTATGGCTTAATTGTACACTGTACCTCTAGGATTAAATCCTCTAGGTATCAATCCAAAAGCTTCCATCTCGGGCACCTCATTTTCTTCATCATTGGAGTAATTTGGTGGGATGGCTCTTCTCCCATTCAAAGGAGGTTTATTCTCCTCGTTGGTGCTCGTTGTTTCAGACATCGTGTACTAAAAAAGTTTTAATAACATGAGAGTGCAAGGAAAAAGCAAACATGAGCTAGTATAGCACGTGCAAGATGGGAGAAGCCAAAAGCAATATGAGGTGCCAGTGAACTACACATTTTTAGACTTCCATAAATAAAACTGAGAGGCAGAAAACATCAGTCTAATGATAAGTACAGCTCTCTAAGGATTGGAAGGCATTTTGTGTTCATCAAAACACATGAATAAGAAAAGAAGGAGGGGGGCGGGAGAAGGAGAGGGAAGTCTAACACAGAAGTATTTGCCTAGGAGAAACAGGGCACTAAAAACATTAGGAAGTTTCAGGTAAAAGAACTGGAAAATCATTCACACTCTCATCCTCCATAAAAGCATTATTGAATCCAAAATAGCAAATTATATTTTCAGAAAGTGCATCACACACTACCTCTCCCTAATAAAAATGACATTATAAGTCATACTGCAATCAAACCAAATACTACAGCCTACAACAGTCTGTGGATGATTAGTGGAGAATTGTATTTTTGTCCCTATGCACACAAACACCCAATATCTACAGGACTAACTTCTGCACCCAGACAACCCACTTTTGAGAAAAAGAGGTGGAGGGGGGAAGAGAGAAGGCTGTAAAGGGAAAAAAAGGAAAAGAAAAAAGCACTTATCCACTTATTTCTCTCCCACTAACGTCCTTAAGGGAAATCTTAGATGTAGGCTGATCAGAGACTCCTTTTTGAGCTACTCAAAACTGTTTTCACATCTATTTCAGTGTAAGCATGTAGCAGTGAAAAAGTCATACCACCCTTCTAAGAAAATATTAATGACTGAGAAGAAAACTTCTTCCCAAAGCCCCCCAAAACAGCAATTTAAAATGTAGCAATTATTTAACAGAAATAAGATCTAAAAGAAAGGGTTTTTTAGTTATCAAGGGTACCTTCTTTTCAGATAGTCTTGGGGTTTTTTTCTTTTCCCTTGCAGAATTTCTGCAGTGCAATAGAAGCAGGGAAAAAGTTGGGGGCTTTTAAGTAACCTCTTTATATCCTCCTCCTTCCTGTTGCAATAGGACAGTGCTGAAAGGGTTGCCAAGCCCTCCCCACACCACCTCGGAGGATCTGCCACCACAGCTGGCATGTCTTTTCTTCCTCCCTTCCCTCCCTGCCTGTCTTACCCCAACTCTGCTCATCAGGAGCACTTCAGGGTGTTTGTGCTAAGGAAACGACCTCGGCACTGAAGTTTCAGTTCTTTCTGAGACCAAGTAGGAGTGCTCACAGCACAAGAGCATATGAAGTGGGAGACTGGAGGGGATTTTCTGAGGGACACAGTCCAAGAAGCCATGCTTACCACGTTGCCGGTCTTTGATGTTGTCTCTGCCTCAGGGAGCCCGTGATGCAGCTTCAGGTGCTGGTTTGCAAGAGTCCTCCCAGGCAGACACAGTGATGGTTCCCCTGCTTGGTCGTCTTTTCAGAGGACTGCAGGACACATGAACATGGAGAGCTCATTGGCAGCCCAGCTTTTTCTAGAGACCTTGTGCTTTCCAGGACAATGAAGGTGTTTTGCACCACACAGCTATATTTGGGTCAAATGACCTTCAGCTCTTGCCCATGATAAAATGTGCATCACCTGACAGGTCTGGGACAGCACCTTGTGGGAGCTTTTTAACTTCATGTCAACTTCCTTCGTTTTCACCAAACTCTAAGGTAACAGGGGACTGTGTGACACCTCCTCTGTCAGATGTAATTCTGCAGGCCAGTGAAGCTATTTGGAGAAAAAGCAATGGACAGGGAAGAATTCAGGCCTATGTTCTGCCAGGTTCTGCTGTTTGGCAGCAGAGGTAGAAGTCACCTACTGAGAATGTACATGGGCAGTGGAGAGCCCCTCTTACACACATGGCACCCACCAAGGGCATGCACTTGCTTCTGCTGCAGGGCAGGTGGAGGAACAAGGAGACACAGTGAAGAGGACTCTACTGCTTTTCAGACAGCCATGACTTTCAGCCCCACAGCACCAGAGAAGCCTCAAACCTCCACTGGCTAAACACCACTGAAATCAACCCAGGGGCCAAAAAAGAAGAGAACTGGGTCACATTCCTGTAATGGGAAGCAGCAAGTAAATCATCTGGAAGACAGAACCCCCATCCTACCTCCCAGCCACAGCAAGGCTGTTCCACAGAGGTCAGGACACACGCAGAGTGTGGGTCAGAGATCTGAGCTGGGCATCTGGGAGCAGCATAGCTACACCAGAATGGCATTGTAGCTGGGATAAGGAGCTTGCTAGGGCTGATTGCCAAGGCACAGCATGGGGCTGCAGCAGTTTTGGGGGCAGCCTGGTTACCTGCACACGAGTGTTGCACTATGCTATCTCACAGCTGAAGGGTATGAGAAGACTGCTGCAGACTGGCTTGTAGCACAGAAAGCCACCTGGCTGGAGGACTCCCATTTCCCTGTCCTGCTCCCCCTGGAGTGCCAGCACCCTGAGGGGACAGATCTGATCCCATCACACACATCCTGAGCCGCAATTGCCATTGACTCACTTTTGCACAGATGGGCCCTGTGGTAACCATCTGGAGGGCAAGCAGCACCCCTGGCACCCGGGAACAAAATGAGCTTTCTGGGGGAGGAGGCTGGTTGCCAATTCTTTTNTTTTTTTTTCCTTTTTTTCCCCCCTTACATCCACACTTCTGTGTGGCATGTTGTGCTTTGTGCCTCTCTCTCTCCCACTTCCAGCCAGCACTTCAGTTCCCAAAATTGCAGCTGCTGCGACGATGTTACAGAAACTGCTATCAATATTGCCTCGGTGCCATGCCTGCTGGAGGCCTGCAACGCAAATAAGAACCACCGTCTCCCAAGGAAGTCATGTGCTTCCCCAGGTGGCTGCGGCGCTGTCAGAGCCAGGAGGAAAACTTTCCGTCAGAGCAAGGCCTGGAGCCAGCGGATGCAGCAGAACAGATCCCGCTCCGGCAACGGTGCCTGAACAGGCAGTGGTTGCAGATGTCTCCCCACGCCCAGGCACGTCACCCTGGGGCTTTTGGCAGGAGATGCCGACCATGCAGAAAGCTGGGAGGCCAAAATTTTTTGGTGGCAGCGGCAGGAGTGGGACTTTGCATCCAGGGAGAGTAATGTTTTGCAGGCTGTGATTTATTTATTTCGTGGGGAGAGATGTAAATTCGTGCTTATGACAGCTCCAGATGGCAGGTATTTTCTCATTACCTTGACTTCTTAGCATTTTGTATCCCATGCCTCTTAGACTACACTGGCCTTGATGTAACTTCTGTGGTTCCAATATACTGACGTCAGGGCTGATGCAGGAGGGGGTATGGAAAACATAAACCCCTGATTTTCCTGTAGGGCGTTATATTTAATGAATGGTGTCCTGGGATGACCGGTGGAAGAGCGCTCTCTTCCTGAAGCCGCTTTGGCACTGCACCCTCTGGGGAACTGTGAGCCCATGCCCATTTCTCAGAGCAGCCTCCAGATGCTCATGGCCTTTGCAGTCACAGGCACCCTTCCCACAGCAATAGACTTTGGATGACGGACAGTCCTTCCTCACTAACCCCACAGAAAAGCCCTTAAATGGCTGCAAAGGGTTATCTAAAATGCACTTTCCTGTTGTTGCCAGAGCCAGTGCTGTTCTGTTCCAAGTCCTCCCATGCCAGGCAAGAGTTTGTGGGGGGGAAAACACACAAGTCAGTAAAGCTTTACAGCCAGAGGAGCAGGTGTGCCAAGATCTGTCACAGGCTAACTGATCAACCAGGTGCTCACATAAACGGGTTGCTGCTGCCAGCAACTAGATGGGAGGGATGTTTTGCCTGCTGTAGCTACACCAAGTATTCCTCGGGAGCAGATGAGCATTGTAAAGCTCTCCAACAGGGTAGTTTAATTGCTTCTTCTTTTTTAAAATATCACCCCCATGCCATTTGCAGCATAGATGAATGTACGGGTGCACTGGAATATTATACTACAGCATGTGCACAGGAGTACCTGTCAGGACATCATCCTCAAGAAACCAGAGTCTCTCAACTCTGACCTTCGATACATAATAACACCACTGCACCTCTCTCTTGTCCTCTCACAACTTTACTTAGGACCCTACACTCCTTCTTAGATGATCGAGTCTTGTCTTCTGCCTTCCTCTGCATCAGTACTCATCTCCCAGGAATTCATGTTCCTCTTCCTATGATGCTCTGCCTCACCAAGGCTGCAGGCAGAGTAGAGCAGATCCTAGAAGAAAAAAACCCAAACTAATAAAAATGTTATTTTTAAACAGAAGGAAATTTCAGGAATCTTCATTTGGTGTTTTTATTTGCATATTTTGCTTTGTATTTTTTAAAAAAAACCAAACCCAGTTAATATATCTGTGCATAACAGCAGCTCTGGCTACCACACACAGAGGAATATATTTTAAGTTAATACTGAAAATTCAGAAGGCCCAGCTCTGAAATGTGGTATGTGCACGCATGTCTTTATGTGTGAAAGAGGGGCAGAAGCAGAGAGAGATAAAATGGCAGCTCTTCAGATGGTAGAACATTTGGAAGGGGATATAGGGCCAGTGTTCAAAAGATATTGTTGCAAATGTTTCTGTTGCAGGAAGAAAAATACCATAGATGTATATATTCATACATATATTCTGCTAGGAAAACACAGCATAGCAAATTTTACTCTTCTCTGGAAAATTGTTGTTCTAAACTGAAAGCCTAAATTCAAACTGTAGATCTTTACAAGCATCTACATCTGTGCTGGCCATCTTAGGCTCCCTTTATCCTACGCACAGATCCAGTCTAGGCAGTGATTCATCTCCTCCTACAGCAGACATGTAAATAGGTCAGATGAATCATGGCCTAAAAGTGCCTGCTCCCTGTATTGACTGCAAAGGGAGCTTGGGGTGATGGGTTTTGCCATATGTGTCTACACTGCTGATGTCTGCAGTGAGGTGAGATATATCCTAGGCTGGGTAAGGAAACAGAAAAGCATTTTATTTTGGTTCTGAGGTCTGACTTTCAAGTGCTAAATTATCCTTTACTTTTATGGAAATAC
Source organism: Chaetops frenatus (assembly GCA_013400775.1). NCBI lineage: Eukaryota > Metazoa > Chordata > Aves > Passeriformes > Picathartidae > Chaetops > Chaetops frenatus. Next base: position 767,556 of record VZTR01021054.1, on the reverse strand, counting down.
TGCTGCAAGTCACTATCAGTGATACACAGTGTATCATTCAATACATTTTTTTTCTATCAGAATATGTGTCTGTCACTGCCAATTATATAAAATGTATTTCTTACAGTACATATTGGATTACAGTAAAGTACATACAAGCTCGGGAAAACACATGCATTTTTTTATACTCATTTGTGAAGCTGTTCTGTTTCTTCAGACAGAAATATAACCATACATGTAGTAACTGGAGCAAAATATAATAACAATAACAATAACAATAACAATAACAATAACAATAATAATAATAATAATAGTAATAATAATAATAACCATTATGAACATGGAATCTGGGTTCTCACTCCTATTCTTAGTCATATCTGAATCCAAAGAATTCTGTTGGTTGGATACTAGGGACTGCCCTAGTGTCTTACAGGAAAAGAAGAGAGGAGCTAAGCAAGGGCAGAGGGATCTGTCATAAGGGGCAATATTCACAGTCTCCAGCTAAATTTACTGGCTTATGTTTTGCTGGAGTTGAGACCTTAAAAGATGAAAGAACATCTCTCAAAAATGGGATTAGACAACTTCTCTCTGGCCAACTGACCCAGAAGCTGATAGGGACACAAAGTCTATGAACCTCGGATATTTATTTCACCCCCAAAAGGAAAGGGCAGGACATCCAAGCAAAGCCATAACTACCTAGAGACTTAAGCAGGAAAGGCCATTTTAGATATAACATTTGTCTGAATGAATTTCACTACAGGTGCCATATGCCTGGGTCACAGAAAGGTTCCTCTCTAAAGAAGTTGTTTCAGACTTTTTAAGCCCACCCACCCAAATAAGCTCTTGGCCTGGGGATCAGCTCAGGATCAGCTCAGGTATTGGTCAGGCAATGAGACTGAGAAAAGAGATTGTAACTTGAAGAGCAGGGGAAACAGAGGTGAACAGAGTATGAATCCCATTCATAGACTAGTTCCAGATTCCCTTTTGAACAGCCACTATATCTAGAGACAGGCAGAACAAGCAATATACAAGTCTGGTAAGACTCTGTCTATCATTCTTGCTATATACTCACAGAGCTGCTTGAATTTTTCCCAATGCATCAGCATCCTTGCAGTGAAGGCTGATTCCACAACACTGAAACTTTTTCAAGAAAATGACAATTGATTATGGTAATAGAGTTAGCAAGAAGTTGCCAAAACATGCTTAGCTTTGATTTGCAAATTTTAGATTTTAAGTTTAAAGCCAGGCTGCAGTCCTCAGGTAGTGGGATGTCAATGACAGAACAGACTTGAAGGGAACGTTAAAGTTCCTGCAAAGACCCAGCTTGAGTTTAAATAGCTGCAGCTTAGTTCTGCACCCTGGCTGGCTGCTGCAGAGCTGCAGCCCTCAGCTCTAGAGGGGTTCAGTTATCATGTATAGCATCAGATGAAAATGAAGGTGCTGTGCCCAAAGTACCATGGCTCCTGGACAGTATGGAATCCTCTTGGATAAATCAAAGGCAGAACCAACAAACCATGGAAGACCCAAACCACCTAAAAACAAAAGCAAAGGGTCTGTGCCCTGATTTCCTGAAGCACTTGCAGCAAAGACCTAGTACAGGATACTTGAGATGTCCCTACCTAAATTCAGCTGGACTGAGCAGGGTTTAGTAGATTCAGGTCTACTTTGTGCACAGATGAATATCTTTGTTTTACTGCTCAGCTGAGAAACATGTTCATGGAACATTGCATCTCAGCCAAGAAGCTAGACCAGACCACAGCTCTTTTCTGTATCCAGGGGGTGGTAATACACAACCCAGGCAATCCCAGCATGCTTAATTAACAGTTGCTTCTAATTAATTTAGTAACATATGTGGACATGCAATATTTCAATCTTAATGTCTCAAATAGTTTCAACATTACTGACACACAATGTTTCAAGTATTCAAGTGCTCAATTACAAGATTTCTGGAATTAAAGATCTCCTAAATTTCATTAAAAGATAAAACTTCCTGTTCCAGTTCAGAACAAAAATACATTTTAAAATGCCTGAATGTCTTGTAGAACAGCTTTTCTTCTTAATACAACACAGATGTAGTGTGTAGGCCCACACACAACAAAACAGTTAAGCACATCTTAACTGCAGTCATGTAATTTCATCTTCAGGCATGTACCTAAACCCTGTAATGGGCTCAACTCAACCAAACCATGGCCGTACAATATCTATTTGTACAGAAACTCTTAAGCTGCCTGTTGATGTTGCATTTCTGCAACATGAAGTTGCAGTTTAACATGTTTCTACTGCAACTGCTTCTTGGCCATTTCAAAGAGGGTTGTTGATTCATTGTTCAGTCCCAAGATTGACCTTATCTCTGCGCAAATGAGCTGAGTAATTCTTTATTCAAGGAAATGCGCAATCTTTTGAGAAATACATTCAAATATGGATCATAAAGTGTTGCAACTGGTTGGTTTGTTAATGGCGGATGTTCTGGAGGGAAAAGGGAAATCTAAAGGATGAATCATTATCCAGATGAAGTTCAAAAGCAGTTCAAAATTCATTTCATAATCACAGATGAGTGCCAAATAAATCCATCCAGCACAAGCTGCAGGCTTTGATTTTTGTGAAGTCTGTAAGTCCTTTCCTTTGCTATTCCCACTATAACCTTTGCAGTATGGGTAAAATAAATAAATAAATTTAAAAGTTACAAGAAATTATTGCCTTCTAAATGCTCCATATACCTGTCTCTTTCTACATTGTTGTGCTGCATCCACGGAATTACTGTCAATGTGCACAGTGGAATACAAATACTTTTCCCTTTGGGCTTGTAGTGAGCTCATGGTTGGAATAAAGATAAAAGCCAGAGCAGCTGAGAATGCATCAGGAGTGCAACTCCAGCATGCGTGTGCATGCATCCACAGCAAGGACCCTGACCCCTCTGCTGAAGTGAAAACCCTATGCTACAAAGAGCAGGCATGCACAGTACTTCTCTTACATGCCCAGACTCTCTATAAATCCTGTCAGGGCTGAACAAAGTCCAAGGTAACAACCACGGTCAACAGGTGCTCTCTCCATTTGAGGCTTACCCATCCTCTCACACAATGCCACCTCTGGTGGTGTGCCCCTAAAAGATCAACCCTACAAAGTTTTAGCTGTGCTGTTTAGGCTGTGAGTCTGCAAGAAGGCATGTTAGAACAAAACTCTGCAGGCAGATATCTTGTCCTTGATCCCTTGGGCTCTCTCTGGTCTCTGGCCCATCCCTCTCTCAGCTGTAATCTTCACAAACTTTTGCAGCTACCATAGGAATGGTGTGATCTTTCACTCTTCCTTTCAAGCCCTTTTCTTCAACAGCCTTACACTGCTTTTGATTTGCTGTCAGAATATCAAAGGGTGGTTGCTGCAGGAGCATTTACTGCTTTACTAATAGATTGGAAACTCATCCAGAAAGCAGCAGCTCAAACAAAACAGGATTTGATCTATCTTTTATATTAAATTATCATTTTTTTCAGAAAGATTCTTGGAATTCTTAATCTTCAGACTTGTAAATTATTACAGTTCATTCAACTCATATAAAAAGAAAGGGCTCACTGGCTGTAGTTGAGATGTCTTCACCCAAGAAACCGCGCTGTTTGCCTGGGATTCCTCCTGACACTCTGTAGTTTCTGTAGCTTACACAAATAATTCCTTGGAGATGTGCATGAAAGACAGTATAAGCAGCATGTTAGAAAATTATAAGAAAAAGTGATGGTAAAGTTAGGTTGAAGAAATAGCCAATAGATTTTCTACTAAGAGGATAAACATTCTTCAAAGGCATCCATTGGAATACACAGGTGGAAATGGTTTTTTTTGGAAGTTCCATCCCTTAAAATGGTCCATGTCACTGTCTTGCAGTCTGCTTTCCCACTTCTCCCTTGCAAGTCAGACACATCATCAATGAACAGAAAGAATATCATAACACCATAGGAGTTTCTAGCCAAGGATAATGAGAATCAAGTAACTTGAACAAATGGTTTTAGAATGACCAATAAGCTGAATTTCTTTGCATTATGCCACAATAAATTTTAAACAAGAACATGCATTCACTAAAAGCAAAGCTGATTTGTGGCCCTCTGAAGGAAAAAGTTGGGGCAGGTAAGCAAATTGGGATGACCTACTTGTTCAACCTTTCCCATTGGCGAGGACAGTATCTTACTAATACTTCTGTACCTGCTGACAGTCAGTGTTCAAATGTTGAATCTCTAGCTCACTGACACTACTGTCACCAGCATTTTCTATTGCATTCAACGGCAAATATAATTTTTTGTGCCTGTTATTTGAAAAAACAGTGGCTCAAAATAAAATACTTGATTTTTGGGTATAAAAATTATGAAAACCCTCAGAATGTGTAGAGAGGCCAGCATTGCAAGTGTTATCTAATGAACACGACTCTAAGGTCGTGTTTATTCTCACAAATACCACAGTTTTCACAAAGGCAACAGAAGCATGCATGCAAAGCTTCAGCAATAACACAAATTATGATCTAAACTCACTGTAGCCACAATATCTTTCAGAATGAACTCCTATCAGAACTCCTCATCTTCACAGCTCTGAAGGCTGAAAACATTACACCTTTTCAAGACTTTAACCATACCAAAAAAAGAAGTGCCATCTCACTGTAATAATGCTGTCTTAATTATGTACAATACTTAGCACTAGTTTTACACCAGATGAGTCATAGTAGAAGCTTGTACTTTACTGTTTGACTAAATCCCACAGCACTTAGAACTCCCTGCAGTGAGTGCTTACCAGCTTGTGCTCAGCTCTTTCCTCAGACCATGTCTGCTGGATCCTTCGGGGAAGGTTGGTTTGAAGGGTGCTGCACTAGGATGAGTAGACACTGTGGTTGGAAATAAGGTCTCGGAGTCAGTAAGAATATGCCAGAGATCTTTCTATGTCTTGAAAGCTGCTCAGGTGTCTATGCCTCTCCAGTCATGTCCATTTTAATTAACTGAGATTCTAAAAATGATAGAGCTGGGTTTAATTCCTTTCTTTTTTAAGAGCAGTTTATCTTCTGAGTAGAAAGGTGTTTAATTTTTGTCATCTTGTGTTGTTTGTTGTAACAGTTAAGATGATACCAAACAGGTAACTAAAATGCTGTTATTTATGGAATCCCTCTTCACTTGTCTTATACCATCTACTCTTCTACTGCTAAAAATTATCCCACAGAAGCAGATACCTATCATTTTATGAAAAAATTTTACCACTGGGGTTTTCAACAAGATAGCATGGTCTGATGGGCACTTGTTCATTTGTTCAGATTTTTTCTCCTTCCTGTGTTTTGGGGCTTGATGAGATCTGTGAAATTTCCTGGTAAGCACAGGATCTTTTCCCAGGTCCTTCTACATGCTGATGCCTTGGAGAATACTGGCTATTCTCAAATCAGTTGTTACTTTGACAGTTCAGCTTCCTTCATCTGAAACATATGAATAACACCCCTTTTGAACCTTCATAAACAGTGCTGGAAACTTCAAACGAAAAAATACTCTGAGATAGATTTTTTTTTTTATTTTTTTTTTTTTTTTTTTTTTTTTTTTTTTTAAGTTAAAGAGCAGATGGACTTGTAGCAGAGTATACTGCAGTCTTCATTCACAGTCAGCAGGAGAGGTAGATTCCAGCCTCTTTGAATCTCGTGGAAGACCATGTGGGAAATTTAATGTCAGACACTGTGAAAAATTGGTCCCATCTGCCTCCCCTCCTCCACCCAATAGATACACAGAGTGCCCAGGTTCCTGGCTATCACAGATCACTGGGATCACTGCTGAAGCCTCTCCCTATGGAAACGACAAATACTCTACTCATTAAACATCCCTGTAATGAATGCCCTGCTATGGCAACTTCCAAGAGACTCTTGATTAATTGAAAGAAGCAAAACACTTCATGTTGAAGTAACAGCTGGTTATGGTACTTACCACTATCAGCTGATAGTCTAAAGACATACACTTCACTGGGTAGATTTCACTCCTACACATTATTTAAATAGAAGTTGGTTTTTTGCAAACTTGGTACCTCTAAATTGAATTACTCTATTACATTTGGCTAGTAGGGTCCTTTGAGTAAACAGTGTTTTTTCAAAGTCTTACCAAAAACTTTACCCAGAAGAAACCCCGAGGAGTGGTGTGCACGCCACACTACTGTGTGATGCAGAAAGGATGCATCCAAGGGAAAGGACAAACAAATCTTTCCGCTAACGGAAATATTTCATTTCCATTTTAGCCAGGAATGCACTAAATAATGCATCATGCCTCAGCTACTCAAAAGGTCACCTTTTGGTCTCTGAGCAGCTGCAGCAGCTGTGCTCCTTCAAGACTCTGCTCTGAGCACAGAGCAAAGCATGAGAGCTGACAACAAGCTTGGGGGATGCAGGTATGGAACAGGCTTCTGGAGGTCTCCCAGCAGCTATGGTTGAGAACCACTGCCAAATTTGCTTTCTCTCATTTTTATCTTCAATCTCAAATAACCTTCTTCCTTCTCTCCCTTCCTAAGTAAATTAGTCATATGCAAAATATGAGAAAATTAACAGCCAACTCAGATTTTGACACCATGCAGAGACAAGTATCCATGGAGATTAGGGACCTCCTGTTCATCACTGATTTCCCATCACATTTGACAGGAAGGTACAACAAACAGAATAAACTAGTCCCCAGAAAGGCACGCTGTGGGGCCAAGTTCAGCTTGGAGGCTACCGCATCCATTATTCCCAAACTATAATACAGCAAGAAAATTCCCAATATTATCTCATTATCAGGAACTCAGATATGAGTTTTGCGGCTGGGAATCACTCCATCTTTCTAGACTGGAGTGTTGGCTGTAACATACAGACCTTGGTTTGGAGACAGTGATTTTGAAGGGGAAAGAAAATCAGTGTCCACTATCATCCAGTTCAGAATATGTCCTCCTAACAGGTAGGTCAGGGTGGTACAGAGGAGACATCCTGATTAGACCTGATTTTGGCAGAATGGTGAGGGAATAAACATGTTGTTCTTCCAGGATTTTTGCTGTTTTATTTTCCACAGATCTAATCTTGTTCCATTTCCTGAATGCATAGATCAAAATTGCCTACAACCAGAATAGTTTCTGTTTCAAATTAAATCAAACAAGCAAGGAGAGAAATAACAACTACATGAGAAACAAACAAGAATGTAACTCACTGTAAGGGCTATCTTGCATTGATAAATAACATACACTGTTAGACTACAGCCTGGGGAACACTCTATTTTTAAAGGTCCCACACAAAATAACAGAATCATACCAGACGTACATCTAACCATATGTACCACTCATCTTTTCTTACCCAGAAACACAAGCAAATCTAAAAAAGAGATGGGGGAAAAAGCCCAAACAAACCAAAACAACAAACCAAAGCAAACCAACTAATGCACAAGCACTGAATTAAATATTAGAATTCCACTGCTTATGTATTCCTTAGCCTGTCCAAATGTGCTTTCATCTCCTTCACTCACTCACACATCAAGATTGCAGGAGACCTCCATGAAAACCCTCCGGGCTCTGGGATTCCTGTCCTTGATCCTGGGTGATGTGGGATTAATTAACTCCAGCTGCCCCTGTTGGCTTTTCCCCACTGCAATGGCTCAGTGTCACCACCAACCAGCACAAAGCCCATGCCATGTGGCAAGGCCCTGTGGTCAAGCAGGCTGCCAGCCTCGCAGCCACAGTGGGCACAGCAGGGTGGCAGCTACCAAAAGACAGAAAAGAGAACAAGGTGGATGGGCCCATAGGGCTCTTTAAATGAGTTGGCAAGAAAATTTTAAAATTTGCACTTTAAAAACCGAAAAAAAGCAGAATACTGCAGAGCAACCAAATTCACCATAAACCACTCTTTACAATCTGCAGGTAGCAGCAGGAGTTCTCAGCCAGCCTGATCAAAGTGAAACCTCCTGCTTGCTCATGTGCCTCTCTGGCACTGGCACACGAGAGCCCTGAACAGCATGTACTGCAAGTCAGGAGAGAGCCCCATATGCTTCTGACAGCAGCCATCATAACCACTTTCCAGCTGTGTTACCATCAGGTGTGGGTCATTACTGGAATTCAGTCTGCATCAACAGACTGTACATATAATATGTACTGGACCTGTCATTCAGTAGATACTTCAAATGGAGCCAGGATATCACTGGCATCACTTGGATCATCTGGCCAAGCCCAAGCCTGCACTGGCCTACACAAAAGAAAAAGGAAAGAAAAGCAGGTCTGTTATCAGCAGGTTTAAATTTGTTCAAAAGGAGCATATATTTCCTTTGCAAAATATCTATGAATCTGGAAAGTAGAAAAGGCTAAAGATACAGACCAGTCAAGCACCATTTATTTAAAATGTGTCATCCCAAAAATAACTGAGGATCCTTTCTAGCTGTAAATCCAAACCAGAAAGCAATAGCAGCCCTCTGGACAGACAACAATCCAGGGTTTAATTCTGGACCTACACATAGCTAAACAAGTGCTCATTCTAATGGCAAGAGAATGGGAAAACAGCCTTTGGACTCTACACCTTGTCTTCCAGTGCTCAAAAGCCATGTGCTTCAGGCTTCCATGATTATAGAGTCTTTAATGCAATATGAATTCACCAAAGAGCTTGACATCATTTCAACTATGCTAAGTCACGTCCTTGGACTGCCTCTAAAAAAGCCATCCTATCTTCACTGACAATGTGGGCAGCCTGGTGAGAGGAGGTTTCCAGCAGAGACTCCTGCATAATGTGCTTCAAGTCAAGCAGTGACAATATTGCTCCTGCCCCCTCACCCTTCCACCCCTGTTCTTCCCCCCTTGGCTAAGGAGACGTTTTCCTTTGGCAGAGCAAATGATGCCAAAAATGTACAAACAGCTATGAGGCTGGGGTAAGAGTGCATCTGTATGAGCAAAGCAGCCCTTTCTCAGCTTCACATTGGCACAAGACCAAGTGGGCACCAATGTGCTCCATCCCATCTCCAGGCCACCATGAGCAGGTGAACCCAGCCCAGCAGCTGGACCGGAGTCCCCCAGTGTTACAGTGAGCACTACCCTTCACCTGGTATCTGCCGGCCAATTAATGTACAACCACAGTAATTTTTTGTCTCTTGAGTGTATTTTCAGAGTTGTTCCCTTTGGCTTCAGTATTTAATGGGTTGCAACACAGTTAACACATTTGCACACACTCCCAGACACACACACAGAGTTGCTTACATATGGCTTTCCTTACAGTTCTGATAATCTGGGTAATTTATTCAGGTTGGCAAAGTTTGAGTGTTTTTCCATTTCCTCTGCAGAAGGGGAGTAATGTGATTGTTGCTGTGGTGATCCTTCCCTTAATATTTTTAGCCATAATCTGACTTAAAGTCATGACTGGCAGTGGAAAGTGTCATTTTCTTAAGGCACAATACCAAAACATTTGTGAAGAGCCTTTTATTTTTCACACTGAATATTATACATATACATATGTGTATATATAAATATATATATATATATATATACGTACATATCTGTGTGTATATGTATATGTGTATATATATATATTCCTTTAAATTCACATTTATAAATGTGAACATGTATATGTTCCTTTATCATAAACAGGCCTGGGTTTGGCCTTTCTTTTGTAAGCCTTGTTCTCCTTCATCCACTTGGGCTAAAGCTGCACAGTCAGAACCTCTGCTCACTTTGGTTTTGTTTTCAGGAAGGGACTAACTTACTTAGATATATCAATGCTGGCATTAAGAGCAGTTGCTTGTCTAGTCCCCCAGGCATGGGATTTAAAAATCTACCCCCTTCCCTGTTACTGATATTAATGACTTCTCTGCAGAAGGGGAGCAAAGCGATTTCACGTTTTCCCTTCATTTAAGAGGTTGCAGAGCCAGCATTCCTCTCTGTGTTGAGAGGACAGCAAATGTCAGGTCCCTACCTTCATTTATGCCTTGATCAATGAATCTGTTGGCAGAGAAAACCGTGACACACAGTGAGGAATGGAGCACAAACCTGATGGAAACAGTGGTGTTATTCCCATTTGTAGCATGGACTGTAGGCATATCCCTGCAGGGCTCTACCAAAGCAAGGGTGGTAGCACCACCCCACCAAACCTAGAGCTCTGCTGTCTCATGGCAGTGGTGCAGAGCACACAGGGAGCTGAGGTCCAGCCCTTAAGCGTCCTATGCTTGTCTCCTTCCCTTCCTTCCAAGTAAGAAACCTGAGAGGCCTGGGAATGGATAAGTTCTGAAAGTTACAAAGCTTTCACTACACTGCTTTTCCACAACCTGCTTCACAGTGAGTGAAATGCTTAACACTGAATTATCCCATGGGACCAACCATGGAAAAGGATGCCATGAAGTATAGATGAAAATAAACTCAACTGGGCCAATGTAAAACTGTTCACCCGTTTAGCTGTGGTTTCCTGAAAATTATCATTCGGGATGAATTTTTGTTTGTCGTTAAAAATTAATCATCTGGGAAGGCTGACAATTCTGTTTCTCCATTTTTTATCTCTGGTGGGTGTTTCCCAGCATTTAAAATAAATTCCAGATTTTTTTTTTTTTTTTTTTTTGAGATGGGGTAAAAGAGGGGCTATTTATTTTTCATCTAGGCAAATAAAAAGTGACATTCCAAAAGATTTTACAACCTCCATCATTGTAAATGTCTTTAGTGTATCTGAATAAATCCAATTCGGATATTTCTTCCTGAATACACCAAACAGAAACCATCACAATACTTTTCTTCTATAATGGGATTGCAAATATAAGTGATGTGAAACCATATATTGTCTTAATTTTAATATGAAGAACGCCTAGAATCATAAGTAGAGAAACTATTTAACAAAGAGATGAATATATACTTATTTACACACGCACAGTTACAACGAGCTGCATTATGTATGACAGAATATCACAGCATGATTATTCCCGTGTCTTTTGTTTCTCACTGCACCTCGAGAAATTTCAAGACTTTTAAGATCTCATCTGCAAGTTTTCAGTGAGAGCTAGAGACTTGTGCCTTCCAAAAAAGCAGTCCAATCCTCCACGATCTAAATGCTCCCTAGATTCTGGTAGATTCAGCAGCCTGTTGATGCAGCAGATTACATCAGAGGTGCAAGAAACCACAGTGCTGCAGGGGTGGAAATGGGACATGGCTTTCCACCACTGCTTCAGTACTTTCCCACCATCACTACCCTGAGCACTTGGAATCTGCCTTCCCACTGATCATCCCGAGGCAATTGGACACAGACAACACACACGTGGCCAGACTGCACCTGCTCAGTATTTTGGGGACACCCTGGATCCTCTGCAGTGGCTGAACAATGATGCTGTGCTTGTGATCGTCTCGGCAATGCCAGCAGACCTCCCATAGCTGCAGCCAGCATGACACTGCTCCTTAACAATTCCCTCACCAGACCATGCAGGACATGCTACACCTTGAGATATTAATCATGTGCTGGCACGGGAAGGGCAGGAATTGAGGGCTGATTTGCCTATTTGCCTTCACCTTGGCCTGTTTAATGCCCTGTCCCACACTGTGATGCCACCAGCACCAGAGTAATCTGCAGGCATGCACATTGTGTATGTGTGTATTCTTGCCCACACTATGCCTCAGGAATGAAAGAATTCTGCAAAGAAAGGAAGGGACAGCTCTGGGAGCTGGGAATAAGTGCACAGGGTCAGCTGAACCTCTTTTCTAGGTCATTTCAAGAGATTTCACTACACAGACCCACAGTTATTCAAACCCAGTCCCACTGGAAGAGAAAAAGAACCAAAATAAAGTAGACTGTTGGATGGAGCTCAGCCTGCTTAGAGCTACTTTGACACTTTTCATTAGCTGTAAGTGCCAGGTCTTGCTTTCCATACTGACCCAAAGGTGCCGGATCTTGGCTCACTTTCCTTTAGCATGTACCACACCAGACTGAACCTCCAAAGTCCTACTCCACCACACTCAGCTTCATTTTCTCACAAAGCCTTTGAATCAAGGCAACCTTCCACCACGTCCTCCAAGCAATTAGAAGGTTGCCTACCTGCTCTGAGGCAGCCTTATTGTGAGTGTGCATCACAACATAGCTTTTTACTGTTATTCCACACCAGGATTGCTGCCTTTGTTGCAGGGCACTGAGCTCCAGCCCCTGCGGAAGCGCTGAACGGGGCATTTGCAAGCGGAATGTAGGTTTCCGTGCTATTTCTGGAGCTCTGCAATTCACTTCCTGCCTCGCACGTGGACCAGGGTTTTGCTTAGATGCAAAGCTGAGATTGAGCTGTCAGTCACAATATACTTCTCTTTTTTTCCCATTTTAGAAAAGGGATTCATATCTGTAAAGGATGCGCTCAGTTCAAAACACTGTAGCCTTAACTACATTGGCTCTGGAGCAAAAAATCAAAGAGAGATGAAGGTACGTGCCAGAATTAAGTCTGTGCTATAAAACAAGCCTAACTAATGTCTAAATTCCAGCCTTGCTGAAGTACAAACAGCAGTCTCATTTGCTGTGCAGGTAAAACCAAGCTGATTTTTTAACAGTGTATTTCCTAGCAATTTCAATGATTCTTGCTGACAGTTTAGTTTTAAGGACCAAACTCTCAGACAATAACTCATGACCTAATTCTGAAGTAAGACTTCAGTTCACAATTTTCTCTGTACATCCCTCAGCAATTTTGTAGAGAAAGGATTCTAAAAGGCTATGGTAAGCACAAAACAGATAAAAGCAGTTATCCAGACATTTAAACCAGATAAACCCAGGTTAGTACTAAATACAGATTTTCAGCAGCAGTTTTTGCAAACCTATAGAGGGGAACTGAGCAGCTCCAAAGTCAACGCAGGTAAGAAGTTAGAGTCTTAACCAGTTACTGCCTTGCCACCCACCACCTGCTCACCTCCACCCCATGAAATGAAGGCAGAAAGTAATTCTTAGTTAAAATCAAACCATGTGGTCCTCCCTCCTCCCTACCTAAAGATACTAAGATATTTACACATTTTTAGTCAAATCCATGTTATAAAAGAAAGAGAAAGTACTCAATTTTTAAATAAGGAGGGAAAAAACCCCATACAAGCAAACTGAAAAAGGCAGCAAGACCAGGATATTTACTGTCTCACCTGTCTACAGAGCATAATTTTGAATTACCTTTGTGGCTTGGCTACTTAGCCTGCACATTCAGATTTTGAAATTATGATTGATTTTTTTCCAACTCCTTAGAATATAAGCTTAATTCTAGAGATCACAGCTGCTCATTGCTACAGCTTGCTTAAGCATATTTAAGTTTTGAGGCCCCAATTTCAAGCCTCCATCTCTGGGTATCTTTAAGGAGGACACATCAGTCAGGGATAACATTAATAAAGTTGCACTTACATTCAGAAGGAAATATGGTTTAATGACCTCTTAAGGTCATCTTTGGGACTAATTTTCCATGACAGAGTCTGACCATAACACAACCTAATTGCACCAATTCAAGAGAAAGTTACCCCATCACAATGGCTCTCAGCCTTCCCCTTCAGCTTCTCTTCTGTTTCTAGTTTAATAAATCTTTTCTCAGTAGCACAGTTTGGCTATAAGAAAAGTAGGAAGTATATCTTTGAGAAACTATCCCTAGGCCAGATAGACAAATTTCTGATAACAGACAGAGAACAATCAGCTTTGTCTTTCTATTGTACCACCAGTTGGATGTGACATAAAAATTAGGAAATTCAATACTGTGAGGAGAGGGGTTAACAGAGAGTGTCTCACCAGGGTTTCACTGTCACAGACTCTGGGTTTCTCCACCAGCAGACTGCTCAGGAGGATAAATGTGATCTGGGCAGAAGATGGCATTTCTACCAAGTTAGTTACAGTACCTGAGGGAAAGGAAACATTTGCTCCAGGACAAAAATTTTTCATTGCTATTTTCAACCTCAGAGAGTTTTTGGACATTTGAACCATTCCTGGAGACGCGTGAGTGATATCCATGTTGTTGACATCTGTGATATCAGTGCTCTGCATGGTGTGCCCACTATATCTACAAAAGGCTCCTGGAGACCTTCCTGTTGGGTTTGCTCCATTGTCAGTGCCTGGTCTAAAAGAATGAGAGCCTTGGCTCCCTGACATTTCTGACAGACATTTTGGGGCAGATCCCATAAAAATTATGGAAGAGTTCACAACACACATGTGCATATTTTTGATGAGTAAATTGTCCCAGAAATTCCTGGTGTGTTCTCCACAATTTCTGCCTTCTGTGCCGTTTTTCTCCTTCTTTGTTTTTTTTTGTTTTTTTTTTTTAATTTCCTTTCACTCACCGCTTCAGTAACGATCAAAAGTCAGTATATTGTTCTGTTTTATGGATCAGATCCCTCTAGAATAATCTCTGCAATGGCATATGGATCTGCAGATGTATTTTTGTGGAAAAAGTTGAAAAGCATTTGAATATTGTGCAGTATATTATAATATTTTGTCTGTTCATTTTTAATTGCCTCTAGAGTGAAGCTTTAAGTTTTTTTATTTGAACACAAAGATTTCTTTTATGCCTGAGATTAAAATTAGCAGTGGGCAAAGCAATTCCATAAAGAGAGAAGGACATGGGATCAACATTTCACCTTCCATCAGAAAAAAAATACATCCAAAGTGACCTATGGAAGGTGTGTGCCCTGAGCTGGGACGCCCCAACTTCCTACCACTGCCCTGTGATTTGGTGCAGACCCAAAGCCACCCAACCCACATAAGCCTCCTGTTCAACTGCTTCCAGGTAGATTTTGGAGACCAGCACAGAAGCTTGAAACCTTCCATGCTCAAACTGAGAGCTCCTCTTTGCTTCTTTGCCAAAAAACATCTGAAAGGACTTCAGTGGCACCCTTTTACAGATTCTGCTTCCTAAGCAGGGCTGTGCAGTGTGGCAAGCCATGGTAGCAGGCAACTGGAGCCCTTCAAGTGCCAGTGTTTGTCCCCAGAAAGCAGTACAGGCATGAGAGGCGGAGGAGAACACCTGGCCTGAGTGGAGCTACCAGAGTTTCAGCAAATACAGACTGCACTGGAAGGGGACACTTGGTTTGTTGCCTGTTGGCCAGTAGTGGGAGAAGAAGCAGAAGAGTAAAGGACAAGTTCCTCAGTTACAGAGGATGAAGACCGTTAGGTTATCAAAACCATGAGGATGTCAGGGAACCAGCTGGACCTCGTTCTGCATTTTGCAGCTGATCTCCAAATATTTAGTGGAATGTTGCTCCCCATGCAGCATCCTTACAGGGGAAACAGTAACACACAATCAGTCTGTTTCATAATACTGTATTATTTACAAACACACTCTCTTGAAAAGGATGAAAGTCGGTGCTGATTTTAAGTGCTTTTAGTTTATATTTTAGATCTCTAAAATTAACTCTGGTAAACCAAACTGCTTTTGATGGAGAGATAAAACAGATTCAAAACCTTAAAGTCTTACTCTAAAATAAACCAAAACAAAAGTAGTCATCTGATTTAAATTCTCTCCTTTAAAATCCTCTGATTTTATTTGCCTTCAACTCCTTAGATAAATGAAGGATCTGATGCCCCCATTGCCTGTACACAATCCAAGGGACAGTACTGAAGACATTTCTCCAAATGCATATGACCAAAAAAAGAGAAATCTGATCAGGTGACTTTAGAAAGAGTTTTTCTAGTGGTACATGTGTGCTGTAACATGCTAAGGGGAACAGCAAATTTGTCTGTACTCTTTTGGTACAGCATGTCCTTTACCCAGCCCCAGACAGATACATATGATAGCACTGTACTAAAACTGTGTACTACAGACAAAGTGTCAGAGATAGAAGAGAGGTAATGGAGAGTAACAATTTCCATTTTCTGGTCCTCCAGCAGACTTACTGTCACCACTGAGCTTTCCTTTGCAAGAGGGGATAGAGACTGACAAAATACTCTGCTGCCCTCCTAGACACTTGTCCTTTGGAGCCGAGTATGGTGGGAGCAAACCCATGGCAAACCCTCCTGCCCTTCTCCATCCAGCACAGTTTTTAAAATTGGTATGGTCTTACTGTGCTTTATGCCCAGTCTCCCTTGCAAAGGCTCAATGCTGGTCAAAAGAATCATTTGATCAAGGATTTGTCCATCTATGCTGAAAAAACAAATGTCACAGTCTCTGAAGGGGCTCAGTTTTTATCAGATGAGAGATACTGATGATGCTGCCATAACACAGTCCTCACAGTCTTTCATAAGACCCCTGATGTTGCCAACATTGCCTGGTTTACACTAAGCCAGTTCTTAGGTACCACACCATTTCTCTGTTTAAAAATATTCTGCAATTTGTCTGGGTAGGCTTTTCATGCAAGCATATGCCGTTATCTACTGGTTTTGTTCCAGCATAAAGTGTTAGTTTTTCCTAGCATAGCCTTGGTCACACTACAAAATAAACTCAGGTATCCCATCCTAAAGGTTGAAGTATTTTCATGCTTTTTGAATCAATTGTGTCTGTAAGGCCATCCCCCTCCAAGGATCTGCTAATGGGTACTATCTTATGCATCACTTTCTAAACTGTACACCACAGTTAGGAAAAAAATCCCAGACACTACACATGAAATGTTGTTGTTGTGAATTGGATTTATAATACCTTTTTGTTCAACAAGTAGACTGGCAATCAGATGTACTTGGATTCAGATCCCAACTTCTCATGAGATGAATTATTTTCATTCAGTGCTGAAAACTGAACCTGGTTACAGAAGAGCCCTTAATTGTATTCCAGTCTGACCAAGTAGAAATGTTTTTCAAATGAGAGGTTACTGGATTTGTCAAAGACATAAAGAAAGCCTGCATTACCCTAGAAGCTGCAACAGGGAACCTAATGGAGGGTTTCAGCCTAACACTTAATGGAGAATCTGGCCTATACGATAAAGACAAGAGAATCTATGGCCCCACTGCAGAGCCTGCCATTTAACAAAAGTTAAATGAATTTAACTGCCATCATATTCTCTGCCTTGGGAAGCCCAAATAGATTGGCTCTTGAATCCCTCCAAGTATTCAAAAAAACTGAGGGATCTCAATCATAACCCTCTACAATGGAAATTTAAAAAATGGGAAAAAAAAAGGGAAAGAAAAAGAAAACGTTACATCAAGTACATTTGGACTGAGATGAAATTTGTTTTGATAGAGAACAGTGTATAGTATGGTTCAGCTGCAAATAAAACCTAACTGCTCTTAACAACATCCTGCAAAGTTGCTAAGGACCTATACACAGACGGCAGGATCAATATAAGCTAAACTTGCATTTCATAGCTGAAATCAGAGCCACTTCATAATGACAAAATAATAAAACAGCAAAAGAACAATGAGACACTCTGGCACATGTGTACATTTTCTAAAACCATACATAATGAAGCTTTAGCAATGCAGGACTCAACCTCCCAGCTCAAAGTTTTATTGGCCATTATCTCACTGGATTTGGAACAGCAGTTCTGAATGCAGTAAAAGACATTCACTTTTCACAATGTCTCCCCACATAACTGACAAATTTATTACTGTTATAAAAAAGGACGCTATTTTGAAATCCTCAGGGTGCTTGACTTGTATTGGTGCCAAACATGTTTCTCTTTTCATTAGCATTCAGGGAACACTGAATATACCCAAACTAACCTCATCCACTTTTTCCCCTCACACCAATGCAGCTGATGTTGGATCTCCATCCATCTCGGTTGTGATCCAAGGTAATAGCTTAGGACCAGAACAATCAGATATACTGATAAGCTTTTTCCTCTGGTTTAGACTGGAGACTGCTAGGCATCCCCAGCATAGCCTCACACTGGCCTCTTTAAGTATGGTGTGAACTCTGAAAATCTTGTGGCTACCTCATCTCACAGAATGGGCAATGTTGGAAGAGACCACAGTGGGTCACCTGGCCCAAAGTTCTCCCTGGCTGAGAAACACAGACACTTGTCTCAGTTTGTAGGATGGTGGCAAAAGTAGATATATTCAGAAATACAATTGATTAAAAAAACCTCACAGGTGGTACATAAACCTCTGGAATGTACGAATTTTTCAACAGGCTTGGCACATCTTCCACCTCCATGGGAAAGAAGTGAATGAAATGGCAGCACAACATGTTTTAGGTGGTGTCTGAAGAGATCACAGGCAAAAAATAAGGGCACTAATTAAAAGGGCATCAAGGTACTTGGCTAGCCAAATTTTGCTTCTCCCAGAGAGAAACCCTGTCCTCCTTTCATATCACAACCTTTGTGAAGAAAGTAGGAACTCACAGCCCAGAAATCTCCTGCTTAGACTGCTCAGCTCTTTGGTCCTCAGCCTGATGACCCAGATCTGAAGGCCACATTCATTCTGAAATTGTCTTTGATATCTTGTCTCTCTCATTCATGAAGTCACTTTGGGGGCCTTATATGATACAAATTTTTCTCCCCTCAGCTGGACATGTCTAAATTTCCCCACTGGAAGAGGGTTTCTTCAGGAAAGCTGGACTCTTTTTGTTCCATGACTTCCTCACTCTGTCATCTGTCCACCCTCTTGGGCAGCACAGGCCTCTGCCTCCTCTTTGCCCACAACTCTCCTTTCTCTCAGAAACTCATCCTGGAGCTCACTATATCCAGTGGTACCAGGGTGGTGTCCTTTCACATAATCCCATGCTAGGCTCTGGCATTTTTTGGATCTCTGCCGTCCAGGATAGCCACACTTCAGCAGTCAATGGTATCACAGCAAGTGCCATTAGCTCAGTCACATCCACAGATCTCATTTTACACTTCAGACCCTCCAGTAAGGATTTGTCATCTTAGTTTCTACTTGGCTTCTTCTCACCCACCTTCACTGTAGCCCTCCCTCTGGTTTTGCTTTCTTTGGCATATTCAGACCTATCTCCAGTGATCTCGGGTTGGATTCTTCTCCTTTCACCATAGAGAGTTAGGAGTATGATATAGCCTAAATCAATTCATTTGTTTAAGCTTTCTCTGCAGTAATGGAGAGAGACAGCTCCAGAGGGCTGTTCATCCCACTGTACTCAGGTACACCAGAGTGGGGAGGGAGTGCATCACCTTACACAGAGCAGGAGATCAGACAGCAAGCTCAACATTCTCATGGCTACAGTTCAGCACTGCAAACCTTAGAGTACGAGAAATAGAGATCTGAAAAGCAGACTGACTCACTGATTGAGAGCTTCACTCCCATGGAAGCCCAGATGTCCTCCCTGTCCCATTATCACTTACAAGTTAAGGGGTGGGGATGGTGTTTTCTGGTATTCCCAGGAGGTTGTGAAGATCTTAAGGGCATAATCAACACTGTTCTGTGGAGCTGACATCAGTTCTGTGCAACGCCATGCTCAGTGTAAGGTTTTCATTTGGGTCAACAGTCACAAATGTTTCTTTCAAACTTCTTATCAGACTCCACATCAAGGTTAGGTCTAGTTCTCCAGGATCCACATCAGCCTCCATTTAAGGCAAGGAAAACAAAGGAAACTGTTCCTTTGAAACTACTAATGATTGAAGCCTTTTAATTCTTTTCCTGTTTGCCATTAATTTCTGCCCCTGTGAGTCTCAGAGCTTACTGCTTTATCTTCTAAGCCTTAGAAACCTTGTTTTCCTCAAGGACACATTGGATTTATGAACATTTCTTTCTTTGTTCATCATGCCCTTCCTTTTTTTTTTTTTCTTTTTTNCTAACTGGAAGCAGCTGTATTCATGTGTAGGATTTCAGTCAAAGGCACTGATTAAACAAGGTAGCAATTAGTATCCACGTGCTAACGATGATAGGGAACAAACCCCTTTGGTATTTTTAGCGTCCATGGAGTTTGTAACCACTGCTTCAAACTACTCCCGTGTCCCCCTCGCCCCTCACTCATCCGTTCTCGTGGGCTTCTCTCCATTCTGTGCCAACGTTCAGTGTTTTCTAAATGGCTTTAGGTGTAGTTTGGATTTTGTAAAATAACCGCTCATTGGAAAAACAAAAAAAAACACCGAGCAAAAACCACACGTCTGCTCATTAAAACAAGGCAAAAGTGTCGAAAACATAACACTGCACTTTATTTTCTATTTTTATACCTTTTTTTTTCTTTTTTCTTTTTTTCTTTTTGTATTCTTTTTTTTTTTTTTTTTGTTTTTTCTTTCTCCTTTTTTTTTTTTTTTTTTTTTTTTTTTTTTTTTTTTTTTTTTTTTTTTAGGATCAGGAACTCATTACTGCACTACTTCATTCTCTCCCCTTGCCAAGTGAACCTTGAGTATGGAAAATGTTTTCTGTATGCAGGGAATCCTTTCTTGATGATTTTCCAAGTAATACAGAATGCCTATTATAAGAAAGAAATCTCTTCATATTCTTACAAAAACACAACATTGATAAAAGGAGACAACTCTAGACTGATCCTCAGTTTCCGTATCCCAATCTTCAAAATGGCTAAAGAAAGTGTATAGTATCTTCATTCAGTGAAAAGATTACCTCCTTTGTAAATCAACAAATTCACTTTTTCTCAAGTCTGCTTCTCCTTAACAGTCTCACATACACTTTTCTCCTAGCCTTGATTCTTCTTTCTCTGCTTATTATCATTAGGAATCCTATTCTTACCAAGCATGGAACAGGAGTCTTGAAAAATTCACTGGCCACATCTCTGGTCTCATTTTTCCTTTATGACCTTCCTTTTAAGTCCAACATAAGCACCACACCATCAAGTCAGAGGCTATGTATTGTTACTGACAGTGAGTTCTACTTAAACACAAAAAATTCAACCTCTTGTCTAGTTTCAAAAGTCTATCAGAATGGACTAGGATATATCTTAAAAAGATAGAGTTGAAAGTTATTTTATATCTCTCAATTCCCCTTGCCATTTTGCACAGGCAAATATTGTCCAAAATACTTTAAAAAATAATAATAACAACCCCCAAACAAATGAACAAATGCCATCCCACTGGGAAAACAGGAAAAATAGTCTGTATGACAGACCACCAAAATGTGTGATCAAGCTATCCCTGCTGGCAGGGAAAGTACTGAAATAATGAACACCAGGCTGAGTTACTATACGTGTTTGTTACCAAAATCACTCATAGAGTGAACAACAGAAAGGCACGTCCCTGATGTGCTGTGGAAGGCAAGAGCAAAGTGAAGGGCAGAGCCTGGCCCCAGGCGTAGGAATGATGGTCTCCCACTTGACCTGGAAGACTGAGGTATTTCCTACTGGAGGGCTGCCTGTGATCCACTGGGAGAGACAGAAAGAGAAGGGGATTTCCAGTCAGCAGCCCCTGTGTTTATTAGAAGACTCAAAAGAAGAACAGGCCTTAGTGAGGTCCTAATGTTCCCAGAAGTGAGAGGGAGAGTCAATCCATGGAGTCAAAAAAAAAAAAAAAAAAAAAAAAAAAAAAAAAAAAAAAAAAAAAAAAAAAAGAAACTAAGAAATTGATACATTTGCAATTTATCCCTCCATCATAAACTTGAACCTGTTTCAAGGAAGTCAGTGAAAATAAAGGATGAGGGTACATTACAGTTTATATCTTTTAAGGGATTTTTGAAATATCAGCAAACGTGTAGGTTTCCAGCTCCTTTCAGCACACAAACCCATGTGCTCTTTTACAATATGAATATTTTAGAACTGTTGAGCCCTGCATCTTGCTCTTACCTTTATGGTCCTCAGATGCCATGATATAACAATTGCTACCCACACTTAGTTCATTTATTTAAAATCTTGTCTGCACAACAAGGGTTCTCATACGGCTGAAGCCACAGACATTGCCCAGGCATATTTAGGCTGCTCTTCACAGCTTTGAGGAGAGCAAGGCACAACATGAGCAGCCTATATCTGATAGCTGTCCTCATCTTCCTGCTACACTGAGGTGCAGCAAAGCACACAATCCGTGTGAAAGATCCCTATATGACAAAGCTAGAAAAAGGAGATAAAAATCAGGAAGAGAAGCAGAGTTAAAGAATTTCTTCCTGTGTCTCCCTATTTGTGTGTCCTCTTGGGTATTCTTGGATGTGATGAGGAGGTGCAGGAAGGTTCCAGCTTTCCTGACAAGCTGGACTCAAGCCTAAACCCACATAATTCACAAAAAAAGTCCAAAAAAAGCTGCAGAGTGAACAAAGTCTGGACACCTCATCTTGCCCCTTCCTCTTGGAAGGAGCTCTCCTTCCAAGTCACAGTGTCAGTATTAAATCATAAGTTATGAGAGAAAAATTTACGTGAGTTTAAAAGACCTGTAGACAGAGAAGTTGTGAAGGAAGTTATCAACCCTGGAAGAGAAGCAGCCTATATGAAATAAAATTTAAAGAAGAGAGCACAAAATATTGATCTGATCTTTGCCAGAATGAAATATTAATCATAAGACCCTTCCCTAACACCAACCACAACCATTATAATGATAAAAAAACCCAGGAAGATAATAAAGTCACCTCACAAAAGAAGAAAGAAAATAACCCAGGGGGATATAGAACACCATTTGTACCAAATGTGTTTTCTTAAAATACTTTGCCACAAATAAAAGCTGTAATAAAGCTTTTTTTTCCCTTTACTAAAGTTTTGCTTCCTTTTCTTGGGCAAATGTTTGTAAATCAGAAAGGAAAATGGCCTGTAATAGTCCCTTGCAGATTTGCAGGAACCTTTTTGCTGCATATTGCAGGACTCTAGATACTATGAGAGAATGCTGTCCATTGGGTAGGCTGGGATCCCCACACAATAAATCATAGAGAATTTTACAAAATTAATCTTTTCCAAATCTTTCCCTGTGCTCCGTCTAGTCATCTGTCTCTCTCTGTGATTTACAGGATAACACATTCCAATTCTACAAGTAACTCCAATTAGCAGCAGGTCATAAATCAACCTCTTCTTGTTGCTCTGAGTGGCCTACCCTACAACCCAGGAGTCAAGACTTCTTTATAGTTTCCTCATCTCCCATTCTGCAAATATTGAAATAAGAGCTCCTAGACAAAGGATATGGGGAATATTCAGTTTTTCTACAAAGCAGAAAGAACTTAGTCAAAGCCCTGGAAAGTCCTGAGGCTTCCATTTAGTGTCATGAGGTTATTTAAATTTTTTCTGGGATTTTGTGGTTACTTTATAATTGTTAGTGTTCTAATTCTAAGAACTTCTATTAAAGCATTTGTCTTCATGAGCAAATGAAAACAGTCCCAACATATTTTCCAAATCTGTCTAAAATAGTTCTCAGTGACATCTACTGAGTTCTGCTCTAGCAAAATCCACAGTCTGTAAGTGGTACAAGTGGCACAGCCCAAATAATGTGTGTGATCCTACCCTGAGCACAGCACACCCTGAGTGACTGAGCCTGTTTGCATGTACACACAGCCACAGGACAAAAGTACTCCAGCATCAATACTGTTCCCATAAAGACTACTAAAAATGCAAGGCTGCTCACTAACACTCAGCAACCACGTGCTGGTTCATCTTTCAGGAACTCTCCCAAGAAATACACATGTGATGGTGCTCAGGGTGCCTTAAGAGCTCAGGGAACTCTGAGTAGAGCACCCAAACAGAGACAGACACCTTCTTATCCTGAAGGATAGCACCTATTTCACAAGTCCATTCTGCACATGTGAAAAAAACCCCAGCTATCTCATACCTTAATTGGAGCCATGGAGTTAAAAATAGAGGACTCGAGTCACAAGGTCAATGGAGAGACATTCCTCATTGGCTTCTGACACAGCTGGCCCTTCAGCAGGACTGTAATGCCCAGGAGAGACCTACAAATACAGCATCCAAAAGAGGATGGAAATGTTGCAGGGTATTAAGTGAGACACAAGGTCAATAATGCCAGCAGTTTTGAAGTAAAGGGTATTGAATGGGAGAACTTTGCCTTTACTACTCAGCCTATGAAGGAATTCAGGGAAGGATGGCAGAGTTTAAACACTGAAAATGCAAAAAAAAACCTCAACACCTGCAGTTTGGAGAAACTAGTGGTAGCACAGGCATGGGACCGCTAAGAGATGCAGTTTTCTGGCTCAAATTTTTCTGGCTTAATTTTTTTCCTAAGCATTCACTTATACAAGTTCTCAGAGGCATTTTTGTGACTTCTTTTTCCCAAAAGAAAGCTGAGTAAGAATTTGGCCCGGGTGAATTTGCAATAAAGAAATCATGAAACCACCGAAGGAGAAACTGCATTTCGAAGGATTGACAAGTACCATTGCTACTGTTGCCAAAGTAAGAAAGATCATTCAAATGCACTTGATGAAAATCAAATATATTTCCAGCTGTTGCCATTTCAGTGGTCCAGTGCTCCCAGAAGAGAAAAGTCCATGTGCATTTATCCAGATGTGATTATCATACTCCAAGGGTGGGAGTTGGGCCAAATGTGTCTCATAACCATACACCTTCTCTGACAGTTTCTGCACTGGAAACATAAACTGCTTTTTATTTAAAAGAAGTTTAATAAATATGAGCCTGCTTTTAACTCTTAAACTAGAACTTAACTATTTGTTAACTATTTGTCAGACAGATAGATCTGGTTCTATATAGGGCTAAAGAAAACTTTGTGACAAGAGGGTGTTTTCCTTACTGCCAAAGTGTTTAGGAGTTCTTGCTGTTTTTCCCTAGGTTCTTTAACACGTGACAACCCTAGTATATCAGAGTTCAGCACTAGAGCTCAGTTCTCTCCTCTGGAAGGAGTTGAGTCATTTGGTTAAGAGAAATGATATTGCTTCACTAACATCAGACCAGTAACAGTAGTATTGAAATAACAACTTCATTTGGATCATCAGTTCTTAAGGGATTAATTTTGCCTCTGAGTTACATGACCACTTCTAGAGGAAGATTTTGCCTGGTGGTCTTTCCTTTGATGTGAAGAAATCTGTGCCTCCCTGACCATAAAAAGTACTTTGTGCCATCAATATGATGGAAGAAATCAGGGAGTAGACTGTTTGAAAGATCAGGTTCTCCATAGATGAGCATGACTCAAATGAAATTTTCTAGGTGGAAATTCCATTAGAAACCTTCTGCCTTCTACTGCAAGATTTATTGCTCAAGGGATCAACAAAATCCTGCCAGCAGGTCCACTCCAAACCTGGTTAGCCACAGCTGCAACCGTTACAAAGCAGCTGCAATTTACAGTGGAAATTTCTATCTAATTCCCAAAACCTCTGGAGGAAGCTGCTGGCACCTATTTACAGTGTTCAGATTTGCTTTCAAATAATCTAGCTTCAGCTCTGTGAATTTTCTGCTTATGTCTTCAGATCTGGAGTTCTCACAGATCAACTTTGTGAAAGCCAGGTAGCCAGCCTGCCAGAATCAGAATTGAGAGCAGGCTTCAACGGTGACAGAACTCAACTGAATCTTGACCTCAGGGCACCAAATTTTTCTGCTACAGCTAGAGGTTTGTGAAATGTGCAATTATGCAAGAGCTCTAAGAAGTCAGGGGGGGTTACAGGAAAAGCCCAGAAATTTATCAACCCTGTGCCCTTCCTGGGATGCTGAACAAGAATTCTGACATCAGGTAATATCTTCTTGTGTAGCCGGACTAAAACTTCGCAATTTCTTCATCACCCATTGAGGGTTTTCTTGTTTAGGATTTGCGGGAAGGAAATTGTGGGTAAGTGTGAGTATGCATTTGCAATGAAAGCAATGAAAAGACAGAGGGGATAATTTCCAAGAAAGTGAAAGAAATTATTTTTCTTTACTCACATTTAATTTTCTCTTCCAATAGCTGAAGTTCTCTCAGCTTGTTTTTATTATCAGCAGAGTACTGAAATATCACCACTTTGGTATTGACATTCTCCTCAGAATGGAACGGTGATGGTGAACGTATTGCCTGTGATTTCAGTTACACCCTTTTGTACGGTTGCTATTCCAAGCCCCATTATCCATTTAGTTTTGAATATGTCTGTTTCCTGCACTTCCTCCTCACATGATTTTCATAAATGTCTGCGAAATAAGTATCCTCAGCTGTGTCTGAGACTTGTCAAGAAAGTGATGTGTAAAGCACAGGAGGTTTGCTCAGGTTTTTGGGTATCTAAACATGAACTAAGGATAATGAAAAAACTGTAAGTCACCTTCAAGTCATCAAGCAGCTTAGACTCATGATTTTATGTCTCTGTCATGGCTCTCCATCACTGACAGGATGAGGAGTCTAACTATTCAGCTACTGCTTTCCCACCTTTGTACAGCTTGGTCTCCCTCTCCACATTTTTTCTATCTCTCCACAAGGACTTCCTCTGTGAACTCTACAATTTGTTACATGAGTATTTCTCTCACCAGCTGCAGCATTTTGCTGGGGTATTTCCCAGAGTCCTCCATCAGTGGTGCCTAGCAAGCCCTAGCTGCTGCTGTTCAGGCAAAGACACCTTTGAAGACTGTATCCCTTCAATTACACAATTTCAGAGCAGGCAGAGACAGTGCCCCATCATAGATCCCCCACATGCAACGTGGTAGGTTAACTGACCTGAGCTGGTCTTTTTCTTGGCTTCTAGTCAAACTCTGGCTCTTCTGCTTTCAACTCTCTTTTGAGCTGCAACCACCTCAAAGGACGTGTCGCTGGCAGCACAGTTCTCTCCAGTTTACACCTGGAGCCTGGCTCTCTGCTTTCCATCAGTCTGAGGGCCTTTGAATCACTCTGTCTCCTCCAGAGGGTTGCAGACACGCCTGTGATTTTCCAACTGCAGGTTGTTCTGAACAGAGAAATTTCAAAAGACGCACAGAAATAAGAAAGTGCTGATTCACAGGTACTCTATGGCAGAAATAGTAGGAGTGTTCCTTTAGCATGCCACTGAAAAGTCTCTCTGTCACTTTGGGATGAGCATGTCATTTTAAATACCATGCTATGAGTCCATGTGTATGTCATAAATTCCTTACTGATCTCCAGGGCTGTGGCTATCTGATCACCACTCTGCTACAAGCCACGCATTTTTCCCAGATGTCATTAGTCTGCACAAGATCCTTTTTCTGTCCCTGATGCCTGTGAGACCAAGTCTCAAACCAAGCTGTTTTGATAGACCCTCATCCTGAAAAGAAGTGCACTGGGGAAGTGGGTACACAGTTTTCATTTTAAAGGGCCTAATTTAGGACATTCCATTACCATACATCTAGTGTTATTGATATCTTGCTCTAATTTTGAAGTAAATGCATACAGAATGAATAAAAGCACTGTAAAAAATAATAATAATAAAAAGGCATTTGGCACTATCGTACCTAAGCACTTCCATTCCCTTTATTTGAAAAGCAATTTTTGTTTTTCCAATAAATAAATATTTGGCTTTTCTTTTGAAATTCAGACAAATTTATTAGAAATAATGGAACTGAAGTTTCACTTCCTAAGAAACATGGGGTTTAAGTTTTAGTTTTCTCTTTTGCTTTGTTTTCTAATAAGATTGGGTACTACATAGATATAAGTAACTTCTTCCAAAATAAATACTTAATAAAACAAGATTTGAGCAGCTTATAATGATTGTGAAGCCTTCTGAAGGTAACTGAATTTTGTATATTAATCTCTAAGGAAAGTAACATTAAAAACCCAAATATAATGTAAACCCATTTTTATCCTTTCAACTGTTCAATTTTCCAGAAATATTGCCAAATTAGTGGTACCCAGTTCTTTAAAACTAGTAAAAACAAGCTTTTACAAAAATCTCAAGTTTATAAAAATATTTCCTTTCACATTCTCAAGAGCAAAACTTGAATTAATAAAGTGAAATAGTCCTTTTTAACTGTTCCAATTTTAATAAAGATCCTTTTAAATGGGCATTGTTCTTTCAAGTTGAAAAAAAAATTCAAGCTTATTTTTTTCATTTCTCATTTTCCTACATATATTTATGTATGAAGAGGAATGAGCAGGAAAAGAAATCAAGGGGAAATGGGATTTAAAAGAGTTTTTCAATTTTTATTAAGAGAGAGGCAATTTTTTAACTGATTCTGCATACAAATACCTGAAGATATAAAAAGGAAAAAACCTATAGTTTCACATGTTGTGTGAAAGAGCATGAAATATTTTCACTTCACCTAGTCAAATGCTTTTTAAAATTCTTTGTAAGATTCCTAATGTAGGCCCTTAAGGAAAATGGCTCTTTAATGTAAGGTGGGCTCTGCCAAGCAGAAGTTCTATCCTGTATAAGCAAGAATATCAAATGCTATGGCACACACACTGCTCAGCTTCAGCTGCAGCAGAGAGGTGAAGAGGGCTCTGACATGTGGCACTTTAGGCCTGGGAATATGGAATGACATGAGGGAAAAGAATGACATGCTGTATTAAGAAAAGCATTTTAGGATAATGCCTGGAATATGCCAAAACTAGAAGAGTGTAAGTTAAGAAAACAAAGCCACCAGGAGAGCTAGCTGGTCAGAAGCCAGGTAGTGTGAGAGGTTAAGGGGAGGGGCCTGAGAAGGTACAACAGTTTTTCCCTGTGCTAGCTCCAGAAGCTCTCACACATGACCTGGCTGAGCTCAGCCTTTAAGATAAGGGTTGCATCTGCTCTTGAAGGTAGAGTGGCTTCTGAAAAAGGACCAATGCATCTTTTGAATAACGTGGTATTAAGGTTTGCAGCCTGCTGTGGCTTGGCTGCAGATGTGATTAGTGTTGCATAGTCACCACTCAAAAGGGATTTGAAGAATGGAAAGGTGCCTTTGCTCTGGGGGCAGGGGGCACAACACCACCATTAATGTATTTATTGAGCCAGTAATGGGGTGCTGCCCAGAGACACCTGAAAAATACTGCTTAAATATTAACACTTTAGACATGCCTGTTTTCAAAGAATTCCAGAAAATCTAAGCCACCTCATTTCAAACACCCACTTATTTTCTTTCAGCTTTTAGAGCCAAACAACTTTTCTGCCTGTCTGAAATTATATAAAAATGACCACTGATCAGAAGAGGTTGGAAAAGGTCTAGGAAACCTTTTTTTACTGTATTCCCAAAAACCATCGCACTAATTTTTCTCCAGCTGTGGAACACTGTAATATTAAGCAATGCATTCTCACACATTGTGATAGTTGAATTTTTACCTTGTCTTTAAAGCCTCTTGTTTTCTTCACTAACAGTCCAAGAGATGCAATTTCTTTAAAGACAACCATTTCCATTAATCCATTAGCCAGAGACCTAGCTCTGCAAAGCTGGCCTTAACAAGCACCATTGATATGAATAATCTGTAGTCTCTTACTGACAGATCACAACAATAAATTTACCCAATGACTATTGCTCTAGTGTGTATTTACAAGAGATACGTGAAAGAGAACTCCAATCTGATTTCTTACATAAACATATTTTCTTCACATGGACCTCCATGTATGATTGTTTTTGCCATTACAACCAGCACTGTTCAAAAGAGATGCCTGAAGAAGCACTTTAGTGGTCAGCACTGGGATTTCAGGCTGTTATTATCAAACTAAAAATTGACCTAATAGTGCCTTCTAACCTAGCTACAACTTTCTGGAAAAATAATAAATACTTGATACAAGAAGCGGAAATTGAATGGGATATGCTCAGACACTTCTGATGTAAAATTGAAAAACTGCAACAAATGTGTTTTTAAATGTGTCTCCTCAGAGAAAATATCTCTACTTTAGATCTGCTGCTCTCAAAATGATTTATAACCTTCATCTTCAATGATACCAAGATCTTTAAAAGATTTGAAACTTGGTGAATCATGGTTATTCCATGGGGTGATGCAGCAAGATACTGCTTGAAGATACACCCAGACCTTCCATGGTTTGCATTACTTGGAGATACGCTGCCATGGCAGAATAAGAGTTTGACAAGGACAGTAGTTGTTTTGCTTCAGCAGTGAGAAAATGCTAGGATTGTGAAGGTATGCTTTGAAATGAGTACAGGCTCACTGCTTCTAACTTCTTCCAAAATCATGGCAGTCCATCCTCTAATGTCTCATCCCCTGGAACTGTACACTGCATTCCAGTAATGGCCAGGACTCTTTACACAAACTATTCACATGAGAGATTACCAAGAAGCTCTCCATCACAAATTCTGTTGACCAAATTGGTCAACAAAAACTATTTCAGAGAAAAATACCAATTCTGAAAAAATCATCATTCAGGTATCTCACATAAGACTTCCTAAATTCTAGAGAAGCAGTTATTTGATGATTTTCCAAGATCTCATCTGAGACATAAGAGAGCAGCAGAACAGGAGGTTTATCATATGTTTCCCCCACGAGTACTTTAGTCCAAGCCATTCTTTACCTGAAGAACACGAGGGACGTTGGTTTCTCCTTTTCCACCATGAGAAGTATCCCCATTGCAAGTGAACTGAAAAGTAGCACTGGAAAAAAAAAATTTATCCAGCCATTACATATTTAAATAGCCAACCAATTTAATTACTGATATGACTCAAATACAATCAGTTTCTTGTGTAAGGTTAAAGCAAAGACCTTGGAATACCTAGCACAGGTCTCAGGTTTCAAGAAAGTTTCAGACTGAAGAAATTTATATCTCTGATTCCTAGTAATTGGACACCTTGAGAATGAGACGTGGGTGTGTGACTGGTGTGAACCAAAGAAGACCTGAAAACAAAAGGAGAAGACTCTGATACACTGAAGGACAGAAATCCCTCTTTTTATGACCTTTGTAGTTTAGGCTTCTTTTTGGTAGGCTCTTCTTAAGCCTTTAAGCTTTTGGCTGGACTCCATTCTAGCCCATGCATGAGGCTGAAATTGAGCCCTGAAAGTACTGAATCCATTAACTAGGAATCCTCACATTATTACTGCACTAATAGTGTCCTCCATTATGACCGCTATGAAATAATTTGCCTCCACTCAGCATTGTACCATTTTGGGAAAGAAGTCTGGGTAACCAAAACTGGAATTTGAACAGGACTTGACTTCAGGTTTACCATAATAGAGAGAATTAGAAGACATCACAAGTTTCATGAAAGAAAATACCTCTTTTCATACATCTACAATATCAACATACACCTCAGCAAGAGCTACAGATTCTCATCAAGAACCAAACCACATGTTCCTTTAGAAAGACAGGAAGTATGCTTTTTTTTTTTTAATCACCCTTTTTTCTCACAAAAATTAAGTGTTTCTTTAGAGAGAGACTCTATTGCAGACAGACTGCAAGAGTGTCACCACTGAAAACCCCATCACAGCAGATTAAAAGGGAAGTTGTGCAGAGGCAGCAATGTGTTATACCACCCAGGGAGAGTTAGGGTACACATCAAATGAGCCCAACCTTCAGTGTGTGGGTGTGCTGAGATTTTAAAGAGGCTCCCAGTCGAGGAGAAAGAGGAGTCTCCATTTAAGCTAAGTGCCACATTCCACATGTGTTAAGCTAGGCAAATTTCTGGATTTCAGGGAGCCTGCCTAAGTGCAGTTAAGGTATTCCAACAGATAGGATCCTTTCTCTGTGCTGCATTAAAACACAACTAGCTGAGAGATCGACCTCTGCTCTACTCATTACTGATCTACTTCATTCTACCATTGTTCTTGGTATCAGTAGAATGAAGGACAGCAAGGAGACTACAAAGTAGAAAAACAAAGTAATGCAGGATACCAGGCACTGCTTGTTCACAGGGTAGCTGGAACAAGAGTGCTGAAAGCAATTTATTACATAGAATCATAAAATATCAACCTATTTTGGCAAAAGCATGGTCTAGACAAGACAGCCCAGAACCTTCTCCAACTGAATCTTAAAAGTGGCCACTACTGGGGAATGCATCACTTTCCCATGAGAGATTATTCCAAGGGCTGTTTATTCTCATTGTGAACAATTCCCCCCTTTTGTCCAATTGGAATCTTTCAAAGACTAACTTGTACCCCTTGTCTTTTCTGTGTTACTTCTTGCGAATGGGAATATCCATCTTCTTTGTAGACACACTTGAAATACTAGAACCTGGTGATGAGGTCTACCTAAGCCTCCTTTCCCAAGGCTGTACCAATCCTTTTCACTCAGCCTTTCTTCACTTTTGTCAGGCTGCCCAGGCCTTCGATCATCTTCGTTGCCCTTCTCTGGACCCTCCACAGCCTGTCCACACCTGTTTTTGCATTTGTGGGGGCCAAAACTGAACACAGTATTCCAAGTGAAGCCTGACAAGTGACAATCAGAGTGGGGCAATGACTTCTCCATCTCTGCTGGTCATGCCCTTGTGTGCTGCAGCCCAGCATCCTGCTGGCTTCCTTTGCTGGAGGAGCAGCACACTGCTCACTCATATCAAGCTCTTTCTTGTCCACCAGGAACCCAGATCCCTTTCCACAGAGTTACTCCCCAGGCCTCATTCAGTCATCATCCTAAGGTGTAAATCGTGATGCTCTGAGAAGTTTGACTTTCTGGCATACAGCCAGAGCCATGCCCACTTTTCTCCATGGCCTCCCAGAGAGCTCCCACGTCCACCCACTGTGCAGCAGTTTGGACACAGTTTCTCTGCCTGCATCAATGAATGCACAGGCGGGGAAGGAAGGTGCACATGGATATCCTCAGACCTGGCTTGCTGCCCTGTGACAACATGTTGCTCTGCCAGCTGAGAGAGCACTCTGCAGCAAGGCTGGGGAAATCCTCCAATGTGCATCCTCCCAGGCCACAGGGAAAATCAGCCCTAGGCTGCTGGGGAGAAAATTGGCAAAGCATGGACCTCAGCCTACTCATTTATACACTCGTAGCTGCAATGGCTTTATAGCATTATGTCACAGTAGGAGAGCAGGAACATTATTGACCTTGGATCTGAGATGCTTGATGGAAATCTTCCCTTATCTCAGGACCACTTGAAAGATACGTGTAAGTGCTTTCAAACCTTCACTGGCATACAGGTAGGGATGTAACAAGCCAACACATCTGACAAAACTATTAACTTTTTCTTTGTAAAACCAAACCAAATACCTTCTGTGGGCAAAAATAAAGGTTATTTACTTCAGGATGTTTAGCCAAATGGGACTGATGTTTCAGGGTAGCACAGAATGTACTTGTGTGACTTTAAAATAAAACTGTTGATCTAAGGTAACAGAGTCTCAGGGTCATTTCCTATAAATATACATCTGATCTCCTAAACAATGTTTTCCAATTCTCACTCATGATTAAGCCAATGGACCTGATCCAAAATACCAGAGACAAAATATTTGAGGCCGAAACTTATATGACACCTTACATCCCACTTGGCAGACACTACAGGTCTGTTCAATGTGAAACTTATTGCATTAGTATGTCTTTGATCTCATTTTATCACACAGAATGTGATCTGCCAGCAGCCCTTTTCTTACCTGTGACAGTGCACACACAACTTCTGGCTTTCTCTTTACCTCAAAGGCTACAAACAGCAGCTGGCAGGAAGATGTAGTTTTATTGGCAGGAAGATGAAGTTTTTCACAGGCAATGTTCAGGTGGGAATCACACTAATGCTACAACTTTATCATTCAGGCCTTCTCCCTGACCCCATGGGGATGGTATGTTGATGGGGTCTTGAAAATACTGAAGAAAGAGAGGGGAAAATCCCACTCCCCCACTCCTGTAGCAGTTCCACCTACTCCTTCATTTCTCTGAGGGATTTTCCCCTCCAGCCCAACACTCCAGTGTCTTTATCTTCATGTGCAGGGAGGTCCCTCCCCACCGACCTCAGAGATGAGTGCTGTGCTAGCAAAAGACTGTGTACTGATTTCTGAAACCACAAGCTGAGCATGGGTTACCACTGAAAAACATCACCTCCTCTACCTGCTGCTCACCAGGTGACTGACATCAGGACACACTACTGTGTCACAGCTTTTGCAAACATGTGCAGAAAAACTGCCCATAGAGGAAAACGCTGAATTTGGGGCACATGAAAAAATTGTACTTTTATGCTAATATGATAATAACAATGCAGTAAAATCCTTTGAACTGAGGTGCCTCAATGAACAGCAAATTGTTGTATTTTAAAAGCTGTAAAAAAGAAAAGCTGCTAAATACCTTAGTCTAAGTGGTTTTTAAGAGAAGTAAAAAAAAAAAAAACAAAAAAACTAAACAATTCAATATTACATTTGCTGCTTTACATCTTCATTTAACACTTATTTGGAAACTTCCAAAAGTTTAGACTGTAATATGAATTTAAGCACCACTTAATGACTTGGCTCCAGCTGAATGTATCTTCATTAGGCAAATGTGTCTTAATTTGTTCTGATTAAGCAACAGTCATTGTTCTTTGCCACTGTTATTTGAAATAACTCCCAGAACAGTCCTCAATGAAGTGGCCATCCCAGCTAAATATACTCCCCTCACACTGAACCCAGGAATTTCAGACAGGGTTTCTTCTTTGATGTCCACTAAGTATTTAATCAGATTCTATGATTATTTATAAAAAATCCCATACTGCCAGTGTAAACATCTCACAATGGCCACAGATAAAGCAAAAGGCACTTCTTGAACCCTTTAATATTGTTCTCAGTAAAGACAATAGGATAAATCTTTACAAGGCTGAGCAAGCGTTAATCCTCATAAGTCTTATTAAAACCAGTAGGCAAATCCCTAGGAGGAATTTGAAAATTTCAGCCCTGACTTGTAATCTTGTTGGTCTCACACAGGACAAGCTGCAGATCATGAGAGATAGCTCGCTGTCACAGACAGGCATTCTCACCATCCAGGAGAACACTGTTACCTGACACAATGATATGACTCAACATGCAAATTTAAAATGGGTAATATGCCACGGGATGAAGGCCCTGTAATAAACCATCCAAGGAGAGAAACACCTCCTGCTGTGTTTCCAGAGGACCATGTAATTAACAGTCACCGCTGTGAGCTCTCCAGGAGAATATTAATGACTACATTTCTCAGCCGGAAATACTAAAATCATTATTACCATCTGACACTGTAGACTACAGGCTGGAAAGAAAGGACATTATTTCCTACCTAGGAAAAAGGAATTAAGATCATAATCCAGAATCTGCTTTACCTAAAAGTAAGAACAGAAATAGCTGCTTAAGTAAAGGATAGCTAAACATAAGTTGAGTCCTAGGACTACATTTTCATCTTCCATTCAGTAAGGTAACTCTTTCAGATTCCCATTGGCTTCTGGGAACCTTAGGCAACTTCATCAACCAATACAAGGGGTGTATGTGATTCTGTTCAGACAGAATATTACCCCACAATTCAGACCATCATTACATGATCAGCTAGAGTGATAATGACAATGAATTTGAGCATATTCTCAACAACAATGCTCTGTGCTTCAACAATGTCACTGTTGTGAAAGGTGATGATAAGCTGTGCCTTCTGTGCATCACGCAACAACTCCATGCTGCTGGTTAACCTGGTCATACGCTCCAGTGAAGTGAAGAAGGATATTTTACTTTAACATCTTAATTTCAGCTATTACCACAAAGCCATCTTTTTAATTTCAGCTATGACCACACAGTCATAAAATGGGAGAGTTAATCAGCCAGCCACAGCAGCAGACCTCCGCTCTGAAGAAACTTTGCTATCTTGTTAAGTCAGCCACCAACTACGCCATCAGAATTTGACATTCCCAACTACTTTAAAAAGAAAAGTGTATTAATGAGGTCTCTGTATTTTATTATGGATGCTGACACACTCATGTGGTGAGCTGGGAGCCCAATAGGAAAAGAGAATTTTTAAGGTGTACCAAACAAACAAACAAAACAAAACAAAACAAAACAAAACAAAACAAAACAAACAAACAACAAAAACCCCAAAACAAACAAACAAACAAACAAACAAACAAACAAACAAACAAACAAACAAAAAAAAAAAAGAAGAAGAAATGAATGTCACCAGTAAGAACGGAAACAGGGACGTTTTATAGATATTTTCAACTGATATTTCTACAAAAATACATGTCAGCCATATGAAATTGAAATGTGGGAACCATCCCAGTCCCAAAGCTGTTTTACATTAGTGTGTTAATTTCTGTATTCTATCAGTAATGGACCAGACTGAGCCAAAAAATGTGGGTCCCTCATATGACAAAACACTAACAACTAGTCAGAGAATTCTGATCCCAAAGTAATCAGACGTGAAAACAGGTATCTCTAGGAAAAGCTAGAAGTACAGAGTGGCCTGGGGTCCTGTTTGACCAAGGAGATAAGCTGTTCTTCTGAGGAAGAAACTGGTGGAAGCAGATGGCCGAGCAAAGCTCAGGGAACTGCCAAGTGCCTGCATGACCAAAAACAGTTTGTACAGTTTGTACAGTGTGGTTCAACATGTTTTACCCAAACTATGATGGCCAAAACAATCTCACATGAAGATGATACTGGAGTTTACAGAACGGCAGGAAGCCACAACCAACAGCAGAAGACATATATTCTAGACATCTAAAATCTATAATGGAACAATGGGTCACTCTGAGTGGCCGACAGCAGCTTTGCAAGAGGCACACAAACCATGAGGGTAACTGGGAAAACTTGGAGGGTACATGTACAAGGGCTGGCACAGACTTAAATTTTTCACTGTCCATGCTCCATGTTCACTGGATTTGAAGCAGTGGGGAATTTACATAACTCCCAGAGTGTGGGTAGGTAAGGTGAAGCTGTCAGCTCTAATTTATATAGTTGTGCCCTCAGACACTCTGTTTCATTCAACATTTTACTCTCTGACTGCAAAAAAAAAAAAAAAAAAAATTAGAAAAACAGGGAATGCTGTGGTCATCTGTCCTTTAACTAAATATATGTTCATAAATCATTCAGCATTCGCAGATACTTGGTTCCTGATTCTTATGCATGTCAAAACCCATTGTAACATTCTTGCAAGGGCAAAGGAACTTTTCTGTTGCTGATGGCACAACAAACACAAATAAAAGGGTCTGAGTACCAACAAGAACTGCGTCTACAGATTTCTAAGGTCAGTCTTGGTTCCTGTCCAGTGGTGAAGCAGTAATTTTTACTGCAGCAGTTGACATGTGAGAAAACAAATTTATAATAGGTGATGGTGGCTGTTCACAGCCATGCAGTCAGAAGCTTGGGCAGAGGGCAAAGCTCCCAGGCAGAAGTATGGGGCATGTATTGTGAGTTTGCCACTTACAGGAGACAGAGACATACCCAGGCAGAACTGTGAGCTGGGGCTCTGCAGTGGGTCTGCACATCTGCAGAAGACCTACACTGGGTTTCTACGTGGCCTGCAGACTTGTTGAGAGTATTCTGGCTTGGTTTGTTGCTGCAATTGCTTTCGCTCCAACCAAGAATCCTTGAAGAAGTCTGAAGTGCTCAAATTGGTGAGGGGAGGGAAACAAAAGACACAACTGAAGAACCTGAAGGTAGGGTTCCATTAACCAAAGAGTATATCCAAGCATTAGTCTAAAAAGCTAACAGCCCAGACTGGGGGAGGGCAGGGGAAGAGGTTTCTCTTTTTTTTCTCTGAACTAAATAACAGAGTAGAAATCCTCAGTGACTTGCAGAAAGCCCATCTGCTTCAATGGTAAAATCGAGATTCCCACCACTTATAGTGGCTGAGGGCAGGAACAGGACATAATGAACAAGAAATGAGAAAGTCTTTGAGAATTTTTACCTCAAGCTGGCAGCATTTTGCATTGCTGTTTTGAGGAGTCCTTTGTTGTTCTCATACAGCATAAGGTACCAAACATCAAATATGTTTTAAAGGACTAAAATTCAGAAGAGCTCTACAGCTAAGGTTTATCACCCTTAATGTTTCTCTTTAAAGTGTCCCTGCAGTGCAGAAGGTGACT
Organism: Chaetops frenatus; assembly: GCA_013400775.1. Lineage (NCBI taxonomy): Eukaryota > Metazoa > Chordata > Aves > Passeriformes > Picathartidae > Chaetops > Chaetops frenatus. The sequence continues at coordinate 730,141 of VZTR01021054.1, read as the reverse complement.
TTGTAAACACAGAATTTTTGTGCGACATTCATTTTCCCTTTCACTTTCATGCCAGCTTTGTTGCACTTTACACAGCTGCACTTCTAGGTAACCCTCAGCATGGCCATACCAGTGTGGCTTTAAAAATCCAACCTGGAATTCTTTTTTTTTCTCAGAAGTATTTTTACCTTCTTTAGAGACCATTTCAATAGCCCAAGATAATTCCTAATTCTCTATCTAACAATTCAACTTATTGATGTACAAAAGAGCAAGAATAGACTAAAAACAGTCAGCCAAGCAGAGCAGAAGGCTAAAGAAACACATCTGGAATAAATACTTCAGGAAAAAGAAGCCTCCCCTGGTAATGACATTAACCTGACAGCCAAAGGGATATTTTGCCTAAGCCTCAGGCTGTGAAATTTCATTTAGTTTTTACTCTCATTACCTGTTTTCAGAGTCATGTCTTTGAAGTGAGTTACCTAACTCCACATCTGGGCTCACAAATAACTGGGATGAATGACAGAAGCACTTAACCCTGCCACATTTAGAAAAGGACACAGAGGGTTAGATACAGTAGAAGCTGTAATGATAAGGTCTCAGCTGAAATATTCAAAAGTGAATTGAGATACTTAATGCCTATCTTTATTTTCTGTAAGTGCAGAGCATTCGCCTTAAGTAAAGCAGGCTCTTCAGAGAGCATAAGTTGAGCAATTGGTATCACAGATGGTTTTTAACATGTTGGTCCATAGCCTGAAAAATGCAGTTTATATTTTCAAAACATGGCTGTATCTGATGAACTTGCTTAAATATTAGGCAGAATGGTAAATATGAGTTGGAAGTCACAGAAGAGAATGTGACAGGATGCAGACATAGGAGCCCATGGTGGGAATGTACTATGAGCCGACTCCTACGTTGCCCTGGTTTGGGACAAAAGTTAGTAATGCCCCAAACCAGAGTTTTCATTTAGCCCATTAAAAAGATGCATAATGCTACAAACTTCACAGGTAGATCAAAAGCTGTGAGAAGGGGTGAACTTGCATCAGATTTATGGGGTAAGAGGTTTTAATTTTTCAGTCATGGTCTCTCAGAAACAAATACATGTACAGTAAATATATATGCACTGTTATATATTCACATTTCACAACTTTACCTTAAAGTAGGAGGATGCTTTAAAAAAAGCATTAAGCTTGACAGCTGGAAAAAAATTAATAGTAATAAGGCTGATCTAACATTTCAGAGTACATAAGATTTTATTTCAACTTGAGAGAGATATTGAACTTCCGCCATGGAAGATCAAGACCATCAGTGCCAAGAAATGGAAGAGCTGGTAGACAAAAGCAGAGTGTGTTTGAAATGTTTCTAGAGTATTAAAATTTTAACTATAGTTGACCCACATGCAAGACTCAAATCTAGAAATATGAGTTGTGTTGCAAGAACAGCATACTTTGTTTCAAACAGGGCTGGGTGTAATTGCCCTGTCTCTGGACTGGTAAATTAGTCACACAGTTCCAGTATGAAAGAGTTCGACAAAAAAAAAAAGTTCTTGCAAAATTTAGTTTTTTTGTCTTGTCACTTATGAAATCAGGAGCTTGCTCTCCCACCACTGTGAACTATGCCAGCCATATCACTCCTCATGCTTCCATGGAGTGACCCTCAAGGTCACAGTGGTTTTTTGCTGTGTTGTGGGGCAATGCAGGCAGGTTTTGCTGCTACACAGTTAAGGCCAGAACACAGAAATGTGCTGTGGCAGCACATCACAACAGAATTACTCATTCCCTGCAGTAAGTACCAAAAGGTCTTTATCTCAGGAGTTAGGTCCACTAGGACCAAATACTGGCAAGCAGGTTATTGCCTTACTCCCCTGCAAAGCAGAGAATGTGTTTAGTAGATTTATCACATCCTTCATCTGCTTGTCACAAAAGCTGTGCACAAGCTAGTATACTTCGAGTCTTTTGATGTTCAGACTGGAAATAAGAGTACCAGAAGCATGGCAATCCAAATTCAGAGAGACAGAGCCTGAAAATGCATGCACACAGCCTTTACCTTAGGTGCACTCATTTCCAAAGCAGAATTTTCAATACTGCAGACACCAAACTCAAAACACACTTTGAAAACAATTCTAAATAGCTATGTTACATCACTGCAGCTATTTCTGTTCTGTGAGATGTAAAAAAAGAGGAGTCAGAAATATAACTATCAAACCTATTCATTAAAATGCCCTTTTCCTACCTCACCACGTTGTCCCACTTGGAACTCATAAAAACAGTGAGGTTGACAGGATTAGGACACTGCCTTGGAACATGACTACTCCATTTGAACAAACACCATGCAGTGTTCCCCTTTACCTCACACACAGTTTCTTGGCACTTGTCTAAGGGACAAATCAGCTGCTCTTCACATTAGTATAGAGCAGGGGTAGAAGCACTGAAATGCAGCCATCCCATTTTCAAATTTCTAATCCACACAAGACTATTGAGACACAGGCTTTGTGTTACTACTGAGGCCTGCTGATTTCATGTGCAACTGGAGCTGCAGGCAGGCCACAGATGTCTGGAACCATCAGCACACGTAAAGGAGGTGAGTCGCTCCTGTTTGTCTTCAGTTTTGGCACCAAGGGAAATCACAGGCATATGCTAAAGGTATCCCACCTGACTTCTCAGAAGGGTATCTGAAACAGCACAAGTGACCAAGTCCACTAGCAGACTTTCAGGATTTTTCATCAGACTTGGGGCAGGTGGAATGACTAGCTACTGGAGTTCCATGGGGTACAGCAAATTGCCACTATGTGAAAATGAAATTCTCTTCAGTCATGTAATCAACACCCTGACAGGGTCAGAAGAAGCAGTGCTGACTCCTAGGAATGGCCAAAGCTCAGAAACTTTACTCCTGTTACCAGAGGTGATGGCTGGGGGGGAGCAGCATAGAGGAATGGAGTCAGCATTCCCTAAGGTATTGATTCACTCCTCACTGGATGAAGTTTGAATGGGTGAGGAAGCCATACCACTCACCAGAGAACTGTGTCCAATGGGAAAATTGGGTCTTACCCGTTTATGACTAGTAATGTAGACATTTCCCCTAGAAACCACCTTTTGGCCGTGGGCAGACACCTTGCTGCAGTCACCTGCATGAACTGCTTTAAAACAGTGCATGGGTTCCTTCCAGTGTCATTTTGATGCTTGGTCCCAGAGTTATAACAGGTCTTTAAGACATGACTTCTCTGCATGTCTGTAACACGCACATTCCAGTTCCACATATCTGTTTTCTTTCAGTTGCCATCAAACAGCCCTTCTCCACACCTCCAAAAAAATAAAAATAACAAAGACAACCCCGCTTATCTTAAATGGCAACTTCATGCAAGGTTTCAACCCAAGGTTATTTTTTTCCACCAGTTGTTTCTTTGAGAACAGATGGCGTTTGCAATGGTTGAGGATATATCCTATTTTTAAGTGTCATATGTTTTTACTCTTCTGCAGTGGACTTAGCAATCAGAAGAAAATGCCACAAGAGTTGGGTTTTTTTACATGATATACAAACCACGCCGTCTCATGCCACTCAGGAAATTATCTCCTAGTGCAAGTGCCCTGCAACCAGAGTGCCTGTATCCACCCTTCTGGTGCAACGTTTCCTGCCAGTAATGGATAAGGAACAACCTGCATCCGGCAGTGCCAGCTCAGCAGAGCACCCAAATACTAACACCACAAAACTGGCAGTGAGAAAGTTTGAAGTTACATGCCATGCCTTGGTCTCTAGTACTGGGTGTCCCAGGGAACAGTCCCATCTTCCACCACAAAATTCAGTATGATGAGAATGTCTCATCTGTTGCTTGATTTTCCTTTTGCTGTTTTCTTCTGCACACAGCATATTTTGACAAGGTAGCAGCTCCCCCAGAACAGGAAAAGCAATGAAAAATGGAGTCATGATCTGGTATGCTATTTATGTTTGTTGTTTCTTATATAGCAAATCGTAGGATAAATTCAGCCTGACTTTGCAAGTAACTGCAAGCTCAGTCTCCCTCTATTTTGATTCATCTGCACAAGAACCCACTCTTATAATGGAAAGCCACCTAAAAAAATCTGAGCTTAAGCTTTTAAAACCTGCCAGAGAGATTAGACCATGTTTTAGACTTTGCTAACATGGCTAAACAGCTTCTGGGTCAAACCTGGCTTCTACCCAGAAGAGGAGAGTTCATATCGATTTTCAAAAGCCAGGGTGTACCTGAAGTTAGTATTTGAAAGTAGCCACATGGATAGGGGAAAAATGCTATTGTGAACGCTTAAAAGGCATTTTAAGGATTTAAACACAGCCACAGTGAGTCATTCACCAAGGAAACACAAAAGTTGACATCTATAAACCTCTGCCAAAAGCCTCTGGGATGCCACTGGTACCAGGAGAACCTGCACTTTGGTTCATGCTCCTGAATAATTTCCATTTTGCTTCTCTGTCAGGCTGAGCACTGAAGCAGCAGCAGCTCAAAGGCGGCTCTGCCTAAGGCAGCTCTGGCTGCCTCCCTCTCTCACTGCCACCCCCTCAGGGCTCAGCAAGCCCTGCAAGGGACTGCGAGGCAAAGGCTGGTGTCAGCGGCTTGAGGAAGTGATAGCTGATGGCACTGGATGGATACCTCTCAAAAGGACTGAAATTCAAGAGAAAGGAAAATTAAATCAATCTGGAATCAGACTCCTGGTGTGAATCCAAGCAGAAGAAAAATGAGAAAGGGGAACTTTCCACATGTATGCTTCAGACCAAGTCAGCGGGAGTTAGGGGTGCAGAATCTCTTACGGTGTTCCGGGTATTCAACTAGGACACCGGAGACCAGGGCTCTCCTTTCTGATGAAACGGGAGCAGGATTTGATCTTAAGAGAATTTCTCACCCACCAAATTATTTTGAAGTCAGAAGCTAGAGGACTTTTGAGTGTCTCCTGGTTCCTCCTCTCCTAACAACTTGTGGGTGTCTATTCCCTGTCTGCTGTGATACCAAGTTATTCTCACTCTCTTTGGCCCCATGAATATGCGCTGTTTGCCGAAACCCCAAACTGATCTTCTGCTCTTCTTTCCTGTCACATGGAACAAAGAGAGATTTTTAGATGCCTACTACATTTGAAAAAACAGAATGGAAACATTACTGGGAAATTTACTGTTTGCTTGCTTCTGCATAGTTTTAAATCAGTGACTTCTTGTAACAGAGAAGTCTCAGAAGGAAACAAAATAAGATGTATTCCTAGAAAACTGAAGCTGCTTTACCATGAATACCATAGGCAAAAATAATAAAACCTCTTGGGTACCCTTCCAGCCAACTTACACAGTCAAATCCCTTAATGCCAAAGTTTAATGTCTCTGCCATTAGGCTGGGTCCTCTGAGTATGTCACAGTAAGTTTGAGTGAGCACATATGAGACTTGCTAGTAGGATAAATGTCCTTCTGGTCTCACATACACTTATTTTCTTGCTCTTTTTCTACAGTACTTAAAAAGCCAGTCTTGCTAGATACCAATCTCCATACTAGTGCTATTTTGTAACTCATTGCTTTGAACTTATGAGGCTACTTTTCAGGGAAGGTGCTCAATAAAGTCAGTCTTAAGAGATCACATAACCGCAGAGAGCAAAATCTGAACAAAACCTTCCATTTTCAGGCAAGCTGCAGAAGCTAGTTCCCTTCCTTCTAAAAGGCCAAGAACACGGTCTATAAACCTCAGTTCAAATAAATTCTATCCCCCAAAAAGTCAGGAGATGCCTGTGAAAATACTTATTCTTTCCTATGGACTGTATACTCCAGGATCCGACGTTCAGTTACAGTGTGTTTTCCCTTAGTCTCTAGCCTCCTTCAGTGTATGGGATGAATTCAACTTTGGACACAAAGGGGGCATGTTAAAGCAGACTCTTGTCTGACAGGGCTTACAATCACAGAGGTTGGGAAGTGTGTGGTGCTTCCCTTTGATGATAAACCTGGAGATAAGGTACCTATCCAAATGAAAGGTGTCATGGACTGCTTTCCTGCATATTCACACCTGGAAACTTCATAGGATAAAGGAAGCGGCCCTCTTCTTGCCCTAAATCCCCTCTTGCTAGGTCATTAGGAAAGTGTGGCAGCAGAAAGGCAAGAACACCTATATGCCAAGTCCTGTACGTGGAAACCTCTGGAGCTGTGAAAGAAGTCCACAGGGAGTTATGGAAATGCTTCAGGTTTTGCACAGAAACTTCTCTTGGTCAGGCCCAGAGGTCCTCACCCTAAAACTGAGCAGTGGAGGCAGGGGCTGATACTCAAGTGCCCATGTTCAACATCAAAGAGTGGCATAGCTTAAAGACATGACCCAGAGAAAAGCTGTAATTCCAACAATAAGTTTGACACAGAGAGGGAGCAGTTTCCCAAATTGCCTTGAAAGGGTAGGTTTGTAGTAGTGGTAATTCTGTGCCATCCTGAAAAAAAAGCTTTTACTATCTCTGGGCATAGCTTTTCTATATCACAGAGTTGCCCAAAACTCCTTCTAATCCAGCATCCTCAATGTACTCGTGTTTCATTTTCCAGGTGTCCATTTTGGGACATTGGTACATGGGCAATGCCTATGAATTCCCACCTCCCACTGAAGGTCAGTGTGAGCTGCGCATTAAATGTGAATGCGAGAAGAGAAAAAATTTGTAAGTACCTTGGTCCCCCATGCCCCAGATACAGAATCAAGGATTAGTGGGCACATCACGCAGTAACAGCTGTAACATCTGCAAGTCACTGGCTCACATACAAAGACACCTCACATCAGTGGAGAGCTAGCGGTGGGCAGAAATCCACTTGTGTCCATGAATGGTTTACAAAGTATGATCAGAGCACTTCCAATCCCCTGAGAAAAGCCTGTTTTCAGTGCCAGGTTCAGAGGATGTGTATGAAGTAATGCGAAGGAGAATAAAAGGAAATTAAAAAGTATCATCCACCTGGACCAAGGTGAAACATCCAAAGTGAGAAAATAAAGCGTGACCACCAACATGAAGACTGGTTTAATGCAAACACACACACATAGCAGAGGAAAAGGCTGGGGGGACAAATCAGGGGTTTGAACATCTGAGTTTAAACCAGGCACATCTAAACATTTAGCTTTTGGTTTCAAAAAGACATATAAACATACACATATCTATATTAAAAACTGATTCATACAACTTCTACCACTATCAAATAAAATATATATTTAGATGTTCTCAAATTTTCAGCCAGGGCTACTCTAACCTAAGCTCCTTTTCCCTGTGGACATAACTCATACATGGTATACTTAAACAGCCCTAGGCAGTGAATTAAAAATACTGTTTTATTTACAATTCCATAGCAAATGATTCACTGTAGATATACGTCAATGTTTCCATTAAATTTTCATCATCCGGTGGTTTGCTCCTGCTGCCATAAGGCAACGCCATGGCAGTACTAGGGCTTAGATAACAATGACAACTGACTTAGAAATACTAAGAGTACTCACCTCTGCACTAATGCAACCTATTCAGCAAGAACACATATTTTGAAGAACACTTGATTTTCCTTTCAAGCAGCACCTTGACCTAAAGTTCATCATCAGGAGCTGAAGCCTCTTTGATGCTACAGTCATCTCGTTCACTCCTAGGAGTGAGTGGTTGGGCAGAGGTAGTTGTATGAGGTTCAACAAAGTCAAATTCCCACTCCTGCATGTGGGTCACAACAATCCCATGCTACAGGCTTGGGGAATAGTGGCTGAAAAGCTGCCCAAAGGAAGTGTTCAAAAGACATGTAGATGTGGCACTTGAGGACATGGCAATGCTGGGTTACCAGTTGGATTAATTGATTTTAGAATCATAGAAAAATAGAACTTATTAGGTTGTAAAAAACCTCCCAGTTTTAACCTGCAACAATACAAATATTTAACAGGTCCTGTGAACACCTTTTAGAGGTATACAGACCTTTTCAGAAGAGGCATCCCTCATCTTGAGTAGCCAGCTCGAGCCAGATACTCTCTACCGTAAGACAGTTGCATATTTAAAAGTATGAAACCCACCTTGCATACCATAATCCCATGTTATGGAGAGATCACATATGCTCCTCTCTATGTAAAGCCCAAAATGTTTGTAAATAATAAAATATACCGCCTCACTCACTACTGAACTATCTGTAAATGCATACACATTTCATACAGTAACAGTGAGAGCCACTGCTTTTGTTCTGAACTTGGAGCTAAACGTGTAGCTGGAAAGCCTGGAAACATTTCTGCCAAGTTTCAGATATTCTACAGAGATATATTTTCCAAGGAGTCTTGTTTTTTTCCCCCCTGTTGGTCTTGCTCAGTCATACACAATAGTAGGGAGTTTTATTTCAGTTGAAAACTGAACAAGATCTTATTTCAGGCGCTTAAATACAGGGGACTAGAAGCAGTTACCTCTGAAATCTCACCACAAACAACCACAGAGCTCCACTGACCTGAATTTTTCTCTTATCTGATGTTATACCACGTACACGGTTTATTACACAGACTAAAATCAGGGAGCAGTTTACACTAATGTGTCTTCCTGAGCTGTTGGGACAGGTTACAAGAAGGCTGCTGCATGTTCAGCAGCCACACATCAGCTGACTGATGAGAGCTCTCTGGGTCAGCCACACTGAACTAGCAATTTCCAACTGTACAGAAATATCTGTTAATACAGATGCATGAGATGGATAAGGTCCATGCTGGCTCTAATGTTGGTTTTTAGAACAACAAATGAGAAACTTGTACCTTTTACAGCTACTAGGAGAAATTCACTAATAACTTTTTATTTGCCAGTCTCTGGTACCCTGCCATCACTTTTTGTCAGTGTTAGATGACTGTTACCACATTATTTAGTGGAATCCGAGTTAAAAATGCTCAACATATTCCTCCATACAAATACTTCTATGAATATGCAAAAAAGGGAATGGAGTGCTTAGAAAGATCTTCACCTAAGCAAGCGCTGCTTGGGATCTTTGTTCCAAGCCAGTCCCACTGCCCTGTGCTGCTGCTTTCAGAAGTAATGATATCGATTCTACAGCCAACTGCAAAATTATTTCTGGCTTTCAAACTCTCAAAGGAAATACTTTCCATTCTGTTCCTGAAACCAATCAATACTACAGTATCCACAATTGTTTCTAATACAACTTCATGAAGAGCATGTGTAGGTGCTGGGTGAGGTTACCAGAAAATGACACATTTCCAGCTGGAACATAACATTTTATGCCCAGAAAACTGTTCAGTTCTCTGCCGAGTACACTATGGGACTGTACTTCTGCTTCAGGAAGAATCCTTTGGGAAGAAAGAAGTCATGGATGAAACAATGAAAGTTGAACACATCTTTTAGAAAGCCACTCTGAACTGATGTTTATGTTGTGCAGAAGGTTCTGTATCCAGAGGTTTCCCTAACCATAGTTTGCTATGCAGTTCCAGCATTGTGGAATATCATGGAAGACACAGCCATTTTATAAAGGGGAACCGAATAGTTCACAATCAACATTTATCTGCATGGACAAAGAGGATCAAAGCAAAAAGGAGTCCATCAGCCACAAGCAACACTGACCCTAGAATGTCAGGCTCATATCTGTGGGGGCCTGAACTTGTAATGAAGTTTTGTTTCTTATGACATAAATTCTATGTATTGTAATAAAATTTACTTTACTTTTACTTTGAAATGCACTACAAAGTGATCAAACAACATCGTCTTCTGGAAAATATAACCACCCTGTGTTCACTGCAGAGCTGTCAGAGCTCCAAACTCCATCATCACTTGCCATCATGGGAACACCAGGCACCCAATCAAAATCCAGCTGAGAGAGCAGAGGAGGATGGGGAGCCAGGCTGCACCAGAGACTGGCGGCAGGGACATAGCAGAGATTCCACCTATGCTCACACAGGGTACAAATCTTGCAGGATTTGGAAAAGCCACCACAGTTTGTGCACGTTCACCAGGGAAAAGCATGCCCTTACAGCATGACCCCATACAGCTGATGATAGGCAGCTCCTGCTGTCAGAAGGGAACTCGCCAGGCAGGGGCAGTGACCGCTGAAAGCAGCTGGCCCCAATCTGCACACACTCACCCTGATCCCTGCCCTGGCACCGGGAGCAAACCTGATTTCCCCAGGCGCTGGCAGAGGCAGAGCAAGCGATGAAGACATGACCATTTTGCTGTGCCCTTGGCAGGCTGCTGCTGCCCAAGGCAACAGCCCACATCACTTCTTCTCCCAGCTGGCCCTGTTTTGCTGTCAGTTCTCTGTTATGTCTTCAAATGACTCTATTAACACCTCAAAATAAGTCATTTGGGCCCCACCTAAGGTTTGGAGAGATTTTAACAGTTGCCTTGACTCATGGATCTGCAGACTAAATGCAAGTATCATCCAGGAACATTAAATCCCACACACAATTGTGACAACTTTGATATTATTGCTTAGAACAGTGCCCACTTGAGTCATGTTTTAATTCAGCCCTTACTATTTTCATGGAAAAACGCATATTTTCCCCAACCCTGTTTCATGGAGTGGAAAGCACACAGGAAGGATTTATCGCACATAAAAATAAATTGCTATTTACATATCAGAAAATGGCTGTGGAGAACAGAAATACTTCAATTATTCACAGCAGCAAATAAACAAAAGTGAAATTTTTCCAATTTTTAAAAATAAATAGGTTATCTGCAAGTGATAGCTCCATTTCCCCCTCACAAAACAATTGCCATATCCTCTTCTGTATGGAGTGTAACTATCAAGCCTGACACATTGGTTAGATTACTGTGAGAATGAGCAAATCAATGAGTTTTTACAGCCAAAGAGCCTTGAATTCAAACAGATGCCAATCCAACCTGTGGAGAGATACTCCATTGCATCTTTGAAAAGTTGCCCAAAAGATAAAATTGAAAAAATAAATTTTTTTTAAAAAATCTTTCATTTTGTTTTGAGAGGAGAAGAAGTGATGTTTTCCCCTTTTAATCGGTGACCTGAAGATGTCAGTTCCTCTCACACATTATCATGCCATCAGAACACAAGTTCAGGGCAATTATCCTGGTAAATGTGACTAAATGCAATCTAAGACACCACAGTGAGAAAGAAGCTCATAAATCTCACTGTTAAATTATTTACATAGCTGTTGCAGGCAGACATTCCTGTTGGGTGGGGATGTTAGGAAAACATATCCAACAACACCAGAGGTTTATGTCTGAAAAGGAGACAGAGGAGTCCTTTTACTTTATTCGAATGAAGGGAGAGGCCATGGGGCATTTCCCCTGGGACCTCTTAGATTTTTGGAGGATGCAGCCTCCTTTATATCCTAATTTCCCAGCCACACTTTCCCTCTCTCTTTCCCCATTGGCTGAGGTATTTGAGAGACAGACTTTCTGGAATGCCTAATACCTAAGATTCCCTTCTAATGTATAATCCCCCCCTTTATTTTTTTCTTTTAATTCCTGGAATTCATGGTTCTTCCCATTGTTTCTTTCATCGCACAATATACAATTCCATTTTTCAGTAGACCTACAGTTTAGTTGTAAAGACAAACCATTCATCAATCAGTGGAAATCTTCCCATTGCTTCTTTTACCTCTCAGTGCTAGTTTTATCTACCAGTAGACCAACAGTCCTTTCAGGGATGAGATTGCTGCTCTGCAGCCTGTGTGCTGTTTGGGAATGTGGGTCAGTGTCTTGGCCTCTCTGTCTTCTCCATCACTTTTCCCCATACAAAGTGGGATGAATAATCCATCCTGCACCTAGTGATGTTCCAGTGCAGTTATTTCCCCCATTGCACAAATAGAGTCCAGCCTTGACTTGACCACCACTGGTAGGAGAAACAGCCTCCCCCACTTCCCAGACAGAACGAGCTCACTGTGGATTAATCTCATTCTTTTTCCTATTCTGGCAGATTTTAATAAGGATGGGAAAAAATAGTCAGCACAGATGATGAAAATGGTGTTTTGTGCAGAAAGTTAGATCGGTGTTAGTTTGATGGAGGGATAAAACAGTAGACTGGATGGTGGAGTTTTCTGCTTTATCATCTATTTTTCTTAAGATAACAAACAGCTAGCCAAGTGCTCATTAATGGATAGTGACAAGTAGTTTTCTGTGATATTAAAACATCAGTAACAGAGAGTGTTTTCAATTCTAGAGGCCAAAACCCATTCCATACCTTTCAGCTGGTAGCACACTTTTTGGGTGATGAAGAAATGAAGATAACAAAAAACAAAAAACCACCAAAAAAACCCAATCAAACAAAAAAAACCCAAGAAAAAAAGAAGAAAAATATAAACTATTGTTCTTTCTTCCCACCAGTGTGCTGCAGAACAGCCTAGACATTCCTTGTCTCTGTAAAACAAATGGCCCTTTGAAGAGCTGTAGCCTGATATTCATCTGACCTGATCATCTTTTTTTGGCAGGTCAGTAAAGGCTCAGGTTCCATAAATCAAAGCATGGAGCAGCAAGAAGGCCAGGCAGTAGCTTTAATGGATACTGCCAAGAAGGTTCATTCTCACCAACTTTTCTTTCCATTTGAGCCTTTCTGCACTGACAAGTCAAAACAGAGGAGATTTCAAACCTCTTACCAAAAAAAATCACTTATGAAGGCAGGACTTTTCCCACCATGGAGAACACCCCATACTCCTAAACCAGCCCATTTTTCCCTTCCCTTGAGATGATCCTAGTGAAAAAGCAGACACTGTGCTGGCAAATATTACAAGGCTGGTTCTTCACTGCAATAGACAGAAAGAGGAACTGGTTGCACCACTGGAACTTGCAAAATAACAGCAACCTAAAACTATATCCCAAAGCAGAACATTGGATATTTAGGGGCTATTAATCCGAAGAAAACCAAGAAATCTTCCTAGATGCACTTGCAGGAAGTTTATAGGATCTCAGGAAAAACAGGTTTACTGTATTTAAAATGGTGAGAGAAACATGCTGCTGAGATGTGGGCACGGAGTGGGCACCCACAGTTTGGGTGTAGAAATACATCTACACCTTTTACTCAGTAGATGTGAGGTTTGGAGAACGTGGCTGTAAAGAGCACGAAGTCATACCCAAGCACGCCTCGCTGTCAGAAGCTCCATGAAGCATTTCCAATGGAAGAACTAGCTCTGATTTGCTTTTCACAAGCAGATTTCGGCACGTTACAGAGATGGCCTAAGAGGTCTCTGTGTTAGGCATTAGCTACTATCGCATAGCACAGCTGGTTTTATGGATCTCTCCTGTAGCCAGCATTAGAGCACCTACAACTCAGAGCTCTACAGCTCAATATGAGACTTGGACTTTTTTCAAAGTTCCATGAGGGTTGTATCCAAAGGTCCAGTTTAGGATCAATCTCTAGTCCCTCATCCCCTCCTTCACCAACAGAGACACACCTTTACAATGGGAGAGCAGTACAACTGTATCTAAACTAACAAAAAGAGGGTTCAACACACAAAAAAAAACCCCCAAAACCAAAAAACAAACAAACCAACAAAAAGATCCAAAATAAAAACAAAACAACAAAAAAACCTCCAGCATAAGCAAGAAAGCTTTTTCTGGACAAGTGTAGTGTAGATGTATCGTTTTCAAACATGTAACATCCAGCTCCAGCAGGACAAGAGCTACCAGCTGCTTGTGCCCACTGAGGGTGCTCAGAGACAAAAGTCCTGCCCTTGTTGCTCACAGCCAAGCACCACAAAGCAATTGTGGACCACTCTGCCAGCACAAAATAGTAAGTGCACACACAGCCACAGCTGCTGGGGTGAGTTGTGTTCAAGGCAGCTTCCTCTCCACAATGCAACAGCAGGGTCTGATTTTGTCTTTGCATGTGAACACTTGTTGAACTTACAGAGAATGTGAAAAAAAGAAACACAGCAGAAAGTGTCTTTCTGTAAATGGAAAGCTCTCTCCAGAAACTTGACTTCTCATGACAACAGAGGTGATTGTTTGCTTGTGCTGCTGTATTCCCACTGCATCCTCACATGATCCCACCCCCCTCAACCCCCTCATCCCAGCTGGGTGGTCATGTCATGACCAATAAAATAAGGCCTGTCAAGCCATTTCAGGTTCCAACTATCCTTATTATTCACCCCTGCGGATATTGTGCCTTTTAGAGAGACGGGTGGTTTCACAGGAACTGCATGGGTTATCTTGCTATAGTGTAACCACAGTGCCAACCACAAAGAAAATATTTCCACCTACATGAATATTTAATACAAGCATTTTCTTCATGTAGAAGGAAGGATAGCAGGGACCCCTGTGAGACTATCCTGAACCACATCAACTACAGCAGTACCACTTCACTCCAGTAAACATTGTCCATATCTCTCAGAGGCAAGACTCATCAATATAAGTTTTATAACTTCATTCAGGGTGAGTTTACTGAAGTCAGAAAAGAGATATAAGGACTCCTATTAGTGTGACCTCTCCATGTCTTGGGCCAGATACAAGTGGGGAAAGAAATGCTCTCCCTTTTCAGCCATAAATTATCTGCTTAATTATCCAAATGTCAAACTGTGCTTGCAAATAACTAGGAAGGTCAGATCAGAGTGAGAAAGACCTTTGGAAGCCAGATTCAGGAGTCAGTCCTGTCCACAGCAACGTGAGTACATTGTAGTTAGAACTCACTGACACTTCTTGTAAGTTGCTTCTACAGGGGCCACAAGCAAGGAAAGAACTCTTCTTCCCACTAAGGAGTGGGAGCCTCTGATATCAGGGTCTGTTCTAGGTATGCACTTGCAGGTAGACACTACAGGGGCCACAGCAGTCTTCTATGTGAACATGTAACATATGGAGCAGGAGGTAATCAACTGTCTCATTATGCAGAATCGTTTGGACTCCTCATGACTACCTTTCACACTCATGCCAATCTCAAGTGGAATAAACCCAACAGAGTGTGGAGTAGAGGATGGATTAAGGCACTGGCTGTTTTCTTTGAAGTATCAGCCACAGTAGGAAACTAATAAATCAATCTTGGATTGCAAAGGGCTCCACGCAGGGACCATGGGCCAAATTATCATGGTATTAAGAATGAAATTCTTAATGGGAGTAAGTATTAGAGTTCAAGGGAGACTCACCCTGAATTTTTTTCCTTGTTGGGGTTTTTTTATTGGCTATAAACAGGCCTGGTCCATCTTTGCAGACTCAAAAGAATGCTACAAACTTCAGTGTGATTTGGATGGAGGCCAGGGTGCTTATAGAAAACATGAACCTTCAACAGACAAACACACACATTCCCTAACTTCTCCAGTTGGAATGACGTACCTGGAAGCAACTCAGATGGAAACCACTGGCAAGATGCATTGGCCTTGGCAGCAGGCAGACATGGTCACCACCCTGCTGTAAGCTTCAGGAATCAGGGCTGCTCCAGGCACAGGCACCCAGCACAGCTGAACCAAGGAGCATCTGGGCAACCACTGGAGCAGAAATCAGATACACTGTCTGGCAGGGCTGCCAAAAAACCCCAGATCTTTGACACATGGATGGAACATTTGCTTTGCCAGGCATGCCAGACCTAAGCAAACACTATGAAGTCCATCAGGTAGTAAGAGGAAGGCTACAATATAAAGGTTCCCAACCCTGATGTCACTGGAAGATGCCAGCTCCCTTGCCTGGGTAAAATCAAGCTATCAGGTCTTGCAGCACACTGCTTTGCATCTCCAGAAAACACAGGTGCAATTGCTTGTCCACCCAATGCTGTTATTACTCTCTTTTCTTGTCATGGGGAGGCAGAACTCCTGGCTATTATTCCACCTGCATGAGTTTCTTCTGCTCTCTCCCAAAGTAGGTCACTGTATAATGTTCTCTACATCTCTAATAATCCACTGATTTTCTGTATAACTTTCCTGTTCTCTCCAGGATGTTTTCTGCCCCACTGAACTCAAAACTCACCCTTTTTCATAGCAAGAGTGGCAGCAGGCCCCAGATGTGCCAGCCTCTTGGCAATCATAAAGAAGTAACCCTTGAGCTCTGCATGCCACCACACGGAGGTGCAGAGGTTACCTCTGCAGAACAGAATTGGCACCCTGAAAAGGACTCTGCCTGCATCTTTTCTCCTCCTGCATCAGCTCTACTTATGCCCACAGAAAGAGCAAATGAGGTCTTAGTGAACCCAAATCAAACAACCCATTTCCCAGGTGCTTTAAGGGACCATATGATTGACTGGAGAGATTTCATTGTGGCCGAAAGGAAAAATAACATCCATTCACCGAGGAAAAGGCACTACCTTCAACAATTTCATGTGTAAATAGTTGCTGCCTGTGCTTTCACTAAGCCTGCAAGCTCATTAGAGCTTAAATGCTAACTCATGAGAAAAGCCCAGAACACAGAAACATGGTAAGGAGACATCACAGCTTTAATCCTTCATAGGATTAGGTTGTTTAAATTTCATGAGATAGAAGGAAAAATAAAGGATACACATGAAAAGACACCTGGTTATATCACCTCAGCAGTTCGTAAGTGTCTTTTCTTGTACTATTTTCTTCCCTTTCTTTTTTTTAACATTTCTAGAGATCTCAAGTGAGTCAAAATGTCCTTTACTCTCACGCACAAGAGGAGCTGCAAAACATGTCACAGAAGTTACACCCTTGAAGAGTTAGGCACAAAAACCAGATTCTGATGTAGCATTAAACATAAATTACACAGCACAAACCCTGGACTTTCACCTAGTGCTGGCATCTTGCTTTTCTCGTCTCCAAACATGCAAGCGCTTCTTGGATATGTTTTGTGCACCCCTGTCATCCATTCTCCAGGTGAAAAAAAACCCAAAAAACCTCGGGGCAGAAAGGTTCATTTGACAGTTAAACAACAGAGAGAAGGAACTGGGTGAGAAATGCTGGTGTCAGATATGGGCAAATGAGAAGCCAAAAGGGAAGTATTGTGCAAAGTGTTTTGAGTGGCTGGGAGTGGTCGAAGAAAGTTGTGCAAGACTAAAAGGCAGGAAGAAACATGTGGTCTCTACATGTCCATGTACTTGGAGAGGAAACAGATGATCACAAAAGACACAAAATATTTGTCAAATAGAACAACTTGAACTCCTCAATTTTTTTTTATATATAACTTTTTATGTCCCCTCCCCACCATGAGTTTCTTTATGTGCTTGACCGGATCACTCAGTCCAAAACCAGACTTGAATGCTTACACCTCACATTTATGTATGTGACTCTTTTCTCATAGATGTTGAGCATACAACTTTCCCTAACAATATGTAGTAGATATACACTATTTGTAACCATTGCTTTTCCAATTAAACTGAATGTAATTGTTCATCTCTGAAAATTTAACCTAGAGGCTTTCATTCCACTCCCTACCAATAAAATGGATACAGGGAAGAGGTTCTTCAGGGATGAGTGCAACAGTGAGCTAAAAAATAGCTGGATTTATTACATCCTTCTTCTCTTTTTAATTAGGGAAAAATTAGAGGAAAGACACTGGAAACAAAATCAATTTGCTGCTCTTGATTTGGCTTTTTGTTCAGTGACAATTTGACTCCCAGGACCAAATAAGCTCTGGGGAAATAATTTCTTTTACTTCAAGGCAATTTCTCCAACAGACAAGATGCTTACCTTTCTTTCTTGTGTCTGTGTGCCTCCCCGATTTTTTCTCTGAAATATCTTTAATTTCAGGGCATTTCTCCACTGGACCTTCAGACAAGATCTTCAAAGTTAGGAGCATTTTCTCTACATAACTAAGCTTCTTACCTATAAAAAGTTTTAAAGCAAATTAGAAATTACTTTATCAGCAAAACATCAGGGAAAAGATGTTTTGGATTATGCAGCATTCCAATTAGAAGAGTGACCAAGGAAGACATAGTGACTGATTTGAAGTCTATGCGACAGAAGAAAAATGGCCTTTCATCAGACCCATAATCCATTAATATAGTTCCCCCACCGAATCTGGAAGCCAGTCATATTGCTAGACATACTGTACATCAGCACAACTATTTAACTATTCTTAATCCAAATCACGATCAAAAAATCATCATTTATTTCTGCTTTTTTTCCTTTACCCTACAAGAGCTATAACTGTATTTGAAACTTATGTCAAAATAAATTTTGAGGGTTGTGGATTTAGATGATTCCAAGTTGTTTGGAATTTATGTTCTGCTTCTTGTTTTCAGCCCTGATGTTCCTCTATAAGATTTGCCACTGGGAACTAACCAGGAAACCATTTCCATTTTTTGTTGGGTTTTTCTTGGGTGTTGTTTTTTGGTTTCTTTTTTTTGGGGGGGTGGGGTGGGGGAGAGGAAGAGGGACATTGAGGATCTTAAAAGTCATGCATGTAAGAAAGATGAAATGACCATCAATAGTTCCTAAGGGGAAGACTGGAAATAGATCTTAATGCATCAGCTTTTCCCACACATTCAAAACCCTCATGAAAATGGGAACCCATGCAGTAAAAGCCCTTATGAGCTTGTGCACCACTTAAAAATTTAAACAGTCCTCTAATGGAATAAGATAACTTATTAAAGGCAAGAGTGCCCATCTAACAACGTAGTGTTCACACTACTCATACCGTTGCGCTTCTCTATTTTTCTATTAAAGTCCTCTCTGCTTTTTTCTTTTGTGTAGCACCAGCTGAGAAGCCTAACAAAGGTGTTGTTTCCCAGGAGATACCTCAGTTTCCTTGCTTGCCTGTACCAAGGGAACTGCAAGACACACAGATGTGACTGCTAGGCAATGGAGATGAAGTGCTGACAGCCTGGCAAGAGTAATGGGAGCTGATCCACCGGCATTGTATTTCATAACACTTCAGTCCTTTGTAATTTGCACGTGCTAATCCAGTTTTCCACTCCCAGTGTGGGCAGCTCTCTTCTTCAAATTTTCCTCTGATTAGCATCATCTCAAGGCTAACCACGGACCAACCACTATCAAGAAACTTCTGGAAGGACAAAATCCACACCTCCTTTTACCCTGAGAACCCCCTGAAGGAATACAATCCACAGCAAGGGAATACACTGCTGCTAGAGAGTAGTTGAGGTAAGTGCAGCCCTCATTCTGGTGAAATGTGGCTTGAGAGACCGTGGGAATGCTCATCCCAGCTGAACATTCAGGAGAGGATTTCTGTGTGAGCACATCCACCTTTCATTCTGGAGGCAGGCTGAAAGGTCACACATGGTGTGGCACTGTGGCTCAGGTGATGAGTGGCTCCATCTTGGTGGAGAACCAGCACAGGACAACTGAGCCCATCCAACATTTCACTGCCACTGTTGAAACATAGCAGTCCCACAGTCCCTACATCACTCCTAGACACACTGTCTTGCTTACCTACCACCATTTCTAAAGCTTTCTGTGAGTTTCTGGGGACTGATACAATCCAGAAATACAGAAGCAAATTATGTCAGAAAAAAGCAATATTGTTTTCTTCCAGGGTAGAGACAAAGTTGCTTCAGTAAAAAGTTTTCAGAGCTGCAGACTCAGCACGAGACTGCACAGCCAAAAGCAAGAGCAGGAGTAGGGAGAACAAGGAGGAAGAGGTTCTTCCCCACTCAACAGATATAAGTTGTTTTTAAGACTTGGACAAGACATGGAACTTCACCTTTGGCATCATATAGATGTGTCCCATCGCTATGAAGGCATCCAAGCAGAGTGACGATGAAGGAAGGGTAAAAATTCTTTGGAGTACTCTGACAGAAAAAGAGAAATGTGTATGAACAGAGTTGTCCAAACATTTTTGTTGAAGAAAATTGCAGGTTGAGTATTTTAGTAAAGAGGATATTTTAATCCTTTTTATTTTTGTCTTTTTAAAAAAATCTGTTTACAATTAATCACAAACAAACATTTGGCACAAAGTATTGCCTTGTTAATGATTCAGTGTCTTGATTCTTCCAGTGGTGGGAAGTACTGAAATTCAGTGTTTACAGTCTGGATAACAAGCTGTCAAACAGTAGCTAGGAAAACTGGGGAGGAATAGAAAAGAGAAAGGAAAGGGGAGAGGGAAAAGGAAGAGAAAGGAATATATCATCATACAGCGTGAAAATAGACCACAAACCTCATTCTTTTTTAGTCCTTTGCAAGTTCCTTTTCAAATAAAAGACATGACTTTTTAAAAGCCTGAAACAGCAAAGCTTTGCACTTCTCATAAAGACTTCTGAAAGACATTAACTTCTATGTGGCCCACAGCCTTTTCCTGTGGGGGAGACATGAAATGGCTGTTGTGTCAGTGAACACTCTGCTCTCACAGCCAAAAATCTCCCCCTGTAACCAAGCATAGCTAGGTGTTTGCCCAGGAGCAGGGCCCCAGGCCTCCTCTTACCAGTGCCACTGGTGAGGCACCAATAACCAACAGCTGCTATCACCACACCAGGGAAGTCCTCAGCCCTCCAGTCTGGGAACAGGCCTATGAGGGTAGAAATTGCATCATCCAACAGCATATGGCTCCCACTACCCAGGAAAAAATCATCACAATAGCAGGTCAGAAACAGATTGGGGTAGCCAAAAATTTCCTTCTGTGTACTACTACATCATTGTATGATTTTGTCCTCTCATGGACCAAAGACAAGATATGCAGCAGCACTCAAAGTGCCCAGGTGGCCTGCAGGTATTTATTATTTACTGCAGTCTCAGGAGGTCCCCACTAAAAGCAGCCCGGGGAAGCAGGCTATGTTTTATCCACCACATGACCCACTTTCCCGCAGCTCTGTCAAGCACTTCTGCCACCAGTGACAGGGCTGACTAATGTTCAGTGAAGTAGGTGATGAGTTACGTGGAACTAGCTTCCAGAGGAAATTAATTTTCACAGAGAGGCTCTGGCTACTTGAACTTTGTTTCAA
This sequence comes from Chaetops frenatus, assembly GCA_013400775.1. NCBI lineage: Eukaryota > Metazoa > Chordata > Aves > Passeriformes > Picathartidae > Chaetops > Chaetops frenatus. Next base: position 709,462 of record VZTR01021054.1, on the reverse strand, counting down.
AAAGGCTGTGCTTTATTGCAGTCTAAGTTAATGAAGAAAGGTAGCTGTCAGGCTGCTGCACTGTCGGTGTTATCTCTCAGCCACGTTTCTTGCAGCAGCAGAAGCAGTGGAATGTGAGCAACCACTGAAATGAGCTTCCATTTGCACTCATTTTAATGTTTCACTTCCTACTGCCGCATCTACTGCTCTACTATTACCATGGGAAATAATCAAACCTACTTCTAATACAATGCTGTGCATATGGTGTCTCTGCCAAGACCATTCTCGAGCAGAGGAACAGATTGCAAAAAGTACCACATGCTCAGCCTCCTGCCTGGAAACTTGGGTAGGAGATAACATCTTTATAACACACAACACTCCTTAGGAGCACCCAATCTCAAAAAAACTTCTTTTTTCCTGCTTTTATTCTGCCAGACCTACTTGAGTGAATCTCCCTCCAGGGCTTCTACTCCATACTTAATCTAGTCTTCGCATGCCGGAAGATTTTGGAGGCCCTCAGTTGAAACCTTAGTCCAGGGAGCAGGATAAAGATAGTATTAAGTGCATCAATCTGAAGAATGTGTTCTCCATATTACATCCATACTACAAAATGTATCCTGAAATTTAGGATAAATTGCTCTGTCTGCACCTGTGTACCTCAAGCCCTGCATTCACATCCAGGTAAGATACTACTTCTAACAGCAATTACCTCAATCATCTCAGTTACAACATCTATTGGCTCTCAAAATGTCCAAAAGTATGACTTTCTGCATTTCAGTCATGTGGGATAATGTGGGGAATATGCAAAAAGGATCTTTTACTGTGCAGTGGCTGCTATTCCACACTGTTAATCTTGGCACAGAAAATCAGGCACGCACAGCTCTGCTCGGGATCCTTTGCATGAACATTGCTGGAAAACACACTTTGGTGTGATCAGAACCTTTGCAGTAGTTCTTCACCAAATGAGTTAAAAAACAGCACGAGTTGAAGCAGGCTTCGCAAGATGAATTTTCTTTTGGTATTTTACATTGTTGTTTCAAAGGAAAAAGTGATGAAAGACATAAAGAACTTGAAGGTACTTTTGTTTACATTAGTTTACATCTCTTTGAGGCCCCATGTGTTTGCAAAGAATCAGGTAAAAGCACACAGAAACTGTAAAAATAATTTTAAAAATAAATGTTCAAAAGTACCAGAAACTGAGACATGTTTAGGCATATGCCTACCCACAGGCCAGAACAAAAGGACAAAAATCTCCCACCTACCTTTTAGCTAGTCTAGGAAATGTAGATACAAGACTAAAAACTTCTCAGCTTTTATCTATCTTTACCTTCCTCTTTCATACAGTATTTTACACGTTTGGCTAGATACCACGAAGGTGTCCCATGCACTTTATTACCTGAAAAGCTTTTCAATAGTGTAGTGGCAGGGCTTTCTACAGTAAAACCCAAACATGCAGCTGCTTACTTTAACATTTCAAGATCCTCTTATCACTATTAAACTCAGCCATGTCTGGTTCATTGAAGTGCATACCCAGCTTTCTCCCTACTCCCCAGCTCTTAGCATTCAAAATTAATGACTCAGTTTCTCATCAGACTGCTGTAGAAATAAAGCAGATTTTTTAAACTATTATGAATTCTCAGGATATTTGTCTTCATCTTATTTGATGTTGATGATTTTTACTTCTCAAACTTTTCTGTGTGATCACCAACATAATAATGTTACTTTTCAAAGAGAGACACGTGAAGGTCAAGGGAAATTATATGGTTCCAGAAGTCCATGCTATATAATCAAAATAAAATTTTTATTTGTTAGTTTCACAAACTTTGTACACAGTCTAGAACAAATAGTCTGGACTAGGCAATGGTAGCCCTTGTTTTTTGGAGGGACAAGAGGAAAGAATGGGGTGAAAGATCCCTGCCCTCAGGGGTAGGGAAAACAGCAGGTAAGAGCAAACTGTGACTTCACATGAGCAGCCCATGGAGGTGCAGGGTATGAGCTGCACCTTTTGCAGCAGTGGCATGAGGTAAATAAACAATACACATGGTCCCTAAATTTCAATTGCAAAGGAACTGGAAGCAAGAGCCAGAAGCCTCTAAGGCAGGGACAAAATCGTGAATGTCTTCTTTGAGTCTAAGTGGAAATGTGCACAAAAACCTAAGGCACAAAACACATCAGATGCACATGTAGTAAAACTCTACTACATAAAACTAACTTCAGAACTTCAGGGTAGTATTCTTCCAAGAATATATTTATGGCAAATCATTTATTCCTGCTCTAAACCATTTTAACTGCTAGAAAGCCAAAGGGCATGGGACAACAAAACTCATTTTAGAAAACAAAGAGAAGTTTTCATTTTCCTTTCCACTTCTAATCAGAAACATTTGACCAGTGTCATTCAAAATAGGTTGTATTTACTTCCAAGAAAAAGAACAAGTTATATTTTTACTGGCACCATAAATGGTCTCAGAAAAATATGTGAATGACAAAAACAAATTAAAAACCCGAAAAAGACACAGAGGACTAGAATTAAAATGCTTACATCACTTTAGCCTTCAAAGTTTTTGCTTTCTTTCTCCAGGTGCGTCTCACTTTTCCCAGCATTTCACTGCAATGGCCATGAAGGTGGGATCTGTTCTGAGGGAGAATGGCAGCATGGCAAAAAATATTCCTAAGAATTTTACATCTGATGGGACAAGAGATACTATTCTCCAGGTGAAATGGGCATCAGGCTATAGTCTTGCTGCCTGTCTTGTTCATCTACAGAATAGTGGTTGCAAGACAGCTCCCAAAAAACAATGTTATTCCAGATGGGCACTATAACCAGGAGGGATGCTAGAAGAAAACAGGAGCCCAGAGTAGAAGAGGCAAGGAAAACATTGTTATCCTGGTAGATCAGGGGGCCTTTTGTGTCAGAAGGAGGTGGAAACCCTCTGCATGCAGGCATGTGCATAGCCATCAGAAATGAACATATGTCCAAAAATGAGTCCCCTGTTGTAATGAAACAAAGCAGCAGTTCTTGTGTGTGTGTGTGTGTGTGTGCTTATTTCCATAATCTTAGCCACATGCCTGTGCTGTGCATCGACTCTGGTCTGCACAGTGGGGGCAGGTCACACAAATAAAATCCCTGACATTTTGCAGCTCCTTTTAAAAGTCTGCATCCATGCAGGGATCGTGACAGCTGCTGGACCAACAACCCTGAAGCAGCATGTTGCTGCAGGTCAGAGCAGCTGTGGCACAGTGGGCAGTGCTGTGCGTCCCCTCTGCGCCAGCCCGATGCAAAGGGACCACAGCAGGGGGGAGTCAGACTTAGAGCCAGCGCTTTAGGTTCTTTGCTGAAAGATGCCAAGTTTACAGTCATCAATTAATTTTATTCAGGGTCTCCCACCTGGGGAGGGGCAGGAGTCACCACCTCATGTCACCAGCTGGTCAGCAGGCACTGTGAATTTGTACCAACAGTCAAGAAGCGCAAAGTCAGGCTCCGCTCTCCGCTGTATGAGTGGAGGACAGCTCTGATCTGCAAAGCAGCCTCTGCCTGTCCCTTCAATTCAAGCAGTTCAGAGCCTTTTTTTCCACGGAGACAAAAGTTTCATTTGCAGTTTCCTTTCCCATGTTGTGTACTAGAACAAATGGCTGATGGCAATCACACAGACTGTACATCACAGAGCACTTCTGAAATCTCCTTTTGTGTGTTTCACAATAAAAATACTATAAAAATCCACAGTGGCACAAGACATCCTCCAAGTCACGGTATTTGCTAAGTGAAGAGAAATAGGCAAGGCCTAAGGTTGTGTCATCTGTCTGCATGTTGGAAGCTTCCTCAGCACAGTAATTGGTAACACTTGAGTTCTTTTACGAAGTGTTGAAACTGCAGCTTAAGTGAAACACATCTGCTAGCAAAGATAAAAACCATTTTTGAAAACACAGGATATATCACACATCTAGAATATACCACCACTGTACCCTTGTCCTTCTTTGAAATATGGGTAAAGGAAGGGGTCAGACTTCCAGATATAGCCATACAGTGAAATCTTCATTTAGCATGTACCATTCTCCTGTTGCTTAATCTGCCTCCCTCAGGCAGGACTTCATCCCCAAACACCTCCATGTCTGAAGGCCTGGATCCATCCCCAAACCTCTCTGCATCCAAGGGCCTGGAGGACCCCAGCCCTGCCACACCTCTCACCCAAGGTGCTGCCTGCCCCTCTGAAAGCAGACAGTAGCCATGCTTTGATCTCCCTCACAAAAGACAGCTCCTGAGCTGGGCAGAAGAGCTACATTTCAATGATTTTAATTCCCAGGAAGCCCAGAAGTAGCTTCTTGCCCATGTGGGGATTGGATGGCATTAACAATAGGCACAGTTTGTTTTTTTTTTAATAAATGTACAGGTTTGAATCTTGCCATCTTTTCATTTGCTTCCAACTCAAAAATTATCCCATCACTTTGAAAGCTAATGGAGAAACACTGAAAGAGTATAAATATCATGCAACCCCTTATATCACCTCTGAGCAGCCAGTTGGAAAGGAGTACAAGTAAAAGAGATCTTCTGGGTCTGGGAATCTGTGTCCATGCAAGCTGTTTCCCAAAGGGCCCTTTGCATGCAGGTTTGAACGGATGGGACTGAAAATCAGCACAGGCAAAGGAATCTTTTTTCAGAATAGTCCTTCAGTTGTGGAGGACTAGGGATATACTTTTATGACTTAATTTTCCTAAATACCATTTCACATGAGGCCAAGCACCTTGCATTTTTCACGGAGATTTCATAGACTGTTGAGCTTAATATAATCTCCCACAAACGTTTATGGGGAGAGTTTTATTTAATACAATCTCTGATCTGTATAAACATCACCATGGTTTTAGGCTAACCAAACTCTGAGCTGATCTGGAAGTCGTGTGGGAGCTTTATTTGGTATACTAAAGTAGCACAATTCAAAATATGGTTTTATTTGCAGTAGACTGCTGGGAATTAGAGATTAGTCATATGAGGATTTTAACAGTTGTGTAGTTATGAGAGGTGGACTCAATGACTTCTGTCTTGTAAAATGTCACCAAACTGTCTTGTTACTTCAAATTACATGATTAAGTAGTTAAATACTTAAATCCCCAAAGAAAGACTTGAATTTTTGGTAAAGAGATGGCAGGACAAAAGCACAGGAAAAAAGCCAAAAAGTATCTGCAAACAAAATTCCACACTATTCACTGTTCTTACAAGTGACTAGAAAAATGGCACTATAGTTTCCAAGCGTAATTTGCTCTCATGACCCTGTGTCAGGTTCATTCAGTTTACAAGTCAATTTCCTATTATTAATTGTCAGCCTTGAAAACTCCACTTGGGATCCACAAATCAAGTTGCATCTCTTCATGCCTCCTAAATCACCAGTAATGAAGATTTTGCCCTTTGTAATTTACCTGTCAGTGCTTTGGAGATCCAGACTAAAATCCTTCTTACTCCTTCAGTGCCTGCTTGTGCTGGCTCTGGATCTTTTCTAAGGAGGCACTTTTGTTTCAACATGGAGGAGACTCAAACAGACATTTCCCAGATTACCTCACTTTTTTTCCTCTACTCTCTGCAAACAACCTCTATGGGCCGCATGCATATTTCTGGGAGGCTCAGAATATTTACAAAGTATAGGTCTTTAAATATTGGAAAAGATAAACCAAGTGAAGGGTGAAGCGTGATTATCTGTTGTGTTGCCCTGATGTATTTGTGGACTATCTCAGTAGAACAACAGGCAGAGGAGGAAAACAAAAAAGGATGGGGACAATTTGACCACTGTAGCAGAGTTTCAGTATACCTGCATTCACTAGGTTTTATTTCACGTGCACACAGGAACACAGGTTTTTGTGACATCAAACTTCTGGACATTTTCCTACCAGTATCAACAGGGAGCCCTTGTCCTATCAGAAGTCCACCCTTCTTCACTTTCTAGACATGCTGATCATGCAGTTTATTTAAGTGTTTACTTTTAGGAAAGTGATAGTGCTTTAGATTATGAAGTGTCACTTGCTAGATTCACATATGGCAATTGCATGGTGAGTTGAAAAAGAGGCAATCAAGGGCTGTGTGTGGGAGTTTCTGATTTATGCCTTGGAATTACTGCCTCTCTGCCAGGTATAAAGGCAGAGATAGAACAAACTCTTCTAGCAAAAATATCACTATTTTTGACTTATCTCACATAACCAAGATCAGAGACCAATATCTTAGCCAACTCTGGACCCAGCATATTTAAACCTATGTTATTCTGCCTGCAGTCCAGTTTCTGGTAATTCTGATGACCTAGAATAAATCTCTGACCAGATGGACAGAGGTAATCTGAACACAGAAACTTTGTATTTACTCCCCCAAATATCAAACCAGCTCCAAAGTCCATATAAGCTTAAATTTGTGTATCCTATTGCTTTGGAGGATAGAAAAATGCCAACAGTCCACGATTTCATTCCATTCATTCATCAAATTCTTGGGGTGGCGGAGCCAGGAGGAAGAAAATCACCATGCAGACATTAAACAAATGCCATGGAAAGCTACTACCTGTTAAGAAAAGTTAGCTATATAAGACTTAAGCAAATATTAAATGTAGTTTATTCTCTACTGAACCAAGAGTCTCCTTGCAAAACCACCTTCTCCTTAGTATGTTGCTTGAAAGTGAACAGTACACAGGATATTTAAATAGTTGCAGAACTGAGGCATCATATGTATTCTTACCATCTTGGCTGTATCTCATTTTTTCCTTGCTCTTACTTCCAAGGGCAAAATAGCCACTGCACTTGACTGAGTAGAGCAACACTTGCGTGATTTTAATCTCAGGAATTTCCAAAGCACCTGACTTAAAGAATGCAGGGGAATTGTGTCAAGGTAGGCATCAACCTCTGACACACCACAGTAGTTTTCATTTTCTCAGTCTTTTCAAACAGGTAGAGCTATGATGATACTCTTCCTCTGTGATAAAATAAACCTTAGCCCAGTAACATTTTGGGTCTTTCTCCTTTGATCTTCAAAGCTTATCTTAAGAATTTACACTGTGTGGAATGGTAGATTTGTAGTCACAGGTAGAGACATCTTAGTACCTACAATAACCTAGTGGGCTGTCCAGCGATGCCACAACCACTCCTAGAAGTGCAAAGGATAGTAATCTGTTATTCTTGCTTTGAGAGAAATAACCCAGCCTTACCTTCCTGATTTCTCATAATCATTGACAAACTACCATCAAAGTAATCCATGTCCTTATTTTAACTCTTTTTAAATATTTGGATTTACCCGTACATTGTGGCAGTGAGTTCCACTGCTTATCAGTCACTGAGAGGAGGCTGAAGAGTTCCAAGCCTGTTCCCTCAGGGAATTTCACCACATATTCTTACACTGTGGCAGCCTGTAGCGATTCCTTACTCGCTTTGTCCATGCTGTTCACAACAGACTTCCATGGCAGCCCTCCACTGTCTCACCACCGCTACTTTTTCCACAGACTGGAGAGCATGACTTACTCTCATGCTATATATTCCACAACATCTATCATCCTTGCCCTTTCCTGAGCATTTTCCAGTCCTACTGCATCCTATTTGAGATAGTGTGACCAGAACTGCATAGATTTATGTCGGGACATAATAATGTTAGATCTCTATTCCTTCTCTGATCATGTCTAGCCTTCTATCACAAGGTCATGAGGGAACTGAAATGATACTTTTTATAATACAGAGGCAGTATCTTCTGTGCCCCAGCTGAAACAGCTTTTGGTTGTTGGGGATACAGACTCGGAAGAATGAGAGGATGCCACCAATAAAAGCAAAAAATAAAATAAAATAAAATAAAATGAGTAGTCATGTTAGAACTTATTTTAAAAGAGAAGATAGTGAGATAATAAAAAAGAAAAATGTATGCAAGCTTTCCTATCACAGTGTTTTGGAGGGGTGGAAAAAAATTATATTTTATTTTCAAACCATGGTTAGAAAAAGCATCACTGAGGAAACCATACCAGAAATTTAGGATGTGTCTGTGCTGCACAATGCTAATTTACCTAGCTAAGCTCTGTGCTAATGCAACTATATTGCTTATCGTACTTACAGCTAACTAGTTTTGGGCTCTCTCTGATATCTCTTCATCAAATTGCACTCTGCAATGGAGAAATAATTTTTAGTCTTCTGCACTGCAGGGCACCTTGAAAAGCCAGGTGTCACACGACTGTGTCCTTTACACAAGTAGAAGAGTGGCTGTGCTACCCTTGCAGACTTAGCATATTAAATACACCCTGCAGAAAGATGCAGTCAGGACAACCCAGGTAGCTGAAATGTGCCTAGATGAACATGCCTACAAATTTCAAGAAACATGGTCTCAGACACAAAGGTAAATTCAGGCATATGGATCTTCTGCAGCAGTAGGGTCCAACACCTGTAACCCCCACCCTACTCGATGAAAATCAGCCCTTTAGCAGAGCCTGTAGAAGACACTGTGCTATTGAGGTGACAGCGCCACACACAGACCTTGTTCCTTGGATACAGCACCTACCACACTTAAATGCATCTTATTCTACACAGGCTCAAAACAGAACAGCTGGACTCTGTCTTGCCCAGTCAAAAATGTCCCTGGAACTGGGAGACTTACTGCTTTAACCCTGATCCAGAGTCAAAGCTCTTTCTGCCCATAACAACACTGCAACACAAAGTTGTCCAGAGGTTGGTACTCACTGAGGGCCAAGGTCTTTCTCCAGAGAGGAGTCCCATGCTGTTACAGCCTCATTGCTGCTTTTACCTACAGTCCTTAGCCACACACAGGCCCATAGGGGCAGCCCCACTGCCTTGGGTACAGATGTCTGGTATGCCCCCAAATCCACAGGGAACCAAAAATCCTCAGGCCGTCAAGCCCCCTCTGACGGCATGCAGCAACACTCAGCACTCAGTGGTGCTTGGAGGGGACAGACCCAAACATTTTCAAGTTCACTGAAACAGGCACCAAAGAATCACATCTCCTGGACACCAGAGTAGCTGTCTCCAAGGGCTGGTCTGGGAGAAATGCAGTACTAAATTAGCAGCTACCCGTGAAACACACAGCTGACATGATGGCTGATATATTTTTGGCCTGATTCCTGATTTTGCCAGCACCCTTTAGTGAATTTTCTCCTTAGCTAATTTCAACCAAATTTGAAAGAAGGGCTGGAGTATCACAGATAATTATATTTTTATAAGTTTCAGGGACCTGACAGCTGGAGAGAGAATAAAGACAAAAAATAGGGCTTTCTATTAAGGGAAAGCAGGCAAAATTCAGCTGCTATATGTTCTAGCAAGCCTGAAGGAGCCAACAAACCTGTACATGTTTGGTGGCAGAGTAGCATTTCTGGCATTTGCTCTTGCCACAGCTGGTAGTTTTACAGTAGCATATGGTTTAGGACACAAACTCTTAAGTGTCCATGTTTAATTATTTCTGATACTGTCATAACAGTTTCTATAATTTTGTTGAGGTATTTGTAATAGCAGAGCATCAACTGACATTAGGATGATTTGTGAAGGAGCAGTCAAAAATATCTATTTTATTGTAGGAAAAAAATGCAATTACAACACCTCAGAAATTACTTTTATTCCTCTTGAATGGTCTGTTGTTCAACTTTAATCTTGCAGTTACTAGAAAGTAAGATTGGACAGTGAAATTTGTATTTATTAGAAAAAGAACTCAAAGCATCTCAGGCCAATCTTGTGTTACGTGTCAAATTAAGGGAAATTGTGTTTTGCCTCTAAATTAAAAAGAAAAACAATTCTTGAGGAATAAAAATGTCATTGTTCAAGAAAGAGTAATAAAGTGGGAATGCCTTTCCTTCAGCTGACTCTCTTTGTAAATGAGCAAGAACACAGAGGTCAATAAATTGTCATTACCCAAGCTTCATAAATCCTCAGTGGTTGGATTTTATCACATGGTTTAAGTTACAAGACCTTAGAAGAGGCCACAAAAGATTCATTTGGAGTATTTATAGGCAAACATGAGGTCTCCAAACTTTTTCAGTTGTTACTTGCAGTGTCAACACGGAAAAAGCTGCTCATCCTGGAAACTGCTGGTTCTAAAACATAGCTCTCTGCACTTGAAACCATTAATAGAGACCTATGCTGCTCGCTCAGTAGAATTAGAGGGTTTTACCTGCTCATTATCAAGCACAGCTTTGCCAGCAGATCAGTTGCAAAAGAATACCTAAATTTCTACTGCTTTTTTGGTTAAAAGTAGGGCCGGCGCAGATACAAATAGCAAATATCCCTGAAACTTGAAGCACAACACAGAAAGGAAAAAGCAGGAAAGCTGATTAGAAGAGGAGGTAAAATATGACCACGTATGCACTAAGTTGCACGAGTCCTACAGGGAGCTACCCAAGGACTGCAGATGGGTTCCTCTCATAAGGATTCAGTCCCTACACTGAACAACATATTGAGCTGCAAAGGATATATAACAGCACAGTCTGAAATGGGGAAAGCAGAAAACAAAAATAAACAGCATGTCTAGTATATACTTCAAAATTAAAAGACTGCTGAAAAGCACTTTTTGCCTTGTGGAAAACAAGTCTCATCTTCTCTGAATTGTGCTGTGACTAAAGTGTGAGGGAAATGTGTATATTTGGGTACAACATCCTGAAAAACATCCGGAAGTCTAGATTCAATTAACTATGAGTGAAATTTGGGCTTCTGGGTACCCTAACCTCCTTAAGTTTGAAGCTTGCATCACTTGCACACTTCAGGTGATTTTCACTCCTTCACTCCTTTTGAGCGAAGTAAGCTCAGCATGTCAGGCACTGTCTTACATGTTTCCCTCTGTAGTGATCCCAAAATACAAGCCATAGCTTGCCATCCTTCTCTAGGACAAAGAGACAGGCCTCTATGGCAAGGTATAAATGTGAGAAAGCCACCATGACTGAGCTCTGAGCTAGATCAGAGGGGGACAAGGGACTATAGGAAAGCTGTTAATTAAGCACTGCTTCTACCATGAATAGTCTGATGGAGGGCATCATTATCAAAAGGAAACATGCATCACTTCAAACAAGCTGTTTCTTGTCCTTGCTTGGTTAACAAAGAAGCCATTTGAGTATGTCAGGTTAAGATTACTATCACACACTGCCATGGGAAGTCCTTGAAAGCAACCTATGAACCTAACAACAAACAGCATGTGATAACATTCAGAGCACAGCTTTTACTGCTCTCATGCCTTCTTGCAGCTCTCAGTGACCTTGGATATTCTGAACAGGGACACAGGAAGACTGTATTAAGAAGGAATTATTAAATATTGATTTATTTTTTTTCCTGGCATTGGGCATCAAGATAAATGCCAGAAATTCATTTGTCCTGTTGAAACTGACCCAGAAAAGGTGCTTCATCAAGTTCAAGTCCATGGAAAAGGAAATAGGGGCAATGAAGCAAGAAACTTTTCCATCTTACCCTCATAGATCACTCATGAAACTCATGAAAGTGGCCTGAATATTGAGACCACAACATCTGGCAGAAGGGACTTTACAAGTACTCAGGAACTTTGCGGATCCTACACCTCGCAGCTGTCTGTCTTCCCACAGAGCTCTGGCCACAATCTCTCCACCAGGAATTCCTAGGTCATACTCAGTAACCTATGCCATCTCTCTGCTCAGCTGGCATACACTGCCATTTACCCAGGCTGCAGCAGCTTCTGCAAAGAAGACTCAAAAGTAACATATATTTGCATCAGATCTCAGTCAGAAATCCTGAACTCTCTTCACTAACAGCTCATAAAGGAGTACCCTTCAGCAACTGTTTTTTCTCATCCACACCAAATTAATGAAAAACCCCCATGTGCCTTCCAGAGTTCAGCACTGGATTTAAAGGCCAGTGTGACTTTGTCCAGCACTGGATGAGCTCCAGGGCTGAAGGCAAGGGGAGTGCCAGCACTGGTGATGGCATTGAAGCTCAGCTGCAACTCGAATAGGATACAGTCTCTCTGGCACCTCCAGTGCTACCAGATCCACTTTATTAAGGGAAGGCTGGAGGACATCTTAATGACTTACTCAGGCTGTAGTCAGGTTGTTCTCTGCTGGCAATGCAACATACTCCTTGGAGCTAGGGCTTCAGCTTACCAATGTTTTTCCAGCAAATTTGAAACAACTGACCTCTTTGGAAGAATCATAGCCCGAGGGGGTTGTGAAGTTCTTGTCCTTGAGCGTTTAAGAACCTGAGCAAAATCCTGAGTAACCTGGTCCAACCCCACTGCCTATCCTACTTTCAGCAAGAGGTGGGACTACAGACTTGCCACGATCAAGTCCAACCCGAATTGTCCTATAATCCTGGAAAAACATAGAAAAATTGTGCATAAACAGTCTTCTGAATTTTTTTTTCCTCACATAGAGATGAAATATTTTTCAAAACTTAACTTATAGAAAAAAATTCCTGTTTGCCTTGTGTCTTATTCAGAATTGCTAGTATGGACTAAACAGCATTTGGCTGATCCAAAGCATTGGTCCTCATTTCAACCTCTTGAAACCTAAGCCAATTTCTGTTTCATTTTGAAACAACGCAGTGCTTATTTGCAGTCTGTTTAGGCCTGGTGGCCTGAAACTTAAGGGGGAAGAAAGAGGAGAGAGCTCATCAATGACATCAATTGGTGAAAAGAGAAGAATTCTCTCTGACAAATTCCCCTTGGCAAGGGGAATATGCCAGGGGAAGAAGCTTTCCATGGGAGTCTATTGAGGAGCACAGAGATACGTCTGGAAAGCACTGGGCTGAAGTAAGCCTAATTTTTTTGTGTGTTTTCACGTACATTCCAGTTTCTTCATTAAAGCAGATCTTTTCAGCCAGAGATGGGTCTAAAAGCCATTTTCACATAAAGAAGGATAGAGGCAAAAACCAAAGTTCATTGTGCTTGGGGTAAGGGGTGGCAGACTGTGAAGTTGTGGAAAATTGATCACAGTAAGGAGAGTGTTGAGGGAGTTTTGTTTTTGAAAGAGGTACTAAGATGCTTGGGAGTCTGTCTGGTGCCTTAGGGAGGCAGTATGGATTGTGTAAGACACTTGCTCAAACTCTTGCACAAAATCATGGAAGTGCAGAATAACAAGCACAAGAAAACCTCTGGAGGTCATCTAGTCCCACTTCCAAAGATGAGATATCACAGTGTATCTGAACAACTTCTTCCAGTGTTTGGCCATCTAGCCTGTGAAAATTTTCTTCCTTACATCCAGCTGTAATTTCTCACACTGCCACCTGTGCCTGTTGCCTCTTGTCCTTCATCTGCTACACCAAAATCTAAACCACATTTGATGGTTCTCACAGTCCAAGCTTCCTTAGGAGATGCACATGCAAAGACATCAGCTGTACATTACATACAGTAATCATGTCTGATGACAAAAGTGACTAGTAGGTGACACAGAGAGGTGCAGCATATACTTTTCAAGTAAAAAAGTGAAATCTGCTATATTTACTCTTTCATGCAAAGTCTGAACTTACTTAACTCATGGCTGAAGCACTGTAAAATCATAGTGTGAAATACGGGGAAATGTCAGCTATGTTGCTGAGAAAACTTACCCTGAACTAAAATTTAGACACTGCCTTAAATAGCAATTTCCATTGTAATTGCCCTCCCTTCACCAAGTTGCTCTAGAATGGCAATCACTCCTCTTTGTTCTCCTAGATCCTAATACAAGTTCATTAATTTGCTCTCCACTTTGGAAACCAACCAAGTGTTACTAAAAATGACCATTCAGGTACAATTTCTGTCACTTGCATTTGTAGCAATCATGTTTTGCCCTATGACTAGTTCTGTTTATTTCTGGGTTGACAGAAGTAGCAAATTCTGGCCCATAATATCTGTGTGCATCAAAAATAGAGAATAGAAGAGAGACAGTGAGAAGAGATTAGAATGCCATATATGCTCAGTAACCACCCACAGATACCTGCACCCCCACAGAAAAGTTGTCTCACTCTACAAAAAGTTATTAATTTTATTTTAAAGATCGACAGATTAATTGAGCTGTTTTGGAAAAACTGACGACAGAATCCATTTCATTCTGTCATTACATTTTGTCAAATTAAAAATCCAAGTATATTTTTTAAAAATCTACTAGGAAGCCCAATAAAGACTATGATGGAGTCTAGAACACCCTCACATTCTTTACCACACTGCCTGCTTTCATTGCATATCATGAATATTGGCATCAAGTTCCCATACATCTAACTTCCAGACATTATCCTCCTTTTACAAGCTGGCTTTCACTGAGTGCTTTGTATTGTAGGGTATGAACCTAGAAAAACGTGAAGAAAGAAGTCAAGTTTAAAGAGAATAAAACACAAACAAAAACCTCCCAAAACGTATTCATAAAAAGTAGAGATGAAGCACAGAGGGGTTTAAAGGAGTCAAAAATATTTATTTTCCCAGACATATTAGTGAAGCATCTGGCAGAATGGTCACTAGAGTCTGCAGTCACAAAAAGTACATCGCACCTAACCCTATTTTTTCAGCAAATGCCTTCACTGTATTTGGGCCTTTTTGAGGGGAAGGAACCAAAAGACAACTATGACATTGTAGCTAGGAGAACAAGACTTCTCTGGGGGTTCTTCCCAAACATGCAATAATGGGAGGCATACTGTCCACCTATACATACACAAGCAGATATAAATAGCACAGCGGTGGGCTGTCCATGCTCTACAGACTTCCAGTCTATATAGACTTCACAAAATCTTAAAAATAAAAGAACAACAACAAAAAAAACCCCTAAAGCAAAACCCCTACAGATCATTAAAATTAAGGCTAGTTCCAAGTAGTTTGGTGCTGTGGGCTAGTTTATATACCAACAGTACATAGCAGACCTCTTTGAATAGTAGAGTTCAGAGAGTGTCACCAGCACAAAACACACTCAGTCTCACAAACTTCCCACCTCTGTCCTGCACAGTGCATGGCAAGATCTTCACAGAAATCAGAGCATTCATGTTTGCAGGACCTGGCTGCTGCAGTACAGTATCTGATGGCTTGTTGCATAGGCACACACTGTGCCAGACAAACTGCAATATTGACATATCAACAACAATATTAACATATTAACAGCAATATTGACATATCAAGATCAGCAAGCTGAGTTGAAAGAGTGAAAAGATGAGGAGTCTAAGTAATTTTTCACTCAGAGGAGTTGTGAACCCTGATTCCAAACTGCCAACTTTTCTCCTCTGCATGTGTCAAGATGACCCCCTACTTCCCACACAGCTACCAAATTTTGTCTATTCACAACTTCTCTCCTTCACTCAAGCTCAGAAGCAGCAGAAAACAATCTCACATTAAATGGAGAGCAGGCACATTTTGCAGCCCATCTCTGGAGTCTGGGTACCCGAGAGATGTTTCTGACTGTACAGGGATGGAGACAGCTTTCAGGAACACATGGCTTCCTTTCCCTCAGCTGCATATGACACAGTCACAATAACCTTTTTTTCCTTCGGACTCCCAGAGGGGCCACCAACAGCACCAAAGGAGAGGCCCACGGAAGCATGGATGGTTACAGGGCCTTGTTGGCTGGATTATTTTCTCACTACTGAAACACAGTGCTCCAGAGCCCTATCAGTGTGAGACTTTAACCACCATGAAAGCCGCAGAGTCCACAAAATCCAGTAGTGCAATACTGTTTTACACTGATGTAGTCACCACCATTACAGAGGACGCCTTCCCACTGGCTTTTCCTCAGTCAGCAGGTGAGGAAGGAGGCACTGTCATCAGCACATCTGCATCATTCAGCTGAGACATTCTGCTGCCACTCCACCCTCAACAGAGCAACATCCTCCCTCTCAGCTGCAGGGTAAACTACCTTTACAGACCCCTCTGTCAACCTTGGTTCTCTATCCTAGACTGTGATTTTTTCAGTTGGTTCAGCAATAAAACACCTAATGACGCTGGTGCCTGAACCATCATTGGACTCTGAGACAAATAGCTTGGGTCTCCCTCTGCAGAATGATTGCTCCAGGCTCTTTGCAGTCTCAAGCAGGCATTAACACGGGCATGCGTGCCCTGCAAAGCGTGCCCTGCTTCCATTAGAATGTTTTGCAGCTAGATAAATTGGTCTCACCACCTTCTCTGCTGCAAGTGCTTATTCTAAAGAGGGAGTCTCTGATTCCAGCAGAGCCTCCCTCCTGGAGGTGTGGCACTGCGGGAAGGAAAGGAAGACTGGGTATTGCACTTACAGTGAATGGGAATAGGTGGCTGCTCTGGTTATTTCATGGAAAGAGCCCCTTCCCCAAGAAACACTGATTCCACGGATATTTAAGTAGAATCAAGGTGAGATAAAGAGTACTGTATTAATACATATATTTATTCCTCCCTCTTCCAACGTCAGCAGTTAGCACGCCTGATGAGAGATGCTGCAAAGAAATGATTTCAGGTTGAGTGCATCACATACTGACTCACTGCCATGAAGCTCTGCACTTCAACAGAATTCCTGGTGAACAATGATGAAATATTCATCAGTTCATATTTGTAAATGGCCCAGCAACATACTGAGTAAATGACCTCCGACGAAGCACCTCGCATTAAAATGGAACAGCAACCAGCTGAAATGAGGGAACTACAAACTACGCATGTGTTTTGTCAGCACAAACAAGCAGCAAACACAAACAGAAAGGAATCTAGTCGGACTCATCATCCTGACAGCGAGAAACAAATGAGAAGCCAGCCTGTTCACTTCAGCAGGACCCACTGGTGGTGCTGCCTGTGGCAGGAGTGAGTAGGGCAACCTGGGATAAGTATTACTTCCTGCCCTCTGTCAGAAGTAGCAAGCGAACCAGGCAAGGCAGAGGTTGAGCTGCTTGCTCTCCACACATGCTGGACCTGACTGCTCATCACCTCAAGCACTGCTAGTCCTTCACTGCAGGTCTTGGTACCTTAAATGAAAAACACAAGCCTATACCCTCCAGAGGAACTGGGGATCCTGCCCCCCCCCCTCCCCCCCCAAATAGGTACGTGGTGCTGGGCAGGAGCATCCCCACAATTAGCATTTCTTGCCTTGCCTGCATGCTTTGATGGGAGCCCCTGTAGAGAGCGACTCAGGTTTGCAAGGAAGGCAGGCAGTGGGAATGGAGGTGCCACCCAGCACTGCTGTGTGTCTGGGGTGCTGCTAGCCAGTGCTGATTTCAGGAGCAGAAGGGCGGATTTTCTGTCCTGCTTTCAGAGTCATCATTATTCAGGAAGCGTGTTTTCCAGGGAGGTTGCCAGAGCTGCACTGCACCGTTTGTGATGGTTAATCCATGGACGGGAAAGCTCCACAGTGAAAAATGTGAGGAGAATGCAAAGTAAATTAGGAAAACCTAGCAAGCCATTGTCAGCCTCCGCAAAACACAGAGACACCCAGGCCTGGCCTCCCCCAGGCCTTTTCCAAGGTGCTTTCTTGAAACTGAGCTTAAAAACCCATCTGTTTTTGCCCCAGGGCCTCACAGACAGGTGAGCTCCCACTGCCAGAGCCAGGTGAGTGATGCAGCCCTTTATTTTATCATTTATTTATTAATTAAACGCCCTGTGATAAGGCAGATTTACATGCAGGTCCACACACAGCTCTGCAGGCTCAGAGGGGCCTCAGCGGCCGGGAACTTGAACAAACAGCACCATCAGGTGGCTCTCCGGGAAATAGATGTGTGGAAGCACCCAGGACATCTCCAGGCAGACCTGGCCATCCCTCCGCTCTCTTCTTCCAACTCTCCCATCAGGCAGGGCCCACAGCCCCTGCTGGAAAAATCCAAGTCCAAAATTGTTAGAGAAAGCTTCAATGGCAGCAAAACACATCCAGGAAAAGAGTCAAGGGAAAACTTTCGACCTGCTTCCTTTCCCCTGGCGTGCAAGTTTTTACATCCCATGCTTTCCATTGCTGACATCTGTGTGTATGCCGTCTCTAACTACATGGTTTAATTGACTCCTTAACAGGCACCAAGCATCCAGAACACCCACGTGAGCAGACTACAAGGCTTAATTCCCCTCTTAGCCTCTTCAGTTTTTGAGGGCACTGGCAAATCGATGTTTTCACCTTGAAAACGATTCCCAGTGTACAAAACCCCCTTTGGGATACTGCTGGCATTCACCTCCCCCCCACCTGCATATGGAAGGAGGAGGATGCCTCGTTCAGCCTCAGGCAGGTGCCCTTTCACCAAAGACTGCCTTTGAAATAACTTTGAAATAAGCTCCTTCAGCCTATTTGCTGCTTTCTCCTGCTGCTCAAATATTTAGTCAGTGCAAAGTGGGAGCAGAAGCCTCTCCCAGGAACTAACCAGTGCAGCTCCGATCCCCTGAGAGTCAATATAGTCCCAACACAAACATAAACAACATAAAGACAGCAGATTCAGATTCTAGAATCCAGACCTCAGCCATTTCACAAACTTTGCTGTCAGGTTCCTGCTTGTCACTTTTACCTATCCCCCTAAAGAGAGGGCAGCACTGCATAAGACAATCTGAAGGATAACAAAATGCTGTTATACCCGGAGTGCTGCAGTGACTGCAGCCACATCTCCTCTACTTCCATGATTACCATGGGAGGGGACCTATGCCACCAGTCCCAGTTGCATTTCTCATACCTGGATTTTGAAAGATTTTTGTTAGGTTGTTCTCCACTTCAGTGAATAATTAGATGTCTCCTAGCAGAACTAAGGTAATTTAAATATAAATGCATATAAAGAATATGTTTAGTTGTTTGTATACTTATTTGCTTATACATACATGTCTTCTATAAATAAATATATGTATGCCTTACATTGATATAAGGTACAGAAATCAATAGGCACAGTCACATTCACAAACCTAAAGGAAAATTATTCAAAAGTGTTGTTATTTGGTTCCTCTAGGAAACACCTCAGTTCAGTTTCAGCCTTGAGTGCCCACAGTTAGACCTTACAGCAACAACTCTGAAAATCAGGACCTCCCATTGTTATGTTTGTGCTCATGCATACAGAAGGACTGATTTACATATCTAATTTCAGGCCTCTAATTTTCAAAAATTTGCACCTGAAGAGACAATTCAATGTTTCCAGTTATACTGCCCCCAGGGGCACTTCTGCACAAAGCACATCATCCAGTCACCTTGAAGGGATGTCAAAGCATTGCAAGTTGTTGACAGCCCATCTCAAAAATCTCTGCCTTCTGTAATAAAGAGACCTCCCAATTCCCAAATATGCTCAATGCAATAAAATTTTTGAACATCCCATATAAAGTTGATAATAGAGCACCTAACACAAAAGACAAAAAAAAAAAAAGAAGAGGAAATGAGATTATATTTCCCATCATGGCATCTGCATTAAGCTCAATAGCTGCTTATTTCTACTATAATTGTGCCAAAGTCATTTTGAATTTCATTTTCTTTATGCACCTTGCTCTGAAGCCGAGATATTTTGGGAAAAACAATGCACAAGACAGTACTTAAATGCAACGGCAACATCTCCCCAGTTGCTGCTAATGATGTCAGAGGAGGTCAGGTGGGCACAGAAGTATGAATTGTCCCTATATTTGTACACTTTTTGAGTGGTTAAATAGCACCCAGGAGAACTGAGGTCTTCCTAGGACAGTAGGAACATAGAACAGTAAGACAAAGGAATGTCTTTTTTTCTGCCACCTCTTAATTCTCTTTTCTTTCAAGCTCTTCCTCAGCTCTTGCCTTCTATTTTTCTGTAAAAGGAGAATGCAGTGCTAGGGGAAGTCAGCTTGCATCAGCATTGGATCATGGGAGAGCCTGCACAAGCCACCTCCAGGCACTTCTATAAGTACCTCTTTTCTACACTGGGCTGTCAGTTTTGCTGCTCTATTCTTGTAGAGCCATGGAGAGAGATGCTTGGGGTGGATTTGTTGGCAGATCAGTAGGGAATCATAATATTCCTGCCAAATTCATTTTCTCATGTGACCTGAGCTTGACTTAGAACATGGATTTCCTACAGAGACAAGTTTGAGCAGTGCCAGGAATTTGAGAGCCAGGTGGTCTGCAAAGCTTCTCCCCAGGCTCTGAGATCCTATTTCCTCACGTCATTCTTTCCAGACAGCATGGAGTGCAGGCTGGGGTGCTCACAGCAAACTGAGCCTCAAAACCAATGCAATTGCTCCTTCCCACCACCACAATCCTCTGGAAGAGACTGTGACAGAAGTGGGAAGAAGGATAAGCACGTTTTCTACTAGGAAACAGATTCAGACTGGCTTTGACCAAGAATGCTAGCAAAACTTTGCTCTGCCAGAGGAAACTCTAAAAAAAAATCCCACTTTTTCTCCTCAGCAGCATCCAAATCTGGCTTAGCTAGTCCAAACTGTCATGTCCTTGCTAACTCAGAAAGCCTATATTTGCCTTTTTGGGAGAGAAAGCTATCACACAAAGGCAGATAGATATGTTTTTCTGAAAAAAGCTATCCGTAGGTTCACTGATCTCTTGGGACAAGGATTCCATATATTAATTTTAGATCTCTGGCAATCTGCATACTAGAAATACCTTTTGGCTCTTATCCATACCGACTTCTATTAAGGAAATAAAAGCTAGAATGAGCTGGAAGCTCTCCCAGATGATGCTCTCTGAATATCCATTGAGAAAGAGCAGCCTACCCTAATTTATTACTTGCCCCACCAGTAAGAAACTCTCATTAAAGAAAGTAAGTTTGGTTCCCTGAAGAGGCACAATATCGGTGTTAGCATTGTAATGGTATATCAGACTAGCACTTGGACCAAATATCACAGAGCCACACAATGGTTGAGGCTGGAAGGCACCACTGGAGGTCATCTAGTCCAACTTGTCTGGTCAAGCACAACTCCCTACAGCACATTACTTAGGATTCTGTCCAGATGGCTTTTGAGTGTCTCCAGAGAAAGAGACTTATCAGCTTCTCTGGGCAATCTGTTCTAGTGCTCAGTCACTCAAAAAGTAAAGTTCCTACTCATGTTCAGGTGAAACTTCCTGTACATCAGTTTCTGCCTGTTGCCTCTGTCCTACTGCTTGGCACCACTGAGAGAAGCTGCTTTTCTCACTGTTTTGTCTCAGCAGGAACCAGGAGTAACACACAGATTACACCTGTCTGCTTCTGGACTTCTTAATCTTCTTGCAATTCCATAGCTATGGAATGGTCCCTGACACAGAGCAAGGAGTAGCAGCCTCATCCTAAAATGGCTCATGTCATTCTCTCTAGAAACATTGCAGAAATGGCAATGGTCCATCACACATATAATCCCATATCTATAATTGCTGCCTTGTTGGCAAATTCCCGTCACAGATTGCACTCAGTTCTATCCCACCCTCACATCAGATGCAATCCACACCAACCTGTGCCTGCTGGAGTTCCTGGCTGAGGTAGCAGGATGGAGAATAGCTCACTGCACTGGCACTCTCAGGAGACAGAGAAGAGAACTCCAGCTTCGGCAAGTCTGAGCCCTGCACCTCAGCTGAAGCCACCACTGTATCACCTCTGTTTCCTGAGGGCCCAAGGAAGGGATGGATGCAGCATGTCCTCCTCCACTCTCTCCCGCTCCTCCACTCCTTCCTGTCTGCCTTAGATGCAGTTGCAGCAGCCAAGCTATCCATGCATAATTACAAAAATGTTCAACGTGGAGGGAGTGATGTCTTCCATTGAAGCAGCATTTGAAACAGACAAGTCACTGAGAAAGCAACCTCCCTGTGTTCTTGTTGTTGGCACCGTGCTGATGGCTAGGGAACACTCAGAAACCCTGTGTTTCTACGGTCAGAGAACAGCAGGATAAACTCAGGAATAGCTTTGCCAAGAGCAACTGCAAACTCCCTTAGCACACTTATGGAAGAATGTAGCTGGGAGAGTGTCAGCAGACGCTATGAAATTCATTTGCGTCAGACTCACAACTTTCTGGCAGTAGGCTGACCAGTCTGAAATTCACTCCTTAAATCCTTGAGAATCCAGTCTAAACTGAGTCTTTCTTCAAGCTGTAGTTCCTCTGCCTCTGTTTTTAGTGTGCATCCAAATAAATCCAACATCCCCACCCATCACTCAGAAAGGAGAGGAGAAACATGGTTTAGAGAACTCTCAGGTACCAAAAGGGAACAAATGCCATAGTAGGCCAATGAAATCCCAAATTATTGCCTGATTTAGGCCCTGCTTTCTTGCCTGGAAGAGCCAAGCTGCTTGTTCACAATGTCACTAGTAAGAGACTTCCAGTTTCAATTGCTCTCCCTTTTACAGTTTGAAACAGACTCTTCTTAACATACCTGCCAGCACGTGATTATGAGACCATTTTTAAAGATTTCACATCTGGCCTCTGTGAAAATCAATTAGATCATTTTAGGAAAAGGAGACTATCAGTGCCAGGTGATCCAGAAGCACTAGGGCAGCTATTTTGGACATTTATCCCTGCTTGCAGATGATTGTTCATCCAATCCAAAACCCTGCTGGGTTGCCAAGTTCCCCAACATAATACTTGTGCGACTACAAATTTCCATACCGCTGCACTGTGTGCTGTAGATACTTGATACCTATAGATATCACTTCCTGCCCTCTTGAGTCACCTGTAAACAGAACTTGTCTGTAGAGCCAGAAACTCTGCTCCTTAGATCAAATATTAACCAGTCCTTGGCTGAGTCTGCTCTGTCACAAGGTCCCAGGGCATATTAAGAAAGGACTGCCTGGACACTGCTGAGCGTTTCCTAGGCAGGAAACTGAGCTTATTCTACAGGGTCACTTCCCCATAAAGACAGACGAAACTGCATTAGCCAGGATGGAGAAACACCTCCACCAGGAATGGTAAAACATTTCCACCAGAGTTACAAAAATGGATGGATACCACATGACTCAATTCAACTGTCCTGGTGTGCTGTTCCTTATTGCCTGACGTGCACCGATCTGCATTGATCCAAAATTACATGCCAGCACCTCAGTGTTGGCAAACAAATTCAGTCTGTCCAGGAGGGCCACTGGGTTTTGACAGAGGCCATTGATCCACTGTGATCCTGATTCAACACCAATTTAAACATATTGCCTGGCTGAAGACCTGCTCACGAGTACAGTCACGAGAAATGAGAGATTGACTTCTGACATAATGAGACCTGCCAAGTTCATGCTAAAGCAAAGGCTGTTTCCATGTCTAATTGAAGGTGCCTCACCAAAGCCATGCAGTGAGAGGCAGTTCACTGAAAGGAGAATACAGCAGTGTGAAACATCTCTTCTCATTCCTTTGAAGTTGAGGTTTCAAAGACTCTTCTATCCTGAGCATCATCTGAACAGAAGGCCACCTCCAAGGCAGGTCAGACCTCTTAGCTCAGGAGAAGTCCTCATATTTTGAGTTCCAACTCTCAAGAAGTAAAGGAGTCCCTTAACCTATACAGGCTATTCTCTAAGTGGAGCTTTCTTCTAATTGCAGTGCTTGGTCCTGGTGCTGAGAAAATTCCTCTATTCCTAAAATACAATATTTCCACAATATTGTATGAGCACTTTCATAAGAAGTTTTGTATTTAGTGAAGTGGTATTTTCTAAGGAGAACAGTATTCACTGGAAAATTCCCACCTACCTCAAAACCTTACTGCCACAGCAATAATTCTGCATAGCTACTGAGACTGGTTGGTGGAACTGAGGAGATGAGGCAGAAGTAAATGAAGGGTTTTTTCTTTGCACTAAAGCTGTTTTTGCCACTTTTATCCTGACTATGATTTTGGAGACAACATAACTCCAAGGCCAGAATTCCTCTTCAGCCTTAGACCACATACATTTGCATCTTGAACATGAGATATAAACCCCAAATAAACATATGCATGTGTCATTGTCTCTGCTCTGTGTTACTAAGTCTGCTTTCCTCCTTCGCATTCCCTTATGCAAAGGTGCACACTGAGGACAAGCTGACAAACACGACAACATTAGTCCAAGAATAACATCCCAAACTCAGTCACTCTCGCTTTTCATGGACATATGTCACCTTAGGTGCATCACAAACATGGCTGTCCTCTCCAGACAGCACCAGAACAAACTCATCCTACATCTTCTCCTTGCATGCAAACAAATGGCAGAGGGGTAGTATATAAAACTCAGCTTCCTGCTCTAGAATCACAGAATTGTTTGAGGAAAGTTTAAAGGTCATCCAGCCCAACCCCTTGCAATAAGCAGGTGTATCTTCAACAGGATAAGGTTGCTCAGAGTCAGATCTAACCTGGCCTTGAATGTTTCCAGGCTCTTTGGGCAACCTGTTCCAGTGTTTCACCAACTTCACCATAAAAAAAATTCTTCCTTATACTTAATCTAAATCTACTCTTATAGTTTCAAAGCAATACCCTTCATCTTATTGTTACAGACATAATTAAAGTTTTGCCTCCATATTTCTTGTAAGCCCTCTTTAACTACTGAAAGGCTGCAATGAGATGTCCCTGGAATTTTTTTTCTCCAGGCTAAACAATCTGTCAGCCTTTCCTCACAGGAGATGTTTTCCATCCCTCTGATCATTTCTGTGGCTCCCCTCTGAACATGAGGAACATAGCTGCTTCATGACAGCAGCCTAATTTCACCATTTTTCCATGCTTGTCCACCAGTTTACTCCAGGAAAGACTAGTTTTTAACGGGAGGGAAAGGCTTTACACTGCACACATCTATTACAGTTGCACGGCCTAAGGTGTGTATGTTGGTGCAAGAACACACCCTCTCATTCGGCAGCAGATGAGCCAGGAAACTTTATCTGTCACACAGGCTGTAGACTCCAGATGGAGGCCTGAAAAGTTAACAACACACAAACTTAGTTTTCTGAATATTTAATATAAATGATAAAGAGAAGAAAGTTCTTTCCTTTTCTCCATACTACTGACTACTCCCTTTTCCTAAAAGCTTTAATTTTAAAATGAGCAGTTAAAATTAACAAGGCAACTAACAGTGTAGTCTGCTACTATATAAGGTGTCAAAATGAAATTAAAACCTGACCTGTATAAAACCACACTGACTTACGCTATGCATTCCAAACAGCACCAGTGTTCCCTGAAGAGCAGATAGTTCTGAGCAGCAGTTCAACCCCAGGCAGCCACTAAGGGCTTGTGCTGAGGGCGTGCCAGAACTCAGGACTTTACAGTAGTTACAAAAATCACAGAACATCAGCCCCATCTGAAAGTCCTGCTCGCATCAAATTTTGTCACTTTGCAACAGTCTCAGCCCCTTGGTTTGGTCTTGGTGCACTTGAAGAGACAAGGGGTGATTGGAGTTGCTGGGTTCCCATCCCAGGTGCTGGGTTGGCAGCTAACCAGGCTGCTGGATCCCAGAGGCTTCCATGCCCCATGGAAGGAAGAAGCCTTGGGGGCCTCAGGCTCTGTTGGTCTCTGCTTCTGGCAGGGCTTACAAGGTGCATGAGCCCCATCAGGCACGCTGCTGAGGGCATAGCACCTCAAACATCCCCAGCACTGGAAATCTCGGAAAACAAAACTCACCTTCTCTCAGGTACAGCTGGGAAGGGGGTGAGGGGGTGGCACAATAGCTTGCATTGCATTTCTGGGCCCTGTTCTTTTTGCACTAAAATATTAAATATATTATTACAGGCCCAGTAGGAAAATTTTACTTTTATGGAGAGGAAAGGTATCACCCCTGGAAAGTCTTGTCTGTTTGCTGAGAAATTTTCACTCATTGTCTTTGACTAGAAGGAGATCCATGCTGAGAACTATGAGGTAGAAAGCTTTTGTTCAGAGCAAATTGCAAAAGAAAGGAAGATAAATCAGGGAAGCTTTTAATATGAAGTTTTACCTCTGGCAACATTTCATTGTATGATAAGTGCATGCAAAACTACCAAAGACAAGAAAAAAGATCTTGGCTGTAGAAAAAGAACTTAAAGGTTGGTTTGGACTCACCTGATACTGGACTTACTCAATGGAGAAAAAAAAAATCTTTAAATAAAACACAGTCTTAAGAGGAAACCCCATTGCTGAGGTGAAGCACTATCCAGGCCTACATTTGAAAAAGTTTTGCAAAAACAAGTACTTGGCTGGGAGGATGGGAAAAACAACATACCTGTAACTATCTTGGCAAAAGTCACAGTGTAGGTGCAGCTGTATGAGTGCAAGCAAGAGGTCCCTCTGAACCACCAAGACCCATGAACAGCTAAGCCTCTGCAGAGAGTAATTAAACAATTCAAGGGCAAGGATGCTGTGTGAGCACAAACCAGCCATTTGGAGGTGGGGGGTAGGGGGTGATTTGCTATATCAGCAATCTTGTTTCAGACAACCCAAGAAGATACAGACATTAATGTAACATTATCTGCTTACCAGTGTGCCTTATATCCCTTTACTCTTCCTAATTATATTACAGTTAAAATAATCTTGATAGGGAACAAGAGATTTTTTCACTCTTTAATATTTCAAAAACAACTGAAGAGTACTCTAGGTATATGAAGCCACTGCCCCTCTAGGTAAGTAACTTTCCTTGCAGACATTTTTGAGCTGTTTATCTCCATGGTCAAAATCTTCAATCAGGCAGATAACACACTTGTTGGCCAGATAAGCAATCTGCCAAAACAGAATTCCCTCTGCAGAACTGGTACCACTTCATTTAGATGTAGTTTCTCATCCTACAGGCTTCGGCTGTTCAAAGGGAAAGTAGTTCTCAGAACATATGGAGTTGGTAATAAAGCTCTTTCTAGGAGATACAAGGATTACACATGGAATGAAATGGCGAAACAGCGTCTGCAGTATATGCTGTAAGACTTGAACCACTCCAAGTAAAATTCCCTTCCCACTGAGAAAGAACAACATGGTGGGACAAAGTGGAAGTGACAGCATGGCTTTCCAAAACATTAGCTTTATCGTGGCTGTTTCCTCTCAGAACACCGGCTACCCAAAACTTGCTAAGACACACATTCCAACCTTGCACTTACAAAAAAAAATCTTGTGACTTGTCATTTTGAGTCAGCGTCAGGACCACTGTCAAAAAAAAAAGGGGGATTAAAGAGCTGTCTTAAAAGAACAAGGGAGAGTCTATGCACCAGATGAGGAAACAGTGCCTGTGTGTATCAGAGCTCCCAAGCTCAGCTAAAAGTCACATTTGGTTTCTGCTAGGTCTACCCCAGGCATCCTACTTCCAATGAAGCAGGAAGACTTTTATCCCACAAGTCCAGTGTTGTTCCTTTTTCCCAGGCTGTCTACTTGTTCTTAGACCAAAATCTCCATAAGGCAAGGCAAAGACACTTAGGTACCTGCAGAGAAGCTGCCTTCTGCCAAGAGGACTGCTTGGAGTCAGACTTTGAAAGCCAAGACCAGTGGCAACACTGTTCCAACAGGACTGGGTGGGCAGAGGAAAGGGTGGTAAGGAAAAGCCCATTGTCCAGGAAAAGCATTCTAGTCCAGATCAAAGTTCCATTTAGCTCAGTAACTTGTTTCCAGCAGTGTGGACAAGCAGGCATGCAGAGAAGAGTAAAAGCAGGCCAAGCATGTTTGCTTTTTCTCTTGCATTTTTGCAATTTCCAATGATTTTCATCTCAGGAGAGGTCCTGATCCTGATTTTGTTTGTTTATTGAATGATCCCCAGCGGGTCTCTCTTTGAAGCATTTATCCTATCTTTTCATTTGCTTTGTTCATTGTTGCTGAGCATTAGCCTAACATTTTAAGTGAAAGACCATGATGATGCCTTTCCTAAAAAAAACCCACAAACCGGAAGTTATGTTCTCAAGGTCCTGATCTGAAGTACTTTGTGTTTTGTAATATTTTGCTATATACAATTTTCACTATCTTTGTAGACCTTTGTGGGAAGAAATTTTTATTTTATGTGATTTTAGTTTAAATGTATTACAGTAATCCTAGACATTGTCTCTCCCCACTATTCCCTTTTCAATTGCTCTTGCTTTTGTCAACTATCTGCAGGGTACAACCCGAGGCCAGTGAAACCAGATATGTAATTCAGATCTCATCATGTGACTCATATATATTCCATGCCTAAGGACAGTTGCCTGGATTTTCACTCTGGCCCTGGACATAAAATTCACCATTATGATAGCATCCAAAAATATGAAGCAAGCCTGAGCCACATTATTTAAAGCAAGGTCTCTTGGATTGCACTGAATTGGTTTTTAAATTTAATATATCGTGGTTAAAATCTTGGCTGCCTCTTTAATCTGTGGGATTACTTTTATTACCTTCATTGAGGCCAGGATTTTGCCTGAAGAACAGCTCTACCATTTAGCAGTATTTGATAATTATCTTGTTAGGTGCTTTCCTGTTTACTAAACAACATAAGTTTTCCCCTCTTCAGCTTTACTCAGTGGCAGAGCAAATGGTACTTGCAGCCTTCAGAGCAAGAAAGACTAAGATGGCCAAAGTGATCTTTTACCCAGGTCTGTTATGCTACAGAGCCAATTTCTCCTTGTCTCCAGCTCAGAGAAGTCTATTGCAGACATTTGCTTTAGGGTTGAATTTAGCTTGTAGCATTTTTCCAGTTGGTGTTCTGTCCAGAAAAAGACCTTTCTGGCAACCGCAGTTCGAAATTCTATTCCAGCCCTGGATCTCAAACTGAATCAGAGAATTTTATTGGAGATGAAGGAACTCTCCCTCCTTTCCTTACTGATCAATCCCTGCCATCTGCACCAGCCACTAATTTCTGCATAAAGCACAGCTTTAAAAGACCTAGTGCAAATAACAAATGCACATTTTCACTAGAGGGCCATTAAATAACCAGGAAGACATGAGGAAAAAAATTAAGTCTAGGTTTACCCGACAGGGTATACTGCTAAATTGTATATTCCCAAAAATGGCTGAACAAAATCAATGTAAATGAAGGATTTAGCATAGTCAACCAGAAAGAATTCATTTCCAAAAGTTTCAAGACTTGCTTATGTGGTATCAGCTTTATCAGACACACCTCCCTTCCCTCCAGACGACAGATTTGTTACTAGGAAAAACATAGAGACCAAACTGTTCATCTTCCAAAATTTGGCCTGATTTGGTGTGATTAAGATGGGGCAATTTGGATTGCAAGTTTGCAACATTGTTTCAGCCAGAAGGCTGCAAAATAAGGCTGTCTGAAGTCTTGTCCCAAATGCTTTCACTTCAAGAGGAGAAACTGGCAGCAAGAGGAGAAATAACCACATTGCTGCATTGTTCCAGCAGAGGCACCGAGGCAGGACTATGCAGAGCAGTGAGTAGGTGTGATTAGCTCATTTGTTATTAGTTTAGCACCAAGGAGAAAGCAGAAGTCTGAGTACACGGAAATAACACCCTCCAATTCCGATTAGCCTCTTGTTTATACCGCATTGTGGGAAGCTGAGGCTGCACTGGCTCACTTAACCCTTTTGCAGGCACAAATGTTGTAACTCCCGTGTAACTCCCCTGGAGAAAGGAAGGAACACCTCCCTCCAGAGTGTTAGCAAGAGACAGAAGTGATCCTGCAAACTACCACCACCACCATGAAGACATCAAATGTCCTTCTCTTCATCTTAGTCCTTCTTTACATCAATGCCAGCACAGAATGGCCTACGCACACAGTCTGCAAAGAGGACAACTTGGAAATACATTACAAAAGCTGTGGTGAGATTTTTTTTACATTTCCATTTTCCTTTTATCTGCTCAACAGAGTTGCTCTTACGCAGTGAGTGTTGCTTATAAGCCAGGCAGTGAATGGAAGGGTTACACTCCCAAACCTGCACTGGGTTTCACATCTAAAATATTTTTCGTGTTTCAAATACACCTGGCTTTTGTTCACACACACACAAATCTAACTATATTTAGAAGATAACAAAGAGGAAATAGTATAACTTAATTCAGAATAATAAACCACTCTGAAAAACCCAGTTTAGCATGAAAGAGACAACTAAGATTTTTAATTTGAAGTTAGGTTAAAAAAAAAAAAAAATCGGAAGGCCCTAGGTCTTTAACATTTTTACTCCTGGGATGAAACAGACTCTTCTACACACTGATCTGCTGCTTTCCTTATGTGGGATGAGGCTGTGGTGATGAGCTTTCTGTCCTCCCACTTGGAATGCCAAGGGACCCAGTGTGACAGTGGGAAGGATTCATGTTCTCTGCCATTGCCACTGTGCTTAGCGAGACTTCAGCAGCAGTCCTTACCAGAGGCATTTCCCAGGGACCTCAGGGTTTTGTTTGTTCTTTAAATCGGTAGAGAAGAAAAGGAGCAAGCGACACTGGAATTGACTGAAAATGAATTCACTGAATGGTGCCTTCTTTCCACCTCTTGCTTTGCTGGCCGTGTGCCTCGCCTATTGTGCTGCTCTGCTTTACAACTGGGACAAAGGGAATTAGATTCACAGACGCCTCATTCATTTTCCGCACGTGATTTGAAAAGCGATTCATGGCAAATGAGCACCCCAGAGTTTGTTTTTCCAATTCATCCAGTTACAAAAGGTTTTCCCGGGGGCTTTTCCTCGCCTGTAGCTTTCATGCGTTTTTGCACACCCATTAAAATAAAGCCAGTGAGGGACAAGAGAAGTAAATAAATATTTGTAATGCTATTCTTTACTGGCCTGCTCCCGGGGGACTAAAGTCAGGCGTCACATTCTATAAATGGGTACAATGCATTAAAAAAAATATTTAATTAGATATTGAATGCAGACTTTGGTATTGCCTTCATTTTAGTAAGGATCTATTGTATAAGTGAATTCTGTTCCCTCAACAGGTCTCAGCATGAGATGCCTCGATACAGAGGCATGGGCTTCAGTTTGAGTCGATTCAAAGTATGATGAATTTGGCTGCTGGCATGTGCCAGTTAAATGTTGCTTCTCACTGTGCACATCACTGGCCTAACTAACAGTATGCATTTGTTTAGAGTAATTTGTTTCTATCACTTCCTTTGGTGTGCCATGAAAAGAAAGATAAGAGCTGTAATCATTCAAGGGGAATTCACAGCTTGAGACGCATGAACCAGAGATCATAAAAGTCAGGTCCCACCACCTAGAGTGGCCTTCTGTTCTCCTGGGCACAACTACGAGAGATGAAAAGATTGCACAAATGTGCAAACAATGCAAGAATTAAATAAGACTGCTTGTTTGAAGTCAGGTTCCCTGTTCCCTTACTGCTTTGTCAGATTAAAGTTGAGGCAACTCACAACTACTATCACAATGTCCTTCCTTGCCTTTTTCCAGAGGCTACCACACTTGTAGGATCAGCCCAGGATACACCATCTACATTGCTGCTGATGCAGTTCATAATCTGGCCATTAGCAAAAAGGAGAATATAAGGTACTTGGGGTCGAGCCCAAAAATATATAGGTGAGGAGGATAAATCCAAGTACACTAGTCTACATCTGCTTCAGATGTAGACATTGTCCCTACTGAGCTCACTGGCAAGCTCACAATGGTGCCCAAGGTGCTGATCACCCTTTCAGGAGAGGGGGAGCTTTGACCCTACTCCATTCCATTGTAAACCATAACTAGATGGGCAGAACATAACTCCATTTTTCATCTGTGTCCTGCCAATTGTTCTCACCCAGGAGGACACTGACTTGTTAGTGTTTGACAAGACCCTTTCCCAACAAATCTTCTCATGACAAATTTATAGTGTTGGCAAACAAAGAGTTGATATTAGGCAAGTGCCCACACTCCTTAGCTGTTTCAAAGGAATACTGCCCCATATGTCATTCCAGTCTGAGAAATCCCTCTGGTATTTCCTGCTCCACTGAAGATATCAGAGGATGACCCCTTTTGGGGGTAACAGGAACGACAGTGAGGTAACTAGTAAAAAATCTTGGGTAAAGAATTGCCTTCTGGCTTCAAGAGGGTGAGGATTTCACCTCTAATGTTACTATAGACTCTAGGATGTTATCAGTGAATTAGGATTGAATCAAGTAAAATATAAGGAAGTTGAGAGAATTTTAACCAAGTACTTCACAACTTTTTTTCTGGAGCTTAATGTCCTCTCTTAACAAATTATTAGACTTCATTTTGAGCATATAAAAAGGAGCCAAGTACCCATTTTTGCTTTACGGTTTATCAGATCCTCTCCTATAATGCAGTAAAAATCTGACTGAAGTCAAAAATATCTGCTAGTATAACAATGGTTAATGCAACAGAGAAGTTTAGGTGGATAACCGAAGACAGACAAAGTGTAGCCATCTCCTGTACCCAGAAGTAAGTCCCAACTGCCAGTCACAAGTAATAGTTCAAGGTGCAACCTGCTCCTTTAGCACGTGAGATAGTCATACATCAGGCCCTCAGCCTCAGCCCATGCTCTGGATCCCGTGGAAAGCATCCCCATTCCCACACAGCCACATCAGACTATACGTTGTGTAATCAGGACTCCAAGTCACACGTCAAAAAAATGGGCTAGACAAGATCCTAGTGATCAGCATAATGTAACTGTAAAAAAAGTAATGTAAAAGAAATCAGGCAAAAATTCTCAGCAGCAAGTCCACGGTAAGAAAATCAAGCTGAGAGACAGGTGGTCTAAAAGTAAAGTAAATAGACAGTGTGCTGACTCCTCTATGTAACCACAGGAGACATAACACCGAGACAGTCTATAAATAGCAAGACATTTCCTATTAGAGCCACTCTTCCTCCCAGGAACAAGTGACAAAAATGAAGGAAGATCTCAAATGACCACAAATCACTTTAGAAACCTGGGCAGAGATCTCAAGATAAAAGCAGCATAGGTTAATATCTCTGACTGAGAAAAGAGAACCGTAATTGGCAAGTCTATGCACAGATATGAAAAGAACCTGCTACACAAACAGCCAATTTCTATCCCTTTTAATTTCACCGTAATAATACTTTTGATCTTTCCAGCTACATTTTAAAAGGCAATTGTCTGGGAAGGGAAGGGCAGGTAGGCAATGGTAACAAAGTGCCCTGGGCAGATTCCAGTGTTATTTGAGTAATAGGCATCCACTTGGAAGTGCAAAGTGCAATGCAGTCAGAGACTACAGAACATAACTCCTAAACACGTCTACCAACACCTGCTTCTAGATCATTCATGTAAAGCCTAATTGTCTTAATTAGCCATGAAAACATTCTTACCAGGCAGTGTTCAAATGGGACCCCCTTCATAGAGGAAAGCAGGTGATTGGCTCCTGCAGACACATGAAAAATATTTTCCAATTATTTTTTCAGCCCTTTCTTGAAATGTTAGGTGGGTCTGCATTAACACTTTATGATTCAGAATGCCTGGTTTTGTTTCAACCGGCAAACGCAGACCAGTATGCTTGCTGATTATTTAATTAAATTATTTAGATTAGGAGCTGGGAGATTTCAGAGCTGCCCACTGCTGGAAACTGTATGTTTCTTTCCAGTGCAGAAATGAACACTGATAAGGCAGAAGATTTTATTAAAGGGTACGAACACCATCAGCCATTAAGGATTTTGTCTTCTGTGTACTGGCGTAAGTTACAGGAATTCCTGTGAGACCTTCGGAAGAGTGAAAGTAGTAGTATTCAAAGATGACATCTCCAGAAATACTCCCAAGGCTTTATAAAACACTGCTCAGACCACATGAGATTTTTAAATATCATAGACAAACATATTTTCCCAATTCATATCTGATTTTGTTTGCTTCTTCTTCTCTTTTTCATCTGAAGCAAGGTTAATAGCCATTAAAGTTTCAGGAGAAGGAGAAAACAATCCATATTCATTTCAACCTTCTGAACTAAATATGAAATTGGCTGCACCTTTTACAAGTTTTATATCTGTAGATCTACAGATTTTAAAATAATAAAACATATATAAGGACATGGGTAACAATTTGCTTTAATTCATGTCTTCTGCTAGACAAAGAACCAGGGCAATCTGTTCACCTAGCAGATCATTTTTACGTGACAATGCCTCTTCCAAAACACAGGAAACTCGGGCTGAGCTTATGTCCTATGAGCTCCATGTTTGTTTGCATAGTTTCATGCCACATTTGAAGCAGTGTCATTTCTATAAACCTTTTTCCTGGCCTACAGTGATGCAGTAGGAGAGAGCAGCACTGCCTGCTTCAGTACACACTTGCACTGGATGGAATTTAGAGATATAGAAACTCTCATTTGTATGGCTTTTCATTAAATGTGTGAGCTTAAAGTTGGATCTCTGTTAAAATGGTCCCTTGAACTCAACAGGGTGTAGAACCTGCTCTGGTCAGACAGTGCAGTATAGACACGCTCCTGTTAAACTCTGTATTGAGGGGACTTTTCAGTGCTTAAAATGGAACAAGTGGAGACAGACACCAATCAGTTCACAATTTCCTGATTATTTGTCTGTCCTTTCTGCACAGTTTCAGGCTTACTAGGGTACCCCTCACATTCATTATACTTTCTCCTACATACTGAGAGATCAAAGCTACTATTTTTCTTAAATTCCACTTGTCCCTTTTTAAAAAATATACCTCTAACATGCAGCCCTGCTCAATCAGCAATACCAACTTGTAAATAGTACAGTTAAATTAAGATCACTGCAGCACTAATTTTGTAGCATATCACTTTCTGTTCTCTATGTCAACCACTGTAACTAGTCCTTTTCTCTCCCTGATCACATTATATTCTTTACCTAAAGGATATAAATAATCTGATAGCTTCAGCTAAGAAAGAAGGGTCTGTGAAGAAGTTCTCACTCATGCCACTTCAGGGCAAAATTTCTCCTAGACACTTGGTAAAAAAGGTTCTTTTTTTCCATTATTCTTTGGGTTTTTGGCAGACAGATTGAGCCAGATGCTTCTCTTGGACTTATTTATTTATTTCCCTCTAACAGTCTCCAGCAATGGCTTCTAAATTATTTAAAGCCACACAACACCAGCTCCCCTCTGATCTTCTGTTGCATAGATTGCTAATGGGCAAACAATCAAAGGACTTAAGAATTCCACTTGAAAACATTTTTTTGTTTGTTTGTTTACTCTGTCCAAGCCATCTTACTGTCATAGCTTTGCTGTATTGCTCATCTGGTATAACTTACTTATTCCAAGGGGAAGACCAGATGTGTACATGTATATTTCTGGCATCAGATCTTAAAAAACTTCAACTATCAGAATCAAGGTAGTATAGTTATGGGTGCACATGCAAATCTTCTTTTAAAATTTTGGTCCTTCTGTGAATTAAAACTATCTCATCTATTTCATGCTCCACATCTCATTAGAGGATTTAAACTTTCTTTAGATTTTTTTTCTTATGCGAACTCTTGAGGTGATTCTGAACATCATTTTACCCTTCTTTCAGCAGGGGAGAGTACTTACTAAGTCTTAAAATGTAAGTGACATAGAGAAGCAGGAGACGATTTCATACCTCCAAGGTACTCTGGCAAAAACATTAGATTTGGTACCTAAACTTTAAATCTTTCAGTAAAATCAATATTAATGCTTTCAGTGAGACTAGTAGTGGAGAGAGTTAACCTCAGCTGAACTTCTCCCACCAGGCTTTAAATTTTCCCATCTAATTTAGTTCTCAGTGGTTTCCTCACAGTGCCAAATTCCTCACCAAATCAATTAAGGTCCTGCACCATGCACTACAAAAGAGGGTTGTTTATGTGTGACAGCCTCTCCTGCTTATTTCCAGCTGATCAATCTAAACTGGTTGGCTTGTTTTTCACCTATTGACTTTTGCCATGTGTAGTGGTTTCACATTCACCTGCTCGCCTGCTCACACCAGGCGAGAGTGCAGTGTAGTGGTTTCATGAGAATAAGGATTAAGAGAAATGCAAAGCAGGCCTAAACTTCAAAGATAAAAATAGTTTATTAA
>VZTR01021054.1:575374-673578 GCA_013400775.1 Chaetops frenatus | reverse complement strand
CCCCAAGGTATTCAGTGAGTTACAAAGAACAGTTCATCACCATAGATTTACAAAAGTTTTTCAGCTTAAAGGCATCTCTTCTTTCTCCCCTCCTTTAGTCTTTAACTCTTTTCTCATTGACCTAGGAGCTTCTGCAGTCTTCTTCTCTGGCTCAACCTTTTCCTGAATCCATCCGGTACACTTAAAAGGTTAATTCCCTTTCTCAGTTCAACTGGAACTTCATGCATTCCAGAGTGGGGGAAGAGCTGTGGGAAAACCAAAGCAGCAACCGTAGCTGCAATCCCGGTAGCTACAGGCTGATCTCTCTCTCCGGTGGGGGGGGGAGGAACCGGCAGGGTCCCGGCCGCAGCCCCGGCACGGACCCCAGGCCCTGAGGCCCAGAGCGGCCGGCCAGGCACGCGGTGTTACCTTCCCCGCGGACGGAAGTCAAAGAGGGCTTCTAACTTCCCGCTCTTAAAAATGTAAGCTTCGCAAAGATGCCCCCAATGCTCAAGTGGCCACACGAAGTGCCCATCTCAAAACCAGCCAATCTGTGGGCCCTCCACCCCCGCCGGAAACCGTGCCCCGGCGGAAGTAGAAAAACAAAAACCCCCCCAGGAAGGAGAAAAAAGTTGTTGTCCTTTAAACCACAACACCATGTCTTTGGTTGCTGTGGCCACTGAGTAAGTAAGGTAAATGTAAGGATGAGAGGATAGCTGTTCGAAGGGAAGCCATAGAAAAATACGTTGTCCCCTTTGGAAACCTATAGGAGAGAGCTACCATAAAAAATTGTATATTACATTTCAGCCAAGAAATACTGTGGGCAAGGCAATACTGTGTCATTTGCTGTTAAATACTGAATCTGAGTCTATGGAGGGAGCACTCTATTACACTAAACAGGTGAGTCACAGCCATTTTAACAATTTGATAAAAATTTGAGACTAGCTCCTGTATTACATAAAGCAGAAATTATCAAAAGGTACCTTTGCTACATAAAGTCAGGAGCAAGAGCAAGCCACAGTTGATGATAAGTGCTCATATGCAAAGATTTCTCTGTAAGCCTCTAAGTGATAAAGCATTGCTGCACTTTCTTGACATTGCCACATCATCTCATCTAGACCTGTCATCAAAGCCTCAAAATATCTCTGGACCCTACTGTGCTTACAGCTTAGCAAGGAAAATAGAGGCAGGGGATAAGATGCTCACAGCAATGTAATATCCATTGGGGAAAATATCCAAAGTATTCTAAGAAATATTAACACCAACTTTAGGGAGGTAACCTAAAACTAGGGAGGAACAGTGGCCATCAGGGACAGGATGCACAAGTGTTCTTTACAGATTCACCACGTACCAAATCAAAACCCTTTGATCTGTTCCAGATGCTGCCTTGAGACTCGGGAGGGCTTCTAGTTGCCAAAAGCTGGCATTTTAAAAACTACCACAAATTAATTCAATGCTTCAATTTCCTCTTTACCTGAAGATGGATGGCTCCTGTCAAATGATCCAGCAGTGATCAGGCAGGTGGGAACCCAGCTAGTCTCCTCAGCAGAGGGAGCATGCCATTCCAACTGTAGCTTACTGCCATGCTCCTGTGGTGGATTTAAACCCATCCTGGGAAAATGGGAACATTTAGCCCATTTATATGCTGCTGATTACTGTTCTGTATAATCAGCGGTATAGCTGCTCTCCCAGAGCATGGCATGTGTCTGACAGCAGGGCGGTTTCCAGCAATGGTTGGTTCTATTTCTGACACAAGTCTGAAAGTCTGTTGTGAATCCCCAGTCATTCTGGCAAGCATTGATGTCCAGAGATCTCAGTCTCAAGTAGGGCATTATGAAAAAAATATTTAAAAAAAAACCAAACACATTGAAGAGGGAAGAGACAGCTCTGATTAGGAATACAGGCAATTACTATAAGCATCTTATTCATCCAGTGCATGGTGTTTTCTTACCAACAGAAGAACAAAGACTTTCTCTCTCTAATACAGTCCCTGCTGGGCCCAAATTAATGCAGTATTTTCTTGTTACACTGCTGTAGTTGAAGCCTGCCCTGTCTGCCTTTCTCTCTCAAGCTAACTAGGACAAATCAGGATTATCAAGTACAGATCTCTATGTGCCATCTCTCAAAGCCTGCATCTTTCAGTTTTGTCTTTTTAAACAGTCTTGGATAAAGCTTTGTCATACCACACAAAGCACAGAAAGCCCCCTTTCCAAATACCACCTCTGGCAAAAGCAAGGAAAGACTCCAAGAGCCTTCAGACACTGAGCGTTCCCCTCAAGCTTTGGCCAACAGCTCTAACAAGCCTGCTCTCAAGAAAGGTGGTTCAGGCAGGAAAAGGCAGGGAGACTCAAGGCATGTCATTAACAAGGTTGCTTTCTGCATGCCAGTGACACCCCCATCCCCAAACACAGCCCTGCAGCTGCAGAAAGCCCCTCATACCTTCTGTCTTTACAGGGGCTTCCCTCCACCTCATCACATCAGCCTGGTGCCAGCAAATCTCTTCCTCTCCTCCACCTGATATTTGGAGAAGCCTTCTGAGTTAATGTTTTTGAATATTTGCACATTTGGACATCAGTTATACTCAGCAACTAGTTTTATTTGAAACAGCAAGAGACAAAATCTTTGTCTTTTGTTTAAACTAATTTTGTAAGACACTGAAATCACCTTGCTCCAAAATTAAGGCCATAAGCACTAGCCAGTAAAGCCTGTGCTTTAATCTAACCAAGAAATATATAACTACTCTATGCACTGTGTTCAGTATTCTTGGGAGAGGACTGGAAATTATTTAGCTTGCATAAACACTTTTATTCTTTAAGTCGTGTTTTAAGTTTCTTTTGCTAGTGTCATGGGCTTTTTTAGCTTATAGATTATAATGAAACCAAATCTCCAGACTTCCCTCTAAAGCCGTGTAAGTTTTATCAGACAGGAAGCAGAGTTATTCACTCCATTAGACATCTCCAAAAGCTTTGGTGGTTTGGGTTTAAGCAGCCTCAGAGACCACAAGTTGATAGCTCTGTTTGCAAAGGGGAGCTCCCACAGTCTGTAAATGCAGGACATTACAGATACATGAACTCTAATCTTCCCTTTTCCTTCTTCTCTATGTTGCCTAAGCAAGCCAGAAAATTTCAGGTTATAAAACATACAGTGACTTCTGCAAATGAGGCCAGAGTGAGTGTCTGAACTAGGCAAAAGCCTGGAGCTGGTCATGGCTAAGGAAAATGTCTTGGGATGAAGCATTCTCACGATAAAGTAGACACAGCCAGTGTGTCTCACATTTATTGTGCTCTCCTCTGAACAGAGGGTCACTCTGCCCCTCCCAGACACGTCTGGAAGTGACAGTGCCATGCAGTGAAGGCAGGCCCAAAGGGAAGTTGATTAAACTGAAGGTGCTCAGGGAAACATAGATGCATAACCTGAGAGCTGCTAATTCACCTGATGCTTCTTCCTCAGTACCTTATAAGTAGATTCCAGTGTCAAATATAACCTTGAGCATTCAGGTTAATTTATTTAAATAGACATTAAAGGGAAATTGTTGAACGAATACATAAAGTCTAAACTCCAAAACAGTTCCTCATTCTTTCCCTCTCCTTTCATCACCTTGAATGTTGTAAAGACTAATGATTTAATTTTATTAAGAGCTTTGAAGGTGAAGAGTATTGGGTAATCGCTAAATGTGTCTTCTTTGTGCTAATTTCCATCTCCTCTAGCACCAGCTTGTCCTTATATGACCCTAGCCAAGTGCAGTTATGCCATTCCATGACATTCTGTGGCTTATCTGCTCCTAAAAGTATTATTTTGAAACACCCAAAGCTTACCAGTTTGTAGGGTCTTCTTACCACTCCAAGGCTCACAAGATGTGGACTTCTACAAGCAAAGCTCATCTGCTTGCTGCTGCTATTCACTTGTACCACTGATTTTCATGCTCATGTGGAAACAATGTGATTTTAGAGCAGATTCAGAAGAGAGGGAAGCCAGTAGAGGATAGTTAAAAAGATGGGAGGAGGGAGAAGAATAAAAGACAGAGGCTGTTGCACACTAGCACAGCAAGATTCCTAGAACAGGTGCTTCCCATCTGGCCATGCAGTTTCTGTAATGCCCAGTCAGTCATCCAGCAGCTCAGGCTCTGAGGGACATTGCCACAGTGGGTTAGCACATTATCATTCCCAGCTGTCTGCTTCATCCTGTGCCCCTCCCAGGAGGCTGTAAAGGCAGCCCCAGCTCACAGCCCTGTGCCTTTGTGAACACTCATGTTCAGCAGGGCCAGGAGACACTGACTCCACAACTGCAGTAACCAGGGCACAAAAGGGAGTTCCCATCTGTTGTCCTCATCACTGAGATTACATTGCTGTAAATATGTCTGAGCTAATTTACCTGTGAAGCTTCTGCCAAGAACAAAAGCAGGGGGAAAAAGCTCTAGAAAGAATAGTTCAGGAACTCATCTGAGCTTCTACACATACCTGCTCAGTCTTCTAAGAAAATCCCAGCCAAACCCATCACTGTGAGCATCACTTATTCAAAATAGTAAGCTAGGCTGAAATCTTGCACTGTGGTGCCAGTGCACATGGAAAATCACATCCTAAAACAATATAGGAATAAATTTCCACCAGGGTACTTGGGTAAGGGTGGTGGGATGCATGGGCTCAGCTAAGCCGTGTAAGGGGTGATCAGTACCTGGCAAGGTGCCAGGTACATCCCAAATTCACCTCTTACAAAGCAGGACTGTACTACAGAAGCCAGTCTTCAGCTAAAGCGGGACATTCAGTGCTAGATACAGTTGGGAGCCAGCATCAGCCACAGCATCAGGTTCAAATAACAGGTCTGAAAGATCTTGCAGGAGTGCATTGATTGTTTACAAAAGCCAAAGACTTTCCCGTTTCCCAGAGCAGTTGCCCAAAAGATTTAGAACTGCCTAGAGAGAAACTTGAGTCAAAATCCTGCTTCTAGACACCTCTAATGCTAGCTGTAAATATGTTGCAGCCCAAGTCCTTCTCACTAGATACACAAAAAATGCCCTTTTCCCCCTCAGTAAGCAGATTTTCACTGATAAACCTCAATGTGTTTGCAAAATTTCCAACAACATTATGAGTGTTAGTGATGTATCAAAGCTGAACTGGAAAAGCAGAATACTGCAACCAGTTAAAAAGTTTCTAGCTTTAATTATGGAAGAGAGAGCAGATTGAAGGGAGTAGGTGGAGGGAAGTCTGGGAACATACAGTACTGTGCACCATGAAATGTTGCAGGGAAGTGGAAGGCTGAAGGGCAGCCCCACGTATTTTAGAGATCTAACAGTAAATGTTATTGCTCTGCACATGTGAAAGACATAACATGTGTTTTTTCAGTCTAACCAGCTCACTTCAGATTGAGGCAAACAAGGAAGAATAAGTATTAAACCTCCATAGGAGACACACAGTGACTCACAGTTGTACATCTGAGATGAAAAACAAAACCAGCAATTTCCTTGAATTGCCTCAGCCACAGGAGGGACCCCTCATGATTTAAGGAAAGAGGGGTATGACACAACCCCTTAGTGCATAAAGCCCAGCTGAATTTTCAGACTTCTTCACTTACCAAGTGGTTAAACCCCACTATTTTCATTAATTTCCTTACAGTAGCAACCTTTCTTACCACATGTTTGGGAATCCAGAGTCCCTGGCACCATAACTTTAGCAACACAGCCATCCTTTCAATTGATTTCAGGAGGACGCCCCCAAATATCCCACAGTATCTAAGATTGCAAAGTTGGATTGCAAATTCTGAGCAGGAATTTCCACAGGGATGATCAGAAAATTAATTGGGAGTTCTTTTGGCAGTGGAAAATTTTACATTTCTCAGCAACAGAGTAAAAACACAAAATCCAAGTGCTCCAATTCACAAATTTTGCTGTAATTTCTCATGTGAGTACTTCCACAGCCTCTTCTTCTCTGAGGACTGGGCAACACCTCTAGGATATGTCAGGATCCTAGGCTGCATCACTAGCAGAGCAGTAAAAGATGTTCATCGCTACAATGCACTGTGAAATGTGTCATCTGTCAAAGGAGCTCAACCTATAGAAATAAACAGACATCCAAACTAAAATAACCCTGAGATCAGGCTCATTGGAGGAAGCCCAAGCTTTCCATAAAAGCTTGGTTTCATGAACATATCCTTTCCACTCAGTTACTGATAAGAAATTTTAAACTGAAAGTTCAAATTCTAGCCCTAACACCACGATTTAATTTGTTCATTAAAGCACAGCCTAGTCTCTTTGAAAAGACTCTTTCCACTGCCATGTTTGACCATAACTCCCTCTGGGAATTGCAGAGGCAACAACTTTAGTAATTTGACAATCAGCACTATTTGTAGGCATCAATGCCCAAATTGCTCTGAATCTGAGCAGCTGCTTCCTGAACCTTATCATCACACCACACACAGAACAGAAACAAGAGGGGCTGTAGCAGAAGTCCAGAGAAAAGCGGAAGCCAAGCCCTGAGAGATGGAAGAAACCAGAGGGGAAGCAGGAGTAACGGTCCTGGAGAAAAGAGAAGTTTAACGTGCTTTCCAGCTGGAGCAGGAAACTGCTCTCCTAACTGATTCCAACAGCTTCTGAAGCTGCAAAAGCAAAGCTGGAACTGACAGGAATAAGAGAAGAGAGGAAAGACAACCCTCTGACTCTGGTCACACTTGATAAACCACTTCAGGCACTAACTTTTTGTCCCAAGCAGATTATGCAACTGCAGAGACTGCTTTAGTGGTGTGGAGAACAAAATCCAGCATAGGGTCACAGAGCTTTGGAAATACCTGTGTGTTTTATCTCTCTCCTTTTAACAGTTATTTTAATTTACCAGAATTTAGGGCTTGGGTATTCCTTTTAGCCTGGCTTAGTTAAAACCCTCCAGGTCCTCTCAACACTTTCATTCATTCTGTGATCCCCTCTAAGCAGTCAGGTTTTGGTCACACAGGCTTATTCTTTGCCAGCTGATACAGCTGTGGGGCACTGCTGCAAAAACAGGGTTAGGCTATGGGGATGCTGGCTCAGCCTCACAGACCACACTCATGACTCAAGTTTCAGCATGAAAGGAAAATTCTCCCAACCTGTTATTTTCAACTCAGTGAGAAGATTAGCTCAAGAAACAATAACTTAGAAACAGAACTCAGTTCCCAAGTCTATATTTGTCACTACGAGATCTCTGTAAACCAAGGATCCTATGGCTGCTTCTTCACATGCCACAGTTGCTTCTCTTTTTTCCACAGAGAAAAATGTTGGATGTACAGGCTGGCTGGAAAGCCATAATGAGGGAGCAAACTATGCCTAAAGCAAGCTTTGAGGCTCAAGGCATCTTTCCAAACTGGCCAAATCTTTCCCCTCCTGCCATAGCTTTGGAAAACACTTGCACATTCTCTTGGTTGTGGTAACTGAGCTGTCAGTGGTTGCTGCTGCCTGTCACCAGAGAGTGACACGTCAGCAAGCCTTCAGGCACAGCATCAAGCCTCATGGAGACTAGCAAGGAAGAAGATGGAAGTGGCAGGAAAACGATTATGTTTTTACAAATGTTTTAGAGCTTTTTCAGAGAAAGGGATAATGTAGGAACAGGAAAGAATCACATTCAGGACAGTTATCAGTCAAAGGGCTCCCTTTGGCCTCACAGCTCTGCTAAAATCTCCCAGAAAAGGAGAAATGTAGAATATTTTCTGGCTTAGAAATATCACAGGATGGTGGACCCAGCAAAAAGTAATGCAGTATCTCAGTTAACATAGTTTTTTTATTTGCAGTTTTGGACTTTCCATCCAACTCCAGAATTCTGTTTCCTAATCAGCTTCACCAAGCTATCTTGTGATAAAAATTAATTTAAAAACATCTCCTTAACCAATTGCTCATCAGTGCTGAGGAAGGAATGGCAATGTGCAGAGTCTAAGAAGAGCAGCTGTGCTGAGACTTCACCACTGAATAAGTATTGACTACCCACCACTGTGAGGAACTTGCTTTCTTTGAATTTGGCTCATTTTCCTACACAGTAGGTTCTAGCCTCACACAGGTTATCATCTTAGTATGCTTCAGCCTGAAGGGGCAGGAAGGACAGAAGTAGCTGTTGAACACTGGGTATGGGAGCTTTGAGCACTTATTGGAGAACTTTTGAGGAACACGTAATTTGTTTTTTATAACATTTCCATATTTTCTTGTTTTCTTCTATACAGTCAGTATCTCACTAAAGATACAATTTGTAACCCACTGCTTTGTGTCTTCAAACAGATCCCCAGCAAGATTTTGCTTTCAGCATTGACCATTGTTCTGATATCACAACCCACACCTTTAACATCAGAGCTGCAATGGTCCTAAGTAAGTGAATTGCTATTATCTCATGATGTACACTGTTAATTCATGTATGAGTGCTGGTATTAAGAAGTAAGCAAGAGTGACAATCTCCTGTAAAATATGAATGGGCTTAATTTCTTAG
The DNA here is from genome assembly GCA_013400775.1 of Chaetops frenatus. Classification (NCBI taxonomy): domain Eukaryota; kingdom Metazoa; phylum Chordata; class Aves; order Passeriformes; family Picathartidae; genus Chaetops; species Chaetops frenatus. The sequence continues at coordinate 665,167 of VZTR01021054.1, read as the reverse complement.
GAATTTCAAAACCTGTGCAGGGTTACAAAAATGTCAGTTCTGTTATCAGCTCAGCCTCAGACTACATATGTCACCCTAAACAGGTCATATCAGCCCTCAGCCCCTGTTCTGCTCCTACTCTTCATTTGTACACATGAAGAGCTAAAGTGGGGGGCTGCTTTAGAGCTTATCTTCATAGCTAAATCTTCTGGGGATAGTCTTGTTGAATGAGACAGCCACAGCACCCACACTTGTGTCAGTACCTCACCAAATTGCCAAGGCTGTGACCCTTGCAGGGAGGGGACTGAATGGACTCCCACAGAGCAATGTGGGGACACCCCTCTGTCCCTCCTGGGCATACAGAGAAGTGTGCTGGGAAAGTGCTGGCCTGAGGCAATAGTCATGCCAGCAGTTTGCCACCTGCACTAGCTGAAATATCCTTCAGCACTTGGCTGATCAGCAATAAAAGGTAAAAACTGGGTGCACAGTTTAATATTGGCCATAGCTGGCTGTGTGATTACTTCACAGAAAGCTACCTCTTGCAAACCTGAGCCCCAAGCTCATCTAGATCCTTTACCATCGGAGCATAAATATGAAAGTGCTGCTGTATACTCTTGGTGTTGAAAATAAATTTGTGTGCCAAATGCCTTTTAACACCTGGGAATGTTTCCTTGCATGTAAAAGGTCTCCCTTCCTGTGAGACATGCTTCGCATTTGTCCAGGGAGCACCAGTTTTCAAGTGGCTGCAAAGGTAACCAAGCCTGCAAAAATCACATTACAGACATTTGCAAATACTTTTCCCACATGTCAGAGTACAGGACCTCCATCTAAATCCAGCAGCCTCACTGGCTCTGCCTGTGTTAGCTAGCCAGAGACAAGCAGGCAACCTCCTAGCACTGTCAAGATGCTGTGCTGGTCCCTGGCACACACTTGGCTCAGGCCAGCTACTGTTTTCCCAGGCAGCAGTTACAGGTCTCTCCCAGGGGCCCATTGGAGATTATCCCTCTGCTAAGAACACAAGAAAAGTTTAGATGTTTGACCTCAGAGTCAGCAAAGGGTCATGGGCATAGCTTATTTAACAATCAAGATAACTGCTATTATGTACCCTGTCATATAACTTGAAGGGCCTAGAGACCTGTTCCTGAAGCACAGATTTCTATGTATCAGGAGCCCTCCATGAAGAGAAAACATCTAATGGCTCAAACAGCAGGGAGGAAAAAATAATATCTTTTTTTAAATAAACCTGTTTATCCTTGCACTTTCTCTGAGCTCTCTTTCTGCTTTGGTGTGTAGGACACAGCATTGAGGAACTCTATGTCAAGCTGGACATGATCGTAAATGGAAAGACTGTCCTAACCTACTCAGAGACGCTTTGTGGGCCAGGTCATTCTAAGCTGATTTTCTGTGGAAAGAAGAAAGGAGGTAATTTAGGTAGCACTCCAAGTGTTTGATGGCGACAGAATATTCCAAGCAGGATGCACCCGCTGTGCTGTTGACTGCACCAATACATAGTAATGTTCTGTTTACTTCACCAGCATGTTAATGGGTGACAGGAACACATGAGGACAGAGACATTTTAATTTAAGGGCCTGCTTTCCACCCCCCCCCCCCCCCACCAGCCTGTTTGCTTGCTTTAATTTTAATCACAGAATACTGCAAGCACGTGGGATTTCAAGTCCATTAAAAATAACTGTGGTTATGTGGCCCCCAGCCAAGGCAGAGAGGTTCATAAGCCTTATTTAGAGGCACGTGGTTGTCACGTGAGCAAGAAATATGACAAAAATAAAGGCTAGTTCAGTAAAAGAAATGGCTGAGCAAACAAACAACCGTTCTGAATGTGTTCTTCACTATTAAGCAAGTCACACTTCCTGTCTTAAAAGGCAATTCTTTAATCACTTTATGAGGAAACATGCTTGAATAAGGATATTTGGAACAAGATATTTGCTACCATCTATGTTTCGCATCTTGTTTTTGTTCAACATGTGCCTATGCAGCACTCAGATAAATGCAGCCCTGCCAGCCACCCAGCCAGCCAGCGAAGACTTGCTCTGGTTGGTTTAGAGTACTATTACCTGCCCCCAGAAAACAGCCATCTTTGGGCCCAGATGAGCCTGGGCACCTCAATGACCCTTCTGCCACAAGCCAGGCCAGGTAGTGCCAAGTTAGTTGTGCCATGTCTAAAAGAGCTATGGTCATGCTTCTGGATTGCAGTAGCCACATATCCAGCAATTTTTAAATCCTTGTTACAACACGATCATCTCTGTAAGCTGATCTTATAAAAACAGGTAGAGCCACAGAGAATTTTGTGTTGTTAGAGCACCAGTTAGTTACAGAAGCTCTGTTTTCCTTCCATGCACTTTCATCTTTGAGCTAATAACACTGCAATAACTCATGTGCAAGGGCTATGACTTTAAAGACTATGCACAGCACTACTGCTAAGACAGCCCCTGGAAAATTACTAAGACATTTCACAGTGCACAAAACTATCACAAAGAATAATAGAGAAATGCTGTATGAGCAACCAATTATGTAAATCCTTTAAGCCAGATAGACAAAAAAATTAAATTCAGAAGTTTCTTCAATTGTGTATTGAATTACAAGAGGAAAAAACCCACCCACAGACCTACTGAAAAACTATTTTATCCTGATGAAGTACTAAATAACATCCTTCAGTGAATACATTAGGGAGAAGTAGAGTCAGTCCTGAACTGAGTACAAACTGCTATTCATACATTAAGCTACAAAGCCAAAACCTCCTGGGGTCTCCAAGTCTCTTAATCTTAAACTGACGGACGATTGTTTCTGCTAATTGAGGTACATTATGATATAAACACATAGTTGGTTGTTTAAATAATACTATGTATCTTCATTTAGAAGCATCCCTACTTTAGTACAAAGACCTCTGCCATGCACTTCTTAATACACACCTCTCATTCAGTAGCTGTTTTTATTCAGTAATTAAGTCACAGTGGGAAAGAAGTGAACTTTCTCAGACAGGTTCAAACTGAAAATGTGGTATTTCTTAATTAGTAGACAGTTGAATCTAACCCGTGTTTTAGGACACAGAATTGAGCTGAAGACCAATTTGAGGCAGTTCAGGCATAATTTACCATATTAGCACAGCTGTAAATCTGACCTAATGCTTCTGCAGGAGGGACAACACGTGAATGGCCAACTATGCAGACTCCTAAGACTCAGGAGAGTAGAGAGCTCTTTCAACTGAAGCTTTTCATGGAGAGCCTCTTTTCCCTGTTGTATGGGCAACATTTCCAACATCTGGCCAGACCTGAACTGAGTTAAATATAGTTTCACACAGAATTTGCTTGCCTTTCACAAGGATGCCAAAAATTGCCTGCTCCTCCCTCTCCCAAAATTAGACAGAACATCATCCTTCTACAGGTTTTGTTGATCCACTTTCTTGAGGGGAAAAGCAGAGCAGAAGTTACAAGAAAAAGAGACTTTTAAGAGCTGAATGTGGCAAAGTCTTAGTTATTTGAGGGAAGTTGTCTTTTTTACTTTATTTATATTTGCTCTCTTATAATGCTACAGTTTTTTCTTTACTGGAAATACTCTCTGTGCTGGAAAGACTTAATATAGCTGGTGATTTCATGTTCATCATAATCGTATAATATTTACTATTTTTGTTAAGCAAAGATCATGTCTGGCACTGCTCACTCAGACTCATAAATAGGATTCCAAGATCCTTTTCTTTGACCTATATGTCTGTTGTGAGTTGTTAGCTCAAAGTTTGCAAGGATATTTGCCATTGTCTATTTAGGAACAATAGCAACAAAATTACTAAATTCTTTGTGGCTTAACATGAACTCAGGCCTTCCTCTTTTTCAGTAGAAAGTGCTGGCTATTCCCCATTTCCTCCAAAGAAAACAGTTACATAAGATTTAACTGATTTCCCAATGCAATCACTAGAATCAGAGGGGAAGACCTACCAGGGTAATATTAAGCAATGTGCCAACCACAACTTGCAGGCTTAAACAAACCTACCTGACAAAAGGATAGCTGCACCCTCTGCAAGTTTTCTTTTTGGGCTCAACTGACAGAGGCACCATCAGAGCACTTGCACAATCCCTTGTGCACACTCCCCAAACCACAGAGAAATCCCCACCTTGCTTCAGACCTCCATTCTTTACATTATTGTCCCTTTCAGTAGGTGTTACAGAGAGCAAGTGTTTAAAATAGTGTTTGTGAATAAAAGTAGAGAACATAACATGAATTAAAAAACTGGCTATCACATTGAGAATGTAAGTAGCTGTTCCTGAGAAAGCAGCTATACCACAAAGCTGGTTCTTTGGACTGACATGCAATGCCATCTTGCTTAGCCACTTCATCTCACCTTTTCTTCACCAGTAAAAAGAGCAAATGTTTCTCACCTGGCTATGTATTTACATATGTTTTACCCACTCCACCATACATCTATAGCTGGCAGTTATTCACATAATTCCTACATCCATAGCACCCACAGAAGCTGTGTGTCAGTTGCATGGGTGCGAGATTGTGTCCTAGAAGAACTCCAACATGGAGCATTGAAGTTCTAAAAATATTGAAAACATAGAAAAAGGAAGAGGTGGGTGCAGATGTACAGGGCCTTTATATAGTACAAGAGTGTGAGAACGCATAAAGGTTTTCAGTGAAAGGAAGATTTGAGAAAGAGGAGTGAGAATTTCATTATAGGTGTTTAGTCAGGAAGAAGAGGCTTCTTCAAGATAAATGATAACTAGTAATTTGAAGTAATCTTCAGGAAGTTCTTACTTACACATCTGAAGGCTCTGCCTCAGACGGGAAGCTACTAAAGGCACTCTCACTAGCAATGAAAACGACTAAGTTACTTTTGGTAGAAACAACAGTGAAAAGCTGATACAAAAAAAAATACAATAGTATCACCTTGATTCAGTGGTACATTAGAAATATTTTCTAGGCTGCTCTACAGAAATCACCTTCAGACCAATCTATAAGTAAAAAGGCTGAAAGCACATCCCTGATGACAGTATGCTTGACAGGTACCATGAATTACCAGCAGACCAAAAAAGAAAAAGGGGAATATTTAATTGGAAAAATGCACTCATTATTTATTCTCTTCTGAATGTGTAAGCACTTTCTGCAACCATGTTTGGGCTTTTCTCTAGGAACACCACAGAATTCTTTCAATGAGATAGGCTCAGTATTTGTGACAGTTACACTTACTGCAGCAGATGTGTTCATCCTCTTTCAAAGGAGGAATGTAAAAATGTATGAATATATGGAGAAAAAATGCATATTAAGGATCCTGTGATAAAGATAAACTGCAGTCCTTCAAGCCTTGGAGGATGTTTACACTTCTGGAATTATAGCAGAAATCCTCATGCAACTGAAACACTGAATGGGTTTTGAAAAGCCTGATGCACTGAGAAGGTTTCCATAGTCCAAAGTGAATATGAATGATAAAATTCAGCAGATTTATGAATCCATAGTGTTTCCTGACAGGTCTCAACTAGCTGAAAATGAAAGCTTCCCTTGCTTTCTTACAAGGACATACTTTTAAAGCAGCATAGTTTCCCCCTCCCCACTGAAGCAAGGAAGGTCACAGGGGTTTTCCAAAGGACTGGCTACAGAATCACAGAATTGTTGAGGTTGGAAAGGACATTTGAATGTGATTTAATCCAGTTCCACCTACTTCAAGCAGGGCCACCTGACAGCCAGCTGCCCAGGACTGTGTACAGGGCAAGGGTTTTAGATATATCCAAGGATGGATGCTCAACAATCTCTCTGGGCAACCTCTGGCAGTACTCAGTCACCCTCAGAGTAAAAAAAGTCTTTCCTGATGTTCAGGAGAAATCTCCTGTGTTTTAGTTTGTGTCCACTGCCTCTTTGCCCTGTCATTAGGCAGCAGTGGAGCAAGCCTGGCTCCATCCTCTTTACAACCCCACTTCAGGTATTTGTACATATTGATGTGCTGTTCCCTAATGTTTTTGTTCTCTAGGCTGAACATTCCCAGCTTCTTCAGTCTCTCCTCATTGGAGAGATATTCTAGTCCCTTAGTCATATCAGTGGCCCTTCACTGGACTCTCTCCAGTAGCTCCATATGACTCAGCTGTGAAACACTGCCAGACCCCTGGTTAGAAAGACCTAAACAAGGGTAAACCTGAAGCATAAAACAGTAAATGAGGACCTCAAACTGGACATGCTGCACCTGCTGCTCTGGAGTTGAAAGCTCCCTAAAAGATAATACAGCCCATGAGAGTGATTTCTTTGATAACTGAGCAAAGGCATAGCTACAACACATCAGAGCAATCAAGGAAAACTTCTCAGAGTGGGCTGAGGCACAGCCCTGAGACTGCATTCATCTAGTTACTTTATCACAGTGAAGTGTGTGGGGAAAAATAGCTTCTACCTACACTAGATGAGAGATTAGCATTGCCATCATTTCAGAAGCAAATTTATGGCCTGATGACACCTACTTCATTTTAAAATACAGCCTTTGCAGAGCCTGAATGTTGCATCTATGTTTTTAGATTCTGGATGGCTTTCTGAGAGCCTAGATGAGATCCTAACACGCCACATTATCCAGGAGAAGCTTCCATGTCCCTGTGCAAAAGGACTTTGGGTCAGGGTGATTGTTCACAGCCCAGTTTCCTCTCCACTCTCCTCTGCTGCCATCCAAGATTTGCTAGGCTGTGAGGTGACTGAAGAAAAGGTAGTCCTACAAGGCTCTCTACTGAACAAAAGGACATGCAAAGCACGAGTCCCACCACTGCATGGTCCACACAACCCTGAGGGGGCAGCTCCCAAGATGCCTTAGCTCACATCAACACACACAGCTCAGGCCCCTGGGGAGTCACTCATCACCTAAGTTATGCAGTGTGCAGTGCCTTGAATTCCCAGTTAGACTCTATTAAAGCTATGAACTAGAGGTGGGCTGTACTGTATTTTTAAATTTTTTGAGTCACTGCTCCTTGCAGTGGAGATGTGTCAGACTCCTGGGCTCTTGCTTCGTGCACAGAAGAGAGCAATGGTGATTGCTCTCTGAAAACAACAAGACTTCTTGGTGTCCACATGAATTAGCCAGGGATGAAGAGGGGAATGAGTACAGTCCAACTGCTGTAGCATAGCTGACCGGTTTGAGATTGACAAGCCAGGACATACTTACTCTGCTCTCTGTTTTGAGATTAGGTTTTTCAGGGCAACACTCTGTTGTTTTGCATCTTCTCCACCTCCCAGGATCATCAGGGCATTACATTAAACAAATTTCTCATTAAAGAAAAAGTGTAGAATATTGGTGATATCTCAGGTTTCTCCTTTTCCTAGTTTATCTTATTGTCATGATTCTTTCATATAATTTTGTTACAAGACTAACATTTCATATCATGTGTGGGAACAACTTTTGTAGACAGTTTTCCAAGTCCATGCATGGGGAGACGGACCGTACAATCTAAAGATGTTACAAAGCTTTTCTCCAACATTTCACAAGAAACTGCTCAAACCAACAGTGAGACTAGACTAAAACAACTCTCTAGAAGTGACAAGCATCAAAATGCCAGCACATACTCATACAAACATGATGAAACACTTACTCCTCTGTCACTGTCAAAGTAAGAAATATTTCATGACACCTACAAAAAAAAAGAATCCTTAAACAGTTCTTAGACTTTTCCATGACTTGTGTGGGGCAAGTTGTACAAGAAATTCTGAAATACTGAAACATCTACAACTTTTATATTCAGTCAAGTCTGCACAGTTTGGCCCAGTAAGCTATGAAAAAGTAGGAGGAATTGCAGAACAGCTTGCTAATTTTCTCCATTAATGCCAAAGTTGCCCTTTCTTCAACAGCCAAGAGCAGTAATGCCTCGCATGATTAGGGAGATGAGGATTGGAAGGTGGAACTCCCAGGCTCTATTCCAGTCACCAACACAACTTCTGCTGACTTTAATACCTCACGTAACTTCTTGATGAACACTCCCTCAGCAGAGAGACAGACATGTTCTTATTACTTTAAAGTCATGTTCAGCAGGCAGTCAGAAGTCCACACCTACACAAACACTCAGCTCAGATTGGTTTTTCTAAAAGTTACCAAAACAGTACAGTTCAACTACTGCAGCTGCAAGTGTTTAATGGTTCATGCTAAAAGGACTTGAGTCAGGCCATACTCCCCTTCTCTTTCATTTGCAGGATGTGTGGTGACATAGGAACACCCACCTGGTTGTGCAAAGACATGCCCCCCCTTTTCTATTCAGATGGGCTGCAGATGCTCCTTGAGCCCAAGCTCTGCTTTGCTTTCCCCGTAAGGCAGTATAAATCCTGACATTTCCCTCAAGAGGGCTGTTGTAGGACTGTGTATGGAGCATTTTGCAGTTCCATAATACTTGTCACTGGAGGCTTTGAAATGCCATTATGAGAAAAACATCTATGATCAGCTGCCTTTTTCCTTCATGTGCTGCGTGTCTAACCATCCATCACCATTGTTGCTTTCCAGAACAACTCTACTATGAGGGACCAGTCACACTGGGAATCAAAGAAATCCCTCAGGTAAGTTTGTCACAGCTGTGTTCCCCAAGCAGTAGGGCTTTCCAGATGAGGTATGGTCAGAGGACTACCAGTAATCACACCAGTGCATTCCAGGCTTCCACAGCTGGCACACTGGATCTGATAGTGTTTTATATGAATAATCCTTTTCAATATGAAATTAAGTGGCTTTGCTTATAAAGAGTTACAGAGGCACTGCTATCCAAAGTGTTTTTCAGGATATCAGATCTTTATATTACCATTAAGCCACACAGCCATAGACTTCTTTAGTATGCTCCCCATCTCTTAGTCTTAACATAGCAAGAAAAGAAGCTGTTCCAGGGGACTCCCAAGAGACCAAGGCTGCAATTTTGCTCAGTCCTTAGTGAACTGAACAATTTGGAGAAGCTCATTCATCCTCTCTGGCTATAAAGGCAATTTAGATACCTATTGCAATTGAACATGTTCCACTGTACATACATGGTGTCAGGCAGAGACTAAGGTCTTCCCGGTGGCAACTGAAGGTACAAGTTATTAGGCCAAGAACACTTTCTCTGGATTTATGGAGCCTTAAAATAAGAAAATAATTTTTTAGGAAGGTGAGAAAATAAGCAGTACTCTAGGCACTGCTCTGAGTTTCCTGGTCATCCATTACAGTTGCTTTTTACTGGCAGCCTTCCCCACACACAGCAAAGTCTCCTTCTAGAGGTTCAACTGAATCACACTGAAAAGAAAGATAGATCTCAAATGCTGAATGCACCAGTCTCTTAACTGGGCACAGCATGAAGACATATTTGATCAGTACCTAACAAAGGATTTTTTAGAGACATACAATGAAGAGATTGGATTGAAGGGAAGAAAGCAAGGTCTTTGATTATCAAGGCATCTTGTTGAGAATGTGGCAAAGAAAGGATCACAATCACTGTGGCAAAAGCATAGAGTTCAGGTGGTCAGTCAAATACTCCTTAGATTTACTCAGAGAGGCACAGCATGAGCTCTCAGTTCTTCGGCAGCAGACATAAAACGTATGTCAGAGGCTCAAAGATGAGGCCTAGGGTCTGTGCAGCACTGGATTGCTCCAGGCAGGAAAAAAAGACAGGATCAGAACAGGGATACAGAACAAAGACATGAGTCCCAAGGAACCAGGCTAGCCAAGACCTGCAGAGGTGATAACAAAGATAGCTGGCTTCTGGGAGGATAGAGTCTCCAAAAGTGCTACCATCTCATATGTCTCAATCTTCCCTGGGTGACAGCAGCAACCACAACCTTCATTTTCCCAAGGCTTTCACACAGGGAGCTGGACCCCCTTTATGCAGGCTGTTATCCCACCCTAACCCACCTGCTCCCCAAAAGGCTATACCTAGAGATGCCATGTTGAACATTGCCTTTTGATGTCTCACACAGGAGTGCCTGAGCTCACATCAATCAGCAGCTTGCTTCAGGAGCAGCTTTACTAATGTACTTACATAGTAAAGCCTCAAGACAAACTGAAGAATAGGTCTTTAAACCCACAAGAAGCAAGAGAAACATGCACAAAGACAGTGAAATTCCAGTCCTGGGCAAATTAGCTGAATTTTTAGCTTGCAGAAACTGCGAGACTGATCACAAGCTTCTTTTCATAACAATTTTTCACCACAAGCAAAAAATTATTCTGAAGGAGAAAAAAGAAATCTAATCACTAATAAGCAATGGAAATTAGTGATTACAAAGTCCCTTCCATGAATTAAACTATAAGCTTTTAAAGAGTTAACATGCCTGTAAGAAAAGGAATAGGAAGTCTCTTTTTAATCCATCAGGCAAATAACATTACCCTCCCATGCTGACAAAAAGGAATTATTCCATACAGAAATTGCCTTCTGCTCATTGCAAAGAACAGCTTCATCCGAAAAGCCTGAGGGATGTTTGCACAGTCCACACAGGAATTACAACCAGGCTCTATTCTCAAGAGCATGTTGCCATTGGGCCTCTCTCTAAACTTAGATTTTACTCTTAACTTGAACCTCTCTGTGAGGACGCGGGCCAGATATCACTTTAGAAATCCCATTGTGAAAGGCAAATGCCAAGAAGCCTAACTCATTCCAGCCATGCCTCCCCCTGCCCCACAGCCAGAAGGGCTCTAAACAGGGCAAGAGGACAAGAGCATTCTGTGGTTCAAAGCCAGGAGGCCACAGCTGCCAACCTCTCCTACCCCACATTTTGCTCCCCTCGGTGCTCCAGCAAAAAAAAATCAGAAATAATTACTGCAGTGTCAGCAATATACAGCAAATAGAATCTAGTTTATCTCTTTTCCAAATCTATTAAATAAGCTTTGTTACCTCCCCTGACCAGTGCTTCTCCAAGTGTCTGGAGAGAGCCATTTTGACCAATACAAGATAGCCATGGCTTCTTTAAGGTGCAGGGTTTTTTTACACTCTAACGATATCAGTTCTCCCCAAAGCCTGAATTCATGTTTTCAACTACACAATTGGAAATTGGACTACTTCTTGTTTTATTATATAGGAATCATTATAGATTGAGTCATCTATAAACACACTTCCCCCAGTGTGCTCTGTTATAAAAATTCATACCAATAACACTGAACAACAAGATCCATGGAAGAGAAGTGCCAGAGAACTAAGTATCTCTTTTTCCAGTTACTAAACATCACAGACCATATTGTGCTTGCTCATAAGAATAATGAGAATTTATACAGATTTGAAGGGATTTTTTTTTAATGCAGCAAAACATTTCATTCCCCTTGCACTGTTTTAATTTTCAATTTGTGCTGTCAGCATTGATATCCCTGAGGAGAGTATTTTGGCAGAAAATATGGGCACGTCCTTTACCACCCCTGAAACATTTGGACCAGAAAGGTTTTGGAGGACCTTGCTGGGAAAAGTATTGTTCTGTTTCTAGAAAGAGGAGTCAGAAACTTAAGCAGTTATATACTACTCATGGGCTAATCTCTTGCTTTGCATTTGTCTCATACAGGGAGATTACACTCTTTCAGCAAAGCTGACTAATCAAGATCACGTCACTGTCGCTTGTGCCGATTTTACTGTGAAAAATTATTTAGACTATTATTAGCAACAAACCAATTTCACGAAAGCTACAGACTACCAAACTACTCAAGCCAAGTAGGCTGCTTTCATGCTACAATGATTCTGAAGAAAATAATCCACACATGGTGATTCTGATGCTGTTCCTCTTTATACTTTGCTATTTTCAAGAAGTTACTAGATCCTCTAGTGGTAATTTTATCTCTAAATGCACACTGTAGCCTACTTTTTCCTTCTAATATATACAGCTGTAAGAAGAAAGTGTCCAATACCAACACTCTCATCTCAGGATGAAAATAGCATGAGGCAGAACAGGCAAGAGCCTAAACACTTTTTTGCAGTAAGTTATGGAGGTATCCATTTCTAACACAGGCTAAAAGATGACTTTCACATATATCACATATTATGCAGTTACAGAACTCAGCATCTTAAATCTTCTCTGGAGCCTGTCTGGAGATTCCACTAGCACAGCTTTTGTTATAACCACAGAACAAAAGCAAATAGGATGAACATGCCTTTTACCAGTGATCAATGTCCTGCCACTGGATTCATATCATTCTAGTCTTCTGGAGTCTACCTGGAATTTTTTGTTCTATAATGTCTTTTAAGTGATGTGTGAATCATTCTGTATCTAGGTTGTGTGCACTTCTTGCTTCTCAATAAATTCATAGTGAAAGACTGGGCCTTCACGGGTTTTTTTGTTTTTGTTTTTCTTTTTTTTTTTGTTTTGTTTTGGTTTGTTTTGTTTTGTTTTTTTTGTCATTATTCTAGGATCTCTCCAAAGATTGAGGGGGGAAGGGGATGATGAGGGAAACAAGTTCAAAGAGCACATTTTAAATATGAAGTATATTTTGTATTCACAGAGGACAAGCTGTTCCTTGCTTTGAAGGCCCAGGAGAAGTAACACAAATTATATTCCAAGTGCAAGACATCCCCAAACCATCCCATTCCAGGAGCCTTTGTAGCTGGCATAGCTGATGGGTAGATAGATAACCAAGCATAGGGCAGCACATGGGATTAGGATCTTGGGTTGGAGAGTGTAAAGACCTGTTTGGGATCCTGCCCTGGAGTAGGGTTGAGTTATGATTTGAAAAGGTATGTGCAGGAATCAGAGACACAGGAGGCTCCTGGAGCTGAGCACAGCTTTACTAAGGCAGGTCACAAGCATTGGGCTGCATGCCTCATGTTGGAGAGGTTCAGCATGTACAGCTAGGGCAGCTGTGGCTCACATCTGGCCACCCAGGAGCTCTGACATATGGCCTCCATCCTACACACCCACATTCTGCAGCTCAAACAAATTCTTGAGCAGCCAAAGAACCCCTGGTGCTCAGATGACCAACACCTCAGAGCAGCCAAGAGCTAGCAGCAAGGGAGAGTCTCTTGTTTTCTCCTTGTGCAGCAAAACTCTCACCTGCTACCCCAGCAACAGAGAGCAAGTCTGAGACCTGCTCACACAGGGAGGCTTACCACAGCAGAACATGAACCAGCAAGCACACCAGATGGGAAAGAGCACATTTAACACACTGCACTTTCAGCCCATTTCTATTATACCCTGGTTTGGAGATGGGGGAAAAAAGAAGAAAAGAGAAAAGAAAGAAGGCCAAGGTGTTCATCACAGCTTTGACTGTCACTCCCCAAATCAGGGTTCAAATTATGCTGTTTTGGAAACAATTTGTCCAAGACACCGTCATTGCTGGATTTTAGGTCCACATAAATTATAAAATAGTATCACTATGCAGACACAAGAAGTTCTTTTTTCTCCCCACATCAGCAGGGACTCTTTTTTCTCCCCGCATCAGATTCATCTCTCCCCCGCCACGATTCCCATGAGATCTCAGAAGAGCCATACCTTAAGGAGAAGCTAACAAAGCTCTGTTCAGGAGCAGTATTCACGCAGGAGTCCACTTGCTCAGCTCTGTTTCACTGCAATCACACAACAAAAGCATGACTGAAACCCAAATTCCTGCCACCAAACTTCTTGGTCTGTTATCTGATGAAAGACTCAGCAGATTAAAAACAGACACAGTGCTAGTTCAGGCACTTGTACTAGAAACTGATCCCATAATAGTCAAGATCCTCTTAGCCAAATTCACCAAGCTCCTTATAGCCTTGGGCACATCTGAAGGGACCCCCAGGCCTACCACAGCACACAAGCCAGCCTTTGCCCCCATATAGTACAGAGGCTCTCCCAGAGCATCTGTAGCACAATCTGCTGTAAGAGGTCTCGGCTGACCAAAAAGTAGGAATTCAATCTCTAATTTGAATCATCAAACTTCTAGTCCTTGAGATCTTCTGTCCCTTCACTGTCCAGCTCACACACAGACATTGCAGAGCCTCACTCCCAGCACCAGCTGAACAGCATTTGGCTTCCCATCACAAAAACTGCTTACCCTTTTTCTATGGGAATTAAACTGAAAAACAAGAACTACACCTTAAACCCACATTCCACCACTTAAGCTGGAGCTTCCTCCATAGCAGGAGAAAGGTATGTTTGTCATACCACAAAGACTGGGAAATTTGTTGTCTAAAGATCATGCAGGGGTTGGAAGCTCAAGATCTTTGCTGTCCTCTAAATTAAAAAGGGCTTTACTCCTTCAGCCTAAGAATAACCTTGGTTTCTTCCTTGAATTCCTGTTCCTAATCAGACACCATTTTGGCATGGTCAAGCAACAAAACCAGAGTTTATCTTCACTGATCCCAGCACAGCAAAAGAATCGCTTGCTGTCCCAGAAGATCTGTGGTGTATTCACACTACCACACCTGCATTCTAGCACATCTGGCAGCTATTGCAGTTATCTTTCTGAAGCAGCCTCAAAAAGCTTAATAAGGGCTCTGTATCAACAACCAGGATCTGAACACAGCTCAGCTGCGCATGGGTGAGAGCAATATCCCCCAACAATATGCAACCTGAGCAAGAAGGTGGTGGGGCTTTGCTAAAACAAAGATCTGCACATTTCCACACAATTCTCCTTGGAGTGAGGGGTATGAGGCACAAGTGAACACCATGGCATTCACCTGGGCCAGATTCTCAGCCCTTGCTGGCAAGATTGCTTGCATTAGAAGTGTCTTTATGCTGTTACTTCTGTTATGTTGGAAGATGCTACTCTTTCCATAAAGATCGATTGGTTAAATTTCTCATACACCATCTTCTATGCTCTCCAGTGCAGCCCTAAAATAATCCCCATCTGGCTGCATTTTATTATTTTGATGGTGTTCTGCAGCATGAGAAAAGAGAGCAGGGGGGCAAGAACATCTGAATGGTGTTATTCCAACTGAAATCAAGTTTTTGTTCCAGAAGACACAGGGAAGGTAAAGTATGGACTTATCTTTACCCTCAACTTCCATGTAATGGACCATGATGAAGAATCCACCCAGAGCACAAACTCCAATCTCTTTCATGGCTCATTCTGAAGTAACCTTCCCAGGACCGACAAACGCTTCAGTGAGACAGATGGGATGGGAGTCTGCTCCCCAGGAGCTCCCACAGGGCTCAAGCAAACACAATGAGCAGTGAGCTACAAATATACTCACTGATCAGATAAAGCTGAGATAAAACAGCTACTACAATGTTTCTACCAAGTCATGCACACCCCAGTCAGAGGGACTTCTGTGTTCCAGCAGGCAGAGTCCCAGACTGCAAGACACAAACACATCTCCCATCAGTCCCCCTACCCGCACTGGTTCAGTGTGAAGGTCCACACACAAATCCAGCTCTTACCCAGCCTCCTTACAGGGCTGTAACTGCTGAGACCCTAATTTCGGTTCAGCAGTAGGATGAGGCATATGCTCCAGGAATCAACCAGCTGAAAACAGGAAGGCTTTCCTGGACCTGCATGTGAATGCAGGACCTTCCTCATGCAGTGCAAGAATGCTGACTGTGGCAGATACGAGGGCAGAAAGTTACACATTTTACCCTGGGAGAGCAAGGGGGAAGTCTTGCTTGAATTGCTCTGTCAGTCTTACAGATTGCTTCCATTTCCCCTCAACACCCACACCTCCAGGAGGCCTCAAAAACAAGTACTCTGCCCTAGCATTGGCTGGATAATGTGGAGCTATTTAAAAATAAGAACGATAAAAAAATATATTATTAAGCAATCCTTTTCAGTCTAACATCCACAGGATTAACTTCCTGCTGTCTGCTCTCTTCCTTTGCTGCTCAGGCCAGTCTCCTCTTGGAGATGGGGACACTCTGGTGCTTCAGCACTGCCCTGACCCAGGAAGGAGAGCCATTCATATCATGAGAGCTACATTCAAGCCCAGCTTCCCTCTTGCCTCTCTTGTGCAAACACATTATGAGCTGACCTTAAAATGAATCTGAACTCAAGCACGCAGGTTTCTACAGCAATCTCCCCAACAGAGTACAGAATAAATAAAAGAAATACAGAATCGACAAAATAGGTA
The DNA here is from genome assembly GCA_013400775.1 of Chaetops frenatus. Taxonomy (NCBI): domain Eukaryota; kingdom Metazoa; phylum Chordata; class Aves; order Passeriformes; family Picathartidae; genus Chaetops; species Chaetops frenatus. The sequence continues at coordinate 649,256 of VZTR01021054.1, read as the reverse complement.
AGGAGGAAAAAAAAATGTGGAAAGAAAGTCAGAAGTAAAGCTGCCTTTGTTCTGCCCTTAACACATAAAGTGAGATGCAAGATGTTTGCATAGAAAGATCCCATTCCTGAGGACTTAAAAACCTCCTCCCTGTTTCTCTCATGAGACTACTGTTCCTCACCCATGTACCTCCTCCCAGAAGCTCTTTATGTTATTTCCCCAGCCAGCAAGACTGAACAAGAATATCACATCCATCAAGTGAGCCCCCCCCCACCAGACACCAACCATAGAGCCTGAAAGGATCAGAGAGGAGAGGTTTGTTTCAGCCAAGTCATTGCTGAGAGGGATTCAAGCAGCTCTTGTTGGGGGAGAAAGAGGGAACCCTGAACAAAGAGATCAGTCAGAGAAGAGGCTCTGGAAGGGAAGAGCCTGGGGCTGATTTCTGCCAGCAGGCTATTTTGTTGATAAGGATTACAGAGCTACTCAGTCTGCCAGACCTGAGCCTGCAAATGGTAAAGCATTCCCTGTTGGCCCTGTGATAATGTCTATACCATCTAGTTATACAATAAGCCTTAGGTTGTTTTCCTAGACCAGGCAGTTGCTGGCAAAGCTAAAATAAGCTACTGTTGTGTCACACTGCAGTAAAGCAGCCTCACACAATTTCCCTCTCCCTCCTGATACTTTCCCTCTTCCATACAGCTGCACAGATGATACTGAAGCCATCAGTGTAAGATCAGGACACTCCCAGTCCAAGCACGGAACAACTTAAAAGAGGTTCAAACTCCAACCACTTTGATCAGGGGAGTGGCTCCACCAGAGCCAAAATAAATGTTTGCTGATAATCCCGTGCCCTCTGTTTGCTTGTGTGGCTCACATTTTATTAGCCTTCCTATGGTAAATTTTACAGCTGGGGTTAGCAGAGTGATAAAATGCACAGATTATAGTCTTCACTGTTGCTGGTCTGCTTCTCCCCAATTTAATGTGGCTTTACCTTGAAAAAATAAACACTTTGATCCAGGATGCTCTCTTGCCCCTTGCAAACCTTCACCTCCTTCTACTACTTGGCAGTCATCAGTTCAGAGAGCAATAGCTTGATCCAGGGTGGGAGGAGAGCAAGTCACTATCAGATTTTCCTACTGAATGCTTGAGATGCTCTTTACAAGAGCACTCAAATCAGAGATCCTCCTCAATCATTGCACCACTGACAGTGATTTACCCCTCCCTCCCTGCTCTGTTCTGCATGGGCTCCAACAGAAGCCCTCAGATGTTGAAACACAAATAAGTGCAAGATCCAGAACACAGAAACTTACTGGCATCCTATGATTTGACTTCTCACACCGTCATCACTGAAGCAGAAACTTCAGTGTCTACGCAATAAGTTTTGATTCAGCCCCAAACACAATACCATAACTTTCACCTCCTCCTTCTTGATTTATTCAAGTTATGCCCCAGCTATTTCTCATTCTGGAAGCCAAGAGAGAAGCCAGAAGAAGAAAGGGACCTGCTTTGCCTTTATATGTCCAAGTTCAGACTCCTCAGATGGAAAACTACACTAATCTGTATCACTTAGCTGGAGACACCTTTGTTTTATCTACATAAAAATCAAAGATGAGTCAATTTATTAACTGTGGCACAGCAAAAGCTGAAGAAGCTGTCAGTGGCTCTCTAGTCCCAACATGGAATTCCTATTGCTTTGCAGCAGGCTAAGAAATTACTGTTCAGTCTTTAATGTTGAATTTTATGAATGGAAAATGGTTTTGCCCCAAAGCTTCTATTTATTATTCATGGCTTGGTTTGCTCCCTAAAAGCAGGAAAGCAACATCAAATTCAAGGTCTCCCTGGATTTCTAGGAAACTACAGACACAGATCAGGAACACACAATATTTTCCATTCCTAACTCTTTTGTCAGCATCTCCAAGGGTAAACATATATCAAGAAGCATAAGAGTTCAGAAAAACATTGGTACCTTGTGGATGATGAGTACAAACAAACAGGCCTGGAGCCACTACTACAATGAGCTTTGGCACTGCAATTGCAGAAGGTGGGAAGCAAATAACACTGCAGGATTCTTTCACCTCCAAGTCACTACTGCTTGCTCACACAAGTATTGTCTACAATAGCAAACTGCTCCCACTGGCCAACAAAAAAAGCAATATGAACAAAAACCCTAAGTACAGCCAAATTAAGAAACAAATTCAAGTAGACTCTTGGGTATCTCTGGATTTAAAAACATCAAAGTATTCTGTAGGGGGGAAAAAGTTTTTAAAAAAATCAATCTTAGTCCAACTGTGACAGGGATTCAGGGAAATTTTTTTTGTTGGCTTGACTGAAATAAACTCTGTGCAGACCTTCATATAACTGATATCAGCCTCAGTATTGAGAGGTATTTTCTCTGCTAATTTTCTGGGGCTTACCTTCCCCTTAGGATGAAACCCCAAACATAGGTGAGACTGAGCTAACAGACAAATATTAAATTTTGAAGACTTTCTGCTTTAAGTCAGGGGATGCAGCCAGATTAAGCACAGAACTTTTTGTCTGGAAAGAGCAGTGGCTAAAGAATGGATTAAGTGGAGGAACCTTCTGGACACAGACTGGGACCACACAGCAGAGAGGACTGGTAAGACAAAGACTCATCACAAGCTATTTGAAAGGAAGTCCAAAACTATAAAGTTGTACCTTGACAACATGGGGACTTAAGCAGCAAAACTGGCTGAAACAATTCCTGCTTGTGTCAAGACACTGGACTTGTGCTGTAGTTTTATTTACTTATTTTAGGTTCAGAAAGTTCTCTGGCCTGGCTCATACCACAAAACCTTCAGCTGCGCTGAAGGATCAAGGTCCCAGAGTGCAGCTTTGCTCACATCAAAAGCACTGCTAAGGTTTCTGCATTGCCCCACCACAGTGCTGCTCAGGAGGCACTGCCACACTACCAGGTTTTTCTACCACAACGATTTCAAGATGTTCCTGCCTCCACTCCTTCAATAGTAACTACGCCCACAGGAAACACCACAGAATGAGATGAAAGAGAGGAGGATGGGGAACACCGTGAAATACAGATATAAATCCAAAGAACTTGCCAAAGTGGTACATCAGAGGGAAGATTAGAAAGCCAGTCTGCCGTATTGCATAAATGATTACATTTTGTACCATCTAGAGAAAATAAAACCCAACACCCATGCTGTTACTGGAACATCTGCAAAGATAAGTTTCTTCCTTGGAGAGGGAAGTGTTGCCTGTACCTATAAGGTCCTGCACTCTCTAAGTGCTCTTGAGACCATGTTAGAGCAGCTGATGTGCCTCAGGAAGTGCACCCTGCTTATAAAGGCCTGTCCCAGCTGCACGGGGAGCACCCACAAACACAGCATCCACAGCAGAGCAGAGCACCAAGGCCTATGGAGCTGTGCTCATGCTTGTGCCACCTCAGCTGTGCACTCCCTTTCCCTCCCTCACACCCACACGAGGTTCATTCTGCTCTGCTGTGCACCTGCTCACAAACCACACAAGCAGAAAGCTTTACCTTGGGCTTCTTTCTTGAACTGGCTCTGCAGGGGTCATAGGAGCGCTGTAGCCACAAGTGAGGAAAAAAAAGGTGGGAGGTTAAGAAATGCCTGAACTGCTGTGGGACTGCTGCTCACATACAGGACAGTCCTGGATCCTGCTCAGCTTTATGGAAACTCAAGTGCAACAGCAAAAATAATTTAGTGAACACAGTCCTCTAGGGAAACCACAGTTCCCTCCAAAGCTGAGGCCCTATTCTACTGGCATCTCTAGGGGCGCCTTTTTCCCACAGTATCCTAAGATACAGCTCCTCAGTCCCAGGTAGAGTCCTAGCTCTCCAGATGACCCACTCCCCATCTTGGGGAGGAGGCCAGCTATGCCATCCTCACACCATCCTGGCTCAGGAGGTCTTTGCAGCAGCACCCAGTGCACCCCCAGCAGGGCTGCCTGCCTACATCCCTGCAGCCTTGTGCAGCGGCCCAGGTCCTGTGATAATTGGTGCTAATAGATCAGAGGGCAAGAGGATGGGACAATGGCTACTCACTTAAACCAGAAAAATCTGGCCTGTTCTAAGGAGAAAGCTTTACAACACTGCCATAGAAAAGGTGGTTTTATTTCAAAGTACCTTTTTAAAATTTTTGCCTTTAATTAACCTGAAACTTAAATATCTTCATTTGAACGACTGATCTGACCTTACCAAAGAGGATTTGTCCTGTCCTCCACACTCCACCATGAATCAAAACATTTTATGTTCTGAGCCCCCCATCCCAGGGCGAGGAGGCGAGTTGAGGGCTTCTTTTCATCCATGCAACAAAAAAACCCAAACCAAAAGGAACAAACAAACAAAAAAATTGAGATGCTTGCATGAAGTGGAAAAATCCTGTTTGGGCCAGCCTTTGCACACCAAAGACCGTTCCTGGCCTAAAGCTGCAGCTGATTTTCCCCTGTGCAGCCCCGCAGCGTCCATCACTTGCCGAGAAATCCGTGTGTGGGACTCCACGGCTGCTGCTGTAACGAGTAGGTGTGGGACACGTCAGTGGGAAGCTGGGACACCCGTGCGTGCTAGGGCCAGCCAGGAGGTGGCACTGTTAAACTGCTGAGCCTTCCCACTACACTGGATTTTTGTCGGTTTTTTTTTTTCTACCCGTGCCTACCTCCCCCCAGCAATCTTTTTTCCTGCCTTGAGGATGGCAATACACCATAGCGAAAACTCGGCTGGNAAAAAAAAAAAAAAAAAAAAAAAGCTCGTTAAACAGGCGATGGCTCTGTGATTTCAAGACTGTTTCCCTCTGGCATAAGGGGCTGGCTGGCTGAAAGGAAGAGATATAGTCGGTGTAAGGTGATGTTATACAACTTTCTCCCTCTAGCAAGTGCCGGAACTGTTCTGGTTTAACCCTCTGACACCTTGACCCAGCCCATTCAAAGTCCCTTTTTAAACTTCTTTTAAGTGGCCTACACCCTTAACGCACAGCAATGCAGTACACCTCCCGAGCTCTGACCCAGCAGGCAAACAACAAAAGCGCTTTATCTCGAGGGACGCGTTATCGCCCAACTCCCGCTCCCTGAGCAAACAGCAGCCGTGGCCGGGGACAGCCAGGCTCCTCTGCCCAGTGCCCGGGCTGCTGGACAGTAAAAGAGCACTGACCTACCCCGCCTCACGACTTGCTGAGCTAGGGGGGCACAGTCTTTCCTCATAGGACTCAACAAGTCCCTAATCCCCAGGGAGGAGGCAGCGATGCCGCAAGGTTTTCCAGAATGCACGTCGGCACTTTCATGTCTCAGCAAGGCCCCATGGGAGCACGGCTTGTTCACTGAAGGGAGGTGGCTGAACAAGCCGCTGCAGTTCACAGCAGTGCATTGACTCTCTGTGAATCTATAATAAAGTTTCCAAGTGGGAAAAACACTGTCAAAACATCCTGAAATTATCTCTACTTACACTTCAACAAGCAGACACCAGTTTTCTTCATAGACACCCCCCCCATCAGCAACAGTGCAAAACCCCAGCATCCAGGAATAACTGATATTATTGCAACCATTTCATCATCTGTTTTTAAGACAGAGATGACAGTGAGAACATTTTTGCCGGAGTTTTACTTCTCAAACTTGTTTAGTAGCAGTGGAAGCAACAGGTGGGAAGTAACTAGCCAGCTGTGACCTGCTAGCTCTCCCTAAGCTGCATCTGGCCATTGTTGCAGGGAAATCAGTGGTCGGAGGCTCAGCACGGGAACTGCTCACCTACAACATTTCTACTTTCAGGGCTTCAGAGAGTTCACAAATGAGTGCTGCTCCTTTGAGTAAGGAGGTCCACAACTGCTCAGCCTGCCTTTTTCAAGTAACAGCCCAGATGAGTCATAGCAAACATTGCAGTGTCTGTGCCTTTTTTTAGTGAGTTAAAAGTTCTCATGGCCACTTTTTTCCTCCCTGAAACTTGGCATTTCTCTGCAACAACTGCAGAAACTACCAGCAAATAAGGCTTTAGAGAGCCAGGTATTCTGGGACAGTGGTGCCCCAATTGCTGGCTACACAGGCCACAGGTTATTCTCGCTAGATGAGCACTACACACCTCAGCTTTCCTGAACATCACACGTCACACACAGGTGAAAGAGCCAACCTGTGTACGTGCAGACAGCTCAACACTTCTCAGGAACACTGCCTCTGTTCTAGGCACTCAGACAAGCCTGTGCCCACCCTGCTTTCCACTAAGGCCATCAGAAGGATGATCCTGAGCTGGTGGTACCAGAGAAAATCATTTTCCAAGACCTCCTGGGATTCATTATAGAAACTACCCACAAGCACTGATTTTTCTGGAAACCAAGCCAATTGCCAGCTTTCCTAAGGGCCTGGCAGCCTCTCTTCTCCCACTGAGAGAGCTCACACCTGGCCTCCTGATGCAGAAAAGACCCTTGTGAAACACAGATGGGGCTGCAGTGCCTCAGCTGCAACAGCACTGCCAGGACCAGCATTTAAGGGTAGCCCACTAACTGCTTTGAAGGGCTCTCTAAACAGACAACAAGAACTAAGCCACAAGCCTTAGAAATTGCCCCACTGGGACCTTCCTTGTCAGAGCACATCTAGTGTCATACACCAACACAGTCCAAGTACCTTGAAAATAGAAAGTTTCCAGTTAGACAATCATCTTGATTTTTATCAAAGCCACTTTCCTAGGACTTTACCACATGAGGAGATATTTATCACTGAAGTGTTAATGGCTTAAGTATCATTTGTGTCCATAGTAAGAGATGATTTCAGCCCACATTGACAAGGCAAAGCTTCCTTCTCAGAGGTAGAGCAATGCTAACTCCAGCACAGTACTACTGTTACCCCTTCTGACCTCTGCAGCCAGCCAAAAATGTAGGGAGTGGTAAGCTTCCATTACAAGCAGATTTGGTAGCTGAATGAGGTGTTCCCTCCATTCCTTGAAAAGAATGCATGAACTCCTTTTTTCTTCCCCTCAACGATGAAGACAGGAGAGATCAAACAAGTGATGTATTTGCTCACATTCTCATGTCACCTTTTGAAATCCATTTAAACTCTGTTTAAAAGCCTCTTCAACCTTTGACAGTGGCCATGTCTGTTCCTGCTGCAGGACTCAAGGACACTAACAGCTGTGGGCCACTGACCCTTTCTGTGCCAGAACTTACTGCCCTGCAGAGTAGGCAGCTGAGCACAGCATATATTGCTCCCAAGCCACCTCCAGTAGCAGGCTGGTGCACTAGCAAGCCTGACAATACCAGGCTTTAACTGATCTGCTCAGGCCCTGCAGCAGATACACAGCCCCTTCATTAACAGCTTCAGCTGCCAACACAAGACTCAGCAGATTTTGTTTTCCTGAGAATCACCCTCAGATCAATGGCTCTTACATCCTTACAACCCCTGTCTGCAGCTGAGCTTCTCCCTCAGCCAGCACGACAATCCCTGCCATCCCCCAGCAAGCTGACGTTACTAAGGGAAAAAGAAAGAAGAGAGAGAAAAAGAGGGGAGACACAGAAAGGGGGAAAGGGATGAAAAAAGGAAGAAGGAAAAAAAAAGAAGAAGACAGAAGAATAAATGCACAAAAAAAAGGGAAAAAAAAGAAATCACTGTCAGGGGAGATTAAGGATACTGGGGTTTTGTCTCCTTAGGCAGCTCACTTCATAGTCAGGAAGGAGGAACAGGGGAAAAGGGAGAGCTGAAAAGTGTGTTCAATAGCAGCTAGCCATTAGGACAGACTTCCTCAATCATGACAAGAATACCAGTATTTCCACCATCAGGTAGCATTAGGGGTTTTAACTCTTTCCTACTTATGCCACTAAAGGGGAGCTGGTAGGTAAGTGTAGGAGTGTGTGCAGATTCTACCTCCACCACCAGTTTCACTGAGGTTTAGTCTGTTTGCAGTTTCACCTCAGTCTATTTGTGTCTGCAGCAGCCCTTGCTGAAATCAATAGAAAAGATCCCCAATTACGGTAGGAATTAAATTCCTTCTCTTTCCAAGCAGCCTTGAAGTATTTATTTCTGCTCTTTAACATTGCTGCATCCTTCATGCAAGAAGAGGGCTGAAATGGCCCCTTCTACTCATTTTCACCAAAGTGAAAAATAGGGGAGGATGAGCCTGATCTGAAAATTGTACTCCAATCTGTGTTGCTGCAAATAAGGCCAAGAGATGTTTTCAAGAGGTTTAATTCTTTTATTGGGTTTTAAGGCTGCTCACAAAAGTATAATTATTGACTTGTGTTTCTGGTCTGTTGCAGGGTAGATGCTTGCGGCGTGAGAAATACTTGATCTTTTCCCATCAAGGGGAGAAATTAGGTGTGCTTCCTTTCAGGTATGGGATGGGATTTCCCCCCCTCTGCCCCAGCTCTAGGAATACAAAATAAACACAGCCTTATCTGGTTTTGCAGAGATCAAGATGTTTTCAAGGCTGAGTACCACGTGCTCTCATGACTTTTGTGAAAAAGAAGAGTACTGAACGCTTAGGAAAGCAACACTCCTAAAGACTTGGGCACTAAAAGTACTTCATTACTACACGATGCCTTTTAGGCTGGTCAAAATTTCTGTGTGAAGATATAGTAATAAGGACTTGTTTAGTGCATTCTAACAAAAAAGGGGAACTCTCTCTTCTTTTTTTCCTGTTACAGAACTTTTTAAAAAAATCTTAATCATGCTTGCTCTCACGCTGCACTAACAGCTGACTCAGGAGACCCTGAACTATTTTGCCTGTTGACTGGGCTCAGTAAAGGAAAAAGCAAACAGCTACATTATGAAGAGTCTGTTAGACACCCAGATTATTGTCATTTTAAGTGCCAGTGTTGCTAATAAAAACACAAAAGTGATAGGCCCAGGAATACTCCCTTAAGTAATGTTCAATATTCCAGACCCTGGAATCCATGACGCAGTAATTATTATCTCTCTTTTGTTTCAGGGGAAGCACAGCTGGGAATCTCCTACACTTCCAGATTACCAGCCCAGCATCCCCACTAGAAACTAACTGTCCCTTTCCTGTCTCTGGCATGCCTCTGGATCCTCAAGCAAGAGGCTGCCCCAAGAGAAAGCAAGGAGCCAGCCCATGACTCACTCGCTTCCAGTTTCATCCATCTCTCTCCTCCAGCAGGGAGGGAGAGGGGTTGTGCCAGCTCCCCACCCGCCCAGGCTGGGGCAGCTCGAGACCTCAAAGCTTTGTGAGTGCACAGGGCTGGCTCAGCTGCAGCCGTGGTCAGCCACAGGCATGGTGACACGGGGCTGTGCCAGCAAACACCACGGCCTTTCCCAACCCCTGCTGAAGCGGACAGCACCAGGTGTGCTGCTGAACTAGACCAGGCGTGGCTCTCACCCAGTACAGCCAGTCTCCAAGATCCTTCACCTTGAGTCAGCCACTGGCAGGGCTCCCGGGGAGGCAGCCTGTTTTGCATCTTCCATCCCAGGGCAGCCCTGGCAGTCGGGAGAGGATGGGCACACAGTGCTACACCTCTGTTCTAGGACAGTGTTACAAATCCTTTTGGCTAATGTACACTTCTGTGGAGGGAATAAACAGCGTCTAGAAGCTATTGAACCAAAACAGGGTTTGAACTGCTGGGATAAACAGGCACCAACCCATATGAATGCACTGCTACAAGCTGACAACCAGTTTTTATCTGGTTAGCACTGCGCTCATCAACTAATTACAGACCAGCATGTCCACACCATGGTTTCTCTGTGATTTAGTCAAGTCAATTTTCCAAAACACTTTTAACTAACCCAGTCACAACTGAATATGTAGAAACATATTTCATGATCAGGGACAGCAGAGTACAGTTAGGACTCTCAGGCACACAGCACACATACATGCAGCCCTTCCAAACACATTACAGAAACTTGCTGGGGCTGCTTACACTACCCATGCCCACCCCAACTCTACTGCAGGGGCTGCTGCACTCCCCAGTGATGCTGGAGCAAAGGGGTACATGCCTGGGTCTTATCTGCCTTATGTTAGAAAGCGTAACATTAAGTCTAAACTGCTGAGGAAGGTTTGTGTTCAGCCCCCAGCCTGCAAAAGGAAGGTAAAAAACAGCTGAGGAGCAGTAGCATCTTAAACAGCTGCAGCTGTTTCCCCAGTGAACGTGATTCAGAACCACAGTGTTCAAGAGCTGAAGCTCAGAACATAGCAACAATTCTTGCAAAATATTTTGCTTCTTGTCTTTTTTTTTCTTCTCCCCCACACAGTTTTTTAACCTCTTGGTGCCTATGCTGAGTTCCTCCCAAAAATAGGTTTCAGGGTGGAACATACTTGCCACTTGATCCATGGCTTGCTAAATTTAGCCAAACACAGACTGCCTGTATAAGATGGTTCTCTTGAAATGTCAGTAGCCACAAGTTGCCAATGTCATCCAGGAAGTGGGAGACCACGGCAGTCATATTTTACTTAAAATAATAATAAAAAGAAACTTTCATACTCTGTGGAGATGCAACCATAAATTTAATTTCAAAAAGTAGAGAGAGTAAAGAAAAGACAGACTTCAACAAAGCAGCACTTGAGCCAGAAGAGAAACTTTGTTTTAACATATGTAGAAGAGATTAACTCTTTGTATTTGACTAGAATCACTAAAAGCTGAAAAAGAGAACAACCCATCTCAACTGGCTTTTGGCATTACAGAGTTAAGGTAGAAAACACACTGATAGTCTAGAGGAAGGAAGGACTTGGAAGGAAAAGAAGAATACACCAATATAACACACAATTCCACCTTCTTAAGTTATTAAGTGTTTGGTGTCAACTTCTAACTTTATAAATACATGACTTCTGAAAAAATATCAAATACCCAACTGGTCCTCCATTCAACAAGGCACCATGATCCACAAAAACANGTACCTATACACAAAATTTACATATATATATATATATATATATATAAAAGGGCAGTTATCTATTAACTTAAGCCCATATTTAAAGAATTAAAAATAAACAATATGCTTCTTTAAAAATTATCTGGCAACTGTACCTTTAGAACCAGAGAAGCTCCTGTAGATGGAGTATCAGATCAGTTTATCTCTCCATGAAGGAGAAGGCAGGAACCTGAACTAGGAATAATGCTTCCAGCCTCCTCTTCTCCCACTTCCATCCTTCCTAAAGGTAAAGTAAGAGCTGCTAGTAAGGCCAAGTCAGTCAGCCTCAATCCTTAAGGCAAGGGAATTCTGAATGAACTCCATTAGCTTCACTTTGCAAATTCCCCTGTATCCACAGGCAACCTTACCTAGGCTATTAGGTCTTACAGCTTGGAAATTACCCCAGTTGTAAATAATCCCCTCTCTGTCAGCGTGTAAGACCAGTCACCTGCTACACATTCAAGAGCATGAACCATTTGCAGGAGCTCAGCTCAGCTCAGGAGGAATCTAAATGTGGGTGCAATTAAGGACTTGTTAGCATGCACAACCATCATGGTTCATACCCAAAGTCTATAGAAAAGCTAGAGCAAAAGCAGAGCTCAGCTGGCCCAGGGTTGCTGAGATTCCCATCCCAGGATATACAAACAAATGAGGGCCTAAAACCTGGAGGAAGTTAGGAAGCATGTCTGAATGTGGGGCTCTGAGAGGGGCATGGGTACCTGTGGGCTCAAGAACTGTCTTGTTGTGTTGGCAGAGGTGATGTCTTATGTCAGCCAGTAAAATGTCATATTGCAGTCTCCTGGCAAACAGAGACCCTAGCCTTAAAGATGCCTTTGGGGAATAACCTGTAGCATCTCAAGTTTAGCTGACTGTCTGGGCAACACAGAGCTATTTTCAAGATGAAGATGCCTGAACTTATCCTCCAGAGACTGAGGCAAAGGAATGAGAGATTAACTGTGAAAAATGTATGCAGATGGAGAAATAGAGCTGTTATTCAATATCATGCAACATTTTCCCATTTGAAGAGCTGCCTGACTCTTCAGATAGATGAGCTTCTGGCTGTGATGGGATGGTTGTAGGAAGGGATAATGCAGGGTTCCAGAGAGCTGTGGCTCAAGTGTTCACTATGCAACCAGTGGTAGAGATGCTGCAGTGTTTTGTCATCAGTATTTTGCAGAACTCTCCATAACTGTTGACCTACTTGCCCAAAGTCACAGGTGATTATCTTCATATCCAATATAAATTTGTAAGATGTGGGTGTCACTGATACTGAGGCAGTGTAACTTGCATCCTTTCTGGCATTCAGTGATCAGTAAAATAGTCCTAACTATGTGCAGAGAATGATTATGGTAGGAAAAAGGGGAAGATGCACGATTAAAACTGGTGGGTGGAGCCAACAGCATCAAAATTGTGCTGATTCATCTTCCCCATATTTTACTTTTTTCCTCCCTCCACTAGATATCTCTTGGGTCAACTGAAGATCCAGCAGGTATATAGTTTCACAGTCTGTAAGGCAGAAACATAAAAGCATTCACCTCATTTTCAGCTTGCTTAGAACTTTTGTAGTCCTGATGACTGCAGCACAAATCAGAAAACTCCACAGAATTCCTTGGAGATGTTCACCAGCATAAAAGCTGCAAGCTAAAAGGGAAGCAGAGCCTTTATTCTTAATTATTCTTATTTAATTCTAATATCTAGCAATCAGTTGGATGAAAATCTCTCTTTGTTTAACATTCAACAGTGGCTGCTCTATTAATGTCTCCATAAGCTACTAATCTGGGTTCCCCAAGGAAGACCTCCAGCAAGAAAACTCTGAAAGAAATATATCTTAAAAACTGTGTGTCTTTTTTCTGTAAGAATTGGGAGGGAGGGGTGGAGCAGAGGATTCAGAAGCACTTTCCAAAGTTTTCAGAGGTTTTGCACAATTGCACACTCTCTTTAGTTTTAGAGTTCCTGGCTGGGAGCTTCCACTTGTCACAGCCAGCTGCAGCTACAAGCTGCAGATGCATAAATTCCCCAACCAGCATGAGGACAGTAAGCCCAGCAGGGAAATGCAGGGCATAGTCTAATCAGACCTGAAGCATCATCCCGGGCCAGAGCTCCCCTGGGTGCTAAGAGTTTCAGAACCTGAGGCAGAGCCTTTGACTGCAAAGGCTCTTCCTGTTTGTGGTGTAAATGTCACTGTCTGTTAAGAAGAGAGAGAACTGCCCAAACCATGGCAGCATCACTCAGGTTACACTACTGTCTTGGCCAGCAGTGGGGTAAAACAACCATTATTTAGTCCAGTGCAAATGTTATTCTCATTAAGTTTGTGCCAAGTGATTTGCTAGTTCAGCTAATCTGAATTGGCTGTGGGTACCCGAATGCCAAATAAGCACTTTCCTCTCTTTAATTATAGTCTTTATGTTTCGTGATTTAGGTTGCTCCTGTCATTGTTTGCAAGGAAGATGGAGTTGCATAACAGTGTGTAACACGATACAGCTGCAGACCGGGCTGCTCAACCAGCACAAGCCCAAATAGAGAACAGCTTCTTCTATTAACCAGCAGCTGAACAACAGCAGGGAAATCTCACCCATCCCTTTTCCAGTGGTAGCAGAAAGGGAAGGCCTGTGGGCTGTCCCTTTACTCTCTTTATGTCCAGCTCATTACAGCCACCAGCATATCAGTGAGATTCAACAAAGTTCTCTCTGGTGAGTTCTGTCTAGAAGAGGAACTGGTTCTGTGTGGAGAGTTGCTTTTGGTGACAGTTTTACCATCTTTATTTTAAGAAAGTGGTAAATCACCCCAACAATTTCACTTTTCACCTCCAAGTGTCAAGCCTGGTAGGTGTCCCTCAGGCAAAAATCCAACCTGTGTCAGCAAGACTGCTGTGTTTGTCTGTTTTGTTTTGTTTTGTTTTGTGCAAGGCCTGTAGGATCCAGTCCAGCAACTCTTCAGCCATCATGTTCGGGTCCAGGATTAGTCTGTACTTGACCAGATCCTTGTAGTTCTGAGGGAAATTCTGTGGGAAGAAGGGACAGTATAACTTTACACTTCTCTGTGGCCTACAGGAGGATCTGAGATCAGGGCCTGGGACCAAATTTTTTCCCTGCATTCTTCAATGTAGTCCCTCTGAAGTCACTGTGACCAGATAAGCTATGGAGCATAGCACAGCCTTATGTGGATGCTTGGACTGAGTGACTTATTTTTAGCTCAAAGCTCTACCTTAAGGTTTGTCTGTTTTAACAATCCAGAACAGCCCTTGCTGGTACCTGAGAAAATAAATTAGTTTAAAATCATACAACTTTAGAGTGTTGCAGATGCATGTGGATGTTCATGTCAGTTTGTAAGGCATGTTGTATCCCAGTATTTTAACAAAGGAAGCTGCACAGATATTGTCATTTTAAAATCAGTGCAGTTCCTGAGGTAAAAACTACACTGCAACTTACTGGTTTCACTGTTGTACCAAAAATAGAAATTTTAAGATGTTCATTATGATTCTGGAATATGACGTGAAGGATTTGTCAAATGAAATGAACAGCTGCACATGCTCTATGCTGTGCAAACAAAGACTGAGGAATTAGGAAGCTGATGAGTGCCACTAGATATAGAAAGACCACCTGAAAACCCCATGGGTGCAAATGCTCAGCAACAGAGATGTGACCTAGAAATCCTTTTCACACATGGCTCCTAGTTCAGTGTGTTGCACTGACCTACAATGGCAGCTTAGGAAAAGCAACCCTTGTAACAGAGCAGTTTTCTCACTTGGTGCATGCCCAAACCTGATCCAAGCACATCCCATAGCACTTTGGCTACCGAGTGCGGATTGCTATTAAACAGACTGCTGCCTACATTAGTCAGGAACATTGCTTACTAAGTATGTTCAGACTTCTGGTTGTCTTGCACCAGCCTATTATCTGATCTTAAAAAGCTACCCGGCATTCCCCTGCCAGTGAAGGCATTGCAGATGGCTACATGTCAGAACTGCAGCCATCTGCAGATCAGGTTGGTCTGCAGCTCATCATTCACAGTTCAGGCAGCGAGAGAGGAGATGGAGAGCACAACAAAAGCATCCAAAACACAGCCAGCTAAACATGACTTCTATGCCAGTTCAATTTCCTTGGGACTTTCCCAGCATTCTTACCCCAACTGTTTGCAGCAGTGTTAAGATTCAAGATTTCTTTTTCTGGCCCAGGCATCCTAAGAGTTCTTCAGCCTGGCTGCAAAACTGTATAAACAAGGATGAAATTCTGGCCCATGCAAATCATGGCAAAACTCCCACTGAGTTGAATGAAGCCAGACTTTCTCCCCACCAGCCCCCTCCACCTTCCAAAATGTACAAACCCAGATTTAAAATATATTTTATAAATAAAGCACTCAAACTGTAATTTGCAGGCTGAATAGAAGAGGGAATATCAAAGATTGTAGATTTGCTGTTTTCATTAAACTTTCACTGAGGCTGGTTAATTGTTGTGGAGCAACAGTTGTGATCCTGTGTTCTCACTGAGATTGTTATCAAAATTAGCAAAAATAGTTAAGTCAAAAAAGAGAAAAAGCTGTGAATAAAGTCAGGCCCCAGCTCCTGGGACTTTCTTCCAAGTGTTCTCAGAGTGCCTGTTTGTGTGCTTAACTGCAATTCATCTTTCATTCTCCCCTGTTGCTTAAGGACTCCAGTCCTCAGTAGGATGCTAGATTCCTTGGCAAAGAGATGCAGGCTGTGTCGGTACCATTCTTCAAACTTCACTGATCATTAACTCATCTGCAGAATTCCTTCCAGATATCTTACTGCTTCCCTTGTGCTGCTCCAATACATCAGCGTACCTCCAGACAGCCTTAAAGATTCTGGTTCTGGAGAAAAAACTAGACCTCCACAACACTTGATGAGTACCAGGCTTTTCGGGGAGCCTGTGTTGGTTCAGGGAATGCTCCCAAGGGAACAACATGCTGTACCTTGCCCACTGATAAGCAGCAGCAAGCCATTCAGCAGGGAACTGCATGGTCCCACTTCCCCAGAAATGTAATCCCTGTAAGTCAACAAGGAAGGCAGGGCACCGATAATTTTCTCTGAACAGAGCAGACATTATTACATGTCTGGTAGTGAGGGAGCAGAAACACACTATGTGTCTTCGTTACCACAGAAAAACTTTTCTCAAATAGAGCTATGTGAATTCTCTCCAAGTGTTTGGGCAAGGCCAGAGCAGTGTCTCTCTGACCAGGTCTCCTGTGGTGTGCAGAAAGCTGATAGAGTTCAAGGGCTACGCTGTTGCTATTCCTTGTCCACCCTCTAAATCATATCTAAAGCTGTTAGGAAAGGCAAGTACTTCCCTAACAGGAACCAAAGCAGAATGGGATTTTCAGAACCAAGGAGCAAATGATGGGGTTTGCACCAAGTGCAGGAAAGAGGCACATTAGACCATGAAGAGTAGCAAAGCAATCTTGCCACACTTTCTCTCCAGAGATTTGTCCTATGCTTTAAAAATACTGGGAAAAGTTCTGAGCTAAGCAGATTTCTTTCACTGAATGCACAAAACCCATGCTGTACCAAGGCTCTCAGGGACCAAAAGCCATTAGAGGGCAGCAGGTATCTAACACATGCATTGATGGATCCCTTCCTGATACAGGATGTCCCAGCCTGCAGAACTCACTGGGCAAAACAAGACAAAAGGTATTTACTTTGAAAAAAAATCTCCTTAAAGAAGAACTGTCAGCCAAGCACCTACCTGCAGGCTGTACAGCCAAATGCCATCCTATGCCAGGAATAAAAAGTGTTGTAATGTCTCGTCCTGAATAAGCCATCCACCATTCTACCCAGCTTTTATCCTGGAGAGACAAGAAAGAATTGCATTTCTGGCAAACATCCTGACTTAACAGCTGAATGGAATCTGGAATATTCATCCCATGGGCTGCCCTCAGCTTCCAGCAATTAAAATAGAAAGGGGAGGAGGGGGAAAGCCCCGAAAAATTTGAGATGGGATACTTGTGACTTGAGCTGAGATACTTGTGACTGACATTATTTGTTTTGCAAGGAGCAATAAAAGCTGACCCTACCACATAGGTGCAATCCCCATTGCTTTATATCACCTGGTCCTCAGGTGAGTGGCCTGACCACTGAGAGCGAGGTGTGCACAGAAGATTCTACCAGCAGAGCATCCCAAGAGCAAGCAGCAGCATCTGCCTGGGGAGGAGAGGCAGGGCTCTGTCCCTTGTTGAGCACTCTTCAGCAGGAAGCACAGTTTCACTGGCAGCTCCTCTCCATCCCACTGATGCAAAGGTGAAACCTCTCAGCAAGCATATGGCATAGAGTGGAAATAAAACCGGCCTGGCAAGCCAGCAGCCACTCAGCTCCCATCACTGAGAGCAACTCACTCATCTGCTCACCTTGCCAACACTGAGGCAGCAAGGGCTTAAGCCCAAGTTAGAGACTTGAAGCACAACATGATGCCAGTGATTTCAAGTGACAGACACACCCAGAGAACTCCTCGGCCGTGGACTAACTCCAGCAGCCAGCCACGCACAGGCACAAAATGTCTGCAGGCCCCTGGGGAGGCGCCGAGCTGCTGCAGCACCGCCCAGGCCCCAGCCCCACAGCCAGCAGCCAGTCGGGAAACTGACTCCTTACATACCCCGAGATTACCCTGGTTTTAACAGGGGAAACTTCTCCTCCCCTGGCCATGAAACAAAATGGATGCTCAGTGGTGCTTCCTTCCTCTCCAGGCAGGCAAACTGAGACTACTGTGGCTGCTGTAACCTGTGGGCTGGTGAGAGGCCTGCACAGAGATCAGGACAGCCCTGCCAGCAGGGCTAACATGGCTCCTGGGGGTCTGCCCACGATGGCTGTGCCAGCCCCAGGCATGTCCTCGGAGACAGGCCCTGCTGCCACATTGTTTGGCCCAGAGCTGATGGCCCCGGGGGGTGACGTGAGGTCCCAGCTGTGAGGGAGCCCTGGTCAGCCAGGCAGGACCTCAGGGCTGACACTGTCCTCAGGGTCCAAGTGGGTGGGAGCTTTGGATCTGCTGGGCCTCCCGCCCAGCACGGCACCGAACAGGCTTGGGCAGATGTCTCCTGTGGGACCTGGCAGGCCCATGGCTGCTCGCACAGACAGTGACAGCCATGCACCCTTCCCACGGGCTGCCCGAGCCCCCTGCCCTCAGCCTGCCAGCAGCAATGCCTGACATCGACCTCACTTCCCATCTCGGTTTCTGCATGCCAGGTTTATGATGGCCATTTGCTTTTGTGTCAGCATTGTCCTTTAACTGAAATAGCTCCTCTTCCTCCTTAGTATTAACCTCCAGGATGTATTTATAGAGAGCGATCATATCCCTCTCTCAGCCTTTGTGGTGCTGGACTAAATAAGCCAAGCTCTTTTAGTCTACTTTTATAACCTCAGCTCTCCAACTCCCTAATCCTCCCGCTGCCTTTCTTTGCACCTGTTCCAGCATGAATCAATCTTTTTGAACATGAATGACCATAACTGCCCCTCTTTGTGCACATGGCATGTCACATTGCTTTCTACAACAGAATTAGTATTTCCCTCTCTTGAGCACCAGAGCTCTGCATCAGGCAGCTGAGGACCTTGCCTGCCTTCCTTCCTCATGGATGCAGTCATCCTGAATAACAAACTAAGTTTTGAGAACACCACAATATGCTGGGGCAAAATACCACTGGATAGCAATGATATGGAGAAGCACATTATATAAACCCAGGAGCATCATATTTTAACAACTAGAAAAAAATACTTTGAAGCAATGCTGTGGATAAGATTTTTTATAAGTTCAGGAAATGGAAAAATCTGAAACCCTTTTCGTGTGACAACCTTACACTTTACGAACCTATCAAGTTTAATATGGAACAAAATATTGTGAAAGGGTTGCATGGAAAAGGACTGTGATAAAAACTGTTCACAGGTGGTAAAACTATCCTTATAACAGAAGAACTAAGCAAGTAAAATGTGTCCTATACAGAGCAAATGACGGCCACTGTCCCACGTGTCTTTTGCAGCATCTCTGAATGCCTGTATTACTGTATCTGTGCAGCTGCCTTGCTCCTTTACCTTACAGCATCCCTTTTGACACCCGTGACAATTAATCCCAGTATTTTTGTCTGCAATCCTTCCACACTCTGACTGGTGAAAGGAGACATTCTGACCTCTGTATGTGCAGGATTCTGAAAATCCATTACTTGGAGTAACTCTGTGGCTTTTCCCTACTCCAGTCTTCTGTGGTGACCAGCTAGGGAACCCAGTCACAGCCCAGATACACCACACTGGAGCCCGTATCACATCTGACCACACGGCTCCATTCCTTTCTGAGCCCCCAAACACCAGATGCCTGTACTGATAAAGGAGGATGACCGTCCCATGTGCTTTCAGCTGCTGTCTTTATGCAATCCATCAGGATGTTTTCAAAGCCATGCAATATATGGACTCTGTTCTCCAGCAGTGCTGGGGAGGAAACGGGGCAAGGGAACTTCTGCCCAGCCTCCTGGAGACCTCCATGCACCAGGAAATGGTCTCAGTGCCACCAAAAGCATTTAAAGGTAAAGCGAAAAGCCACAAATCTTCAGGCTCTTCAACTGAATAATCAACCTTTGTGTTTCACTTCTCCTATTTGTTTTCTGTGCTAGATGGGCCTCCTCCATTTACAGCAGGTGACCCCAGGGAGCAGGCGCTGACCTCCCGAGGGGAAGCCGGTGTCCTGCTGTGTAGCGATCCGTGCTCAACACACTCTGTTGCTGGGCACTAGGGGCCACTCTCAGAGCTGCTGAGAGCGGCCAGCAGCTGTGTCTTGTCACTGTCCTCCCCTCCCGCCCCTGCCTGCTGCCCTGCTCACTGGAGCTTAGCTGGGAACCGGAGGGGAGGGCTAGGAGGGAGGCAGAGACAACTGGCAGGGATGAAGAGCCGGGCTGGTACTGGCTGGGAGCGGTGGGAGGGGGGAAAGGAGATGAGCTGAGCCTGGGAGAGGAAGAAGAAAAACATGCTGCTGCAAGTCCTTCCCCCATGGAGTCTGAAGAGAAGAAAGCTGATTGCTGACAGAGAAGATTAGGAAGCCCTCC
Organism: Chaetops frenatus; assembly: GCA_013400775.1. Lineage (NCBI taxonomy): Eukaryota > Metazoa > Chordata > Aves > Passeriformes > Picathartidae > Chaetops > Chaetops frenatus. The sequence continues at coordinate 629,417 of VZTR01021054.1, read as the reverse complement.
CTTGCTCATGCCGCCCCATTCCTGTGAAAAGCTGCCACTTGGGTCCTGCCCTGGGGCTTGGTGTCAGAACACAGAGCTGGACCAGAGTGTGGGAACAGAGGGACCTGCAGCTTGCTTGAAACAGATGGGGCACAAGCTTCATACACCCAGAATTCATATTCCCCCAGATTCCAGATAGAAGTAGCACCCCTTGGGCCTTGCATCACCCCAGAGTTTCCTCAGCGAGGGAGGACCTGTAAGGGAGATAAGGGCAGAAGAGGAGGAGGTGCTGGGGAAGGCAGAGAGCAAGTGAGGCCAAGACAGACCCTTGCCCCTGGAGAATCCCAGCAGACAATTCTGAGATGCTCTCCCCTTAATATAGCACCATCTGCCCAGCTATTTTCTCCTCTGGCTCGCGCACAGGGATCTCCACATTGCAATCAATGTGTCTGGCATACTTGAGCTAGCTGCAGCCCAGCAGGGTCAGGCAGGGAGCAATCATAGCAGGGGCACAGCAGCCAGCCCTTCAGGCTGGTCTCACAAAGGCAGCCAGTTCTCCAGGTCCCTGAACTGGTTTTTGCTGAAGGCCGTGCTGCTCCCTCTCCCCTGCTTTGACCTGTACTGACTAGATCAGCCAGCATGTGCTGCTTTGCAATGATATCAGAGCAGCCTGGTCCCTTGGGAGCATGGCTGCATGCAGCAGGGGCTGGTATGCTGAATAGAGGAGAACAGGTACACCTGGGCACTGATCTGAGAAATAGCTTGGCAACTCTCATGATTTTGTCACAGGTCACATTATTCCATATTTTTTTCATCACACCTGAGAGACAAGAGCTTCATTCTTCAATACAAACCTGACCTTGCATAAGAAGCCAGTAAGAATACCACTTTTGTCCTCACTTATTTACTTCTCTGAGCCTTATAGTTTGGAAGGTAAATGCATTTTTCTCTGGTTCAGGATGGTGGTAGAAGGAATTTTAAGAGACACCATATTTGTTCTCAAAGGATATGCTTGCCTACATCTTTTTTCATCTTCTTGTGTTTTTTATCTACATAGGCTTTGTGGTCTCTGATGCAGAATCAAGGCTTCACCTGATTCCATTTTTCACAAAGTTTGGGCTGCCACGCAAATAATAATTACAACCATTTATATGGCTGAGCAAAAGCCTTATTTTTTCTTTTCCCTGAAATGGGTGTGACACTGGGACAGACTGGGCAAAGTTTGTGAAAACATTTTGTACTGTATGCTGATTGCTCCATCTTTTAGATCAAGTTAAGGCTCCCAAGAAGAGAGAGAATTTGCCAGGGAAGAACCAATAAGGACCAGTGACTCGCCTGACATAGTAGAGGCCTGTGCTTTCCCTGCAAAGATAGCATGATGTCCATCTATGTACCCTGAAACCAAACCCAATGATAAATTTCCTCCCTATGAAGCAATCCTACAGCACAAATCAAGATTAATTGACATCCTCGTGCCTTCCACAGCTGCACAAATGGTCGGTACAGCACAAGTGGGGCCTGTTCGCTAATCGTGAAGTAGCTAAGAGCAGACCTTGGATTACTGTGGTCTATAGTAATATATCACTTTCCATAAAAAGAAAAGAACATTGTGCTCTCTTTCCCAACACTCTTTCACCCCAGCTCATCAGTTGCCCAGCAATCACTCTCCTCTCCCAACACTTGCATAGCAGACAGAGTGGCTTTTAATCCTGGAGAAGTTCTGCTGTGCCAAACTAAAGCAAAAGGAGTAGGGAGAAGCAGCTGGGTGCAGGGGGAGGAGTTTTGTTTTGGGGTTTTTTTTTTTGTTTGTTTTTTGGGTTTTTTTTGACAAGAGCAAAAGGAATGCAGTGCTAGGGGAGTTTCCAGGTTAACAGAAGTCTAAAGGCCACTCTGTCTTTCCTAATGGCTCCAAAGTGCTTAACTGCCACACAGAGAGGGAGAATATCTGATGGAGTGAGCAGGTTTGTCTCTCTTCAGACTGATTCCATCTCTCACTGCACGCTCAAAGGTGCTGTTGAATTATGCTCTGTTTCAGTTGTGGAAGTCTTCTAAGGCACATACGTTATGTTCTCTGTTGTGAAACCTGTCATTTCACAAACTGGCTGAAGTTTTCAGCCATTTTGCAAAATGCCAGGAGATGATAGGTATGCACATGAAATCCTCACCCTCTGGCTATTACTAACTCCCTAACTCAAAGAGAGATGCAAAACTATTCTTATGTTCATTTCTACAACCAGGCAATCTTTTGTAATTACTTTTAAAGCTAGTCAGCAACACCCATCCCCTGACAAAACTAACTAGGATTTTCACAACTGAGCATTGTAACATCAGCCATTATATTTCAGTCTTGCCAGTAACATCTGCCTCTGACTTCCAGTGCTCCGGCCCACCACAACTCCATCACCCAAGCCAGCCTCCCTCAAATGAATATTGATCAACTCTCTGAGTTCAACAATAAAGGTTTCTTTCCCGTAACCAAAGGAAAAATAAAGAAATGGTCACAGATGGAACTTCAAGAGGCACAGCACTATATGCTTTGGGAAATACATCAGTTCCCAGATCCACCACTGTCTTGCTACACATTCTGCAGAGGAAGATCAGGGTCATACGCAGAAAGTCAGTCAACAGTGAACACCATTAGGGAAAAGGCAAACAACATGCTGGATATATAAACAGGAGAAAAACCCTCAGGACAGGCTGGACCTGGACTGCTGTCTGGTTTTGGAGACAACTCTTCAACACCAACCAACTGGAAAAAGTCCAGAAGAGAGGTGTGAGATAGACAAGAGGCCTAGAAAATATGATCAGTGACAATGGACCAGAAGAATTGTGTCTGTCTGAGAGCATCCCAGCCAATACAAAGTCAGTGCAAGCATAGTTGCCCATAGACTAACCTACTTCTGATAGCTGTAATAGCTGCAGTGCACCAGGGTGCCCAGGATGCCAATTTTAGCACAAGCAATGCAACAGCAATGCCAGCCAGCTTGCAAATGACTCCAACTTTCCATCACTTGGCATGTTGGTGGGGAAGAGAAATAAGGCAGGGAGGTAAAATGTCTTTAATTTCTATTCCAAAAAGAAAGACTAAACTTTTAGTCATCTTGTGGATAAAACACATTGCAAAGTAAAAAAACCTGCAGTCACTCCATGAAATTATTTTGCAGGATGAGTAACTCACATACGAAAATATTTCTAAAGCCATTCTAACCAACTGGGTGACATTGTCATAATACCTGAACAGTGTGCAGTCTCAGGGCCATACACAGACTACAGAGGGCTGCTCACTTCTTTTGAAACAGGGCAGAAGGCTCCAAAAGTTATTTGCATGATTTGACCACAGAAACCACAGGAGTCTTTGGCTGAATCAGGATCCAAAACAAGATCTTCTAAGTCCAAGGCCCCTGTCTGTGTATTCCCCATTTTTCACGCTGGTTTTGCTCTTGGTCACCCATTAGTACAAGTAGAGCTATAACTATATAGTACCCAGCACAGCAAAGTACCTGAATCCTATGGGAAGTAACACAGCTTATTCCCCCAAAATAGGGCTAAGCCTGGTCACTTATCTTGCAAGGAACGTCAGATTCAGAATCTAGGCTCATGGCTGAAATCATCTCCTAACCTAGGCCCTGCAAGGCTGAAGTCACTTCCCACCCCATACAGTGTGCATCAGATCAGGGAAAGCCTTTCCTCTCTGTTAACAGATAAGGAAAAACTGAGCATGGAAATATCAAGAAATACCAAGAAAAAATACCAGTTATCACAATCCTTGTTGTACAGGGCAGAGAAGGCCTGGCTGCTTTCTGTTAAAATCCTTGTTTGGCTCAAGGCCTGCGTGTACACAACTTTCATTTCCTATTCTCCATCTTTGTGTTCACCCAAGCTCACGTTTCCCTGGAAGAGGGTTGTCTGGCACTCCTTGTAGTTGTTTTATGATTACCACAAACAGCCTCTCCTATGTGAAAAGGATAGGACTGGAGTCAGACTTTTCCTAGCAGCTCTCCTCTGGTGCCAGTTGGACCCTCTGATCGAAACTGCTTCTCTGTGGCTGCTGGCACTTGCACTGCCACGCAGCAGTACCCAGGTCGGGTGCATGAGGTGTCAGGGAGCTGTAGCTGCAGTGGCACAAGGCAGCAAAGGCTTGTTGTGGTTTAAAGGACAACAACTTTTTTTTTCTCCTTCCTGGGGGGGGTTCTTTGTTTTTCTACTTCCGCCGGGGCACAGTTTCCGGCAGAGGTGAGGAGCCCACGGATTGGCTAATTTTAAGATGGGCACTTCATGTAGCCACTTGAATATTAGAGGCGTCTTTGCGAAGCTTACATTTTTAGGAGCGGGAAGTTTGAAGCCCTCTTCGACTTCCGTCCGCGGGGAAGGTAACACCGCGTGGCCCTGGCCGGCCGCTCCGGGCCCCAGGGCCTGGGGGCCGTGCCGGGGCTGCGGCCGGGACCCTGCCGGTTTTTCCCCCCCCTCCCCCCCTCCCTGACTCGAGCAGTGCTGCTGTTGCTCTGAGGTTGTTTTTGCTTCCCCCTCCCTGCCTGAGGGAGAGGAGAATGGAACTCCAGGAGGGGGCTCCTGGCCCTCCCCTCTCCCGGGCCGGGCTTCCCCCCCCCAAGGGGGAGAGAGAGAGAGATCAGCCTGCGGTTACCGGGATTTGAGCCAGAGAAGAAGGCTTCAGAAGCTCCTAAGTCAATGAGAAAAAAGTTAAAGACTAAAGGAGGGGAGAAAGAAGAGATGCCTTTAAGCTGAAAATCTTTTGTAAAGCTATGGTGATGAACTGTTCCTTGTAACTCACGGAATACCTTGGGGGGATGCAGCGAATGTCCTGCTTGTAACCTGAGCAAAGGCACTTGGTGCTGAAGCAGTTGTGATTAATGAGGAACCTGACCAGAGGGAGAGAAAGATGGGGACCAGGCTACAGAGATGAGCGATGAGAGTCCCTTGCCCTCGGGGATAGAAGAAGACCCCTTGTTCCAGGAATGAGAAACCTTGCTTCCAGAGAGAGAAGACCTTTGCTTTCCTACCAGGACAACTCATCCTTAAAACTCCACCCCATAGTATATGAGTGAGCCCTTGGATGACAGTTGTGGGAAAAGCTGTAACCAAGGGAAGACTTGTGTCACATGTGAACTAATATCCTTTCTGGGCGGGAGTTCACAGTGACATGAACTCCACGAGAGACTTGTGCTTCTTGTGGGAAAATCTCCATAGTGAGACAAGAGAGACTCTTCTTCCAATTGGACTGATGAAAGCCTATTTCAAGAGTGGTAAATTGACCAGGGGTTTTCTAAGTTTGTTTCTCTGTGTTGTTGATGAGAAAGATGGTGGTAAAGGAAGATAAATGAAGTGGGAGAAAGGAACCATCTTGGGTGGGGGGCTGGGGGAGGAAGAAGAAACCACCTGGGGGTTGGTTTTGATTTTGTTGTCTTTTGTTAATAAACTATTTTTATCTTTGAAGTTTAGGCCTGTTTTGCATTTCTCTTAATCCTTATTCTCATGAAACCACTCACACTGCACTCTCGCCTGGTGTGAGCAGGCGAGCAGGTGAATGTGAAACCGCTACATTAAATGGTGTTTCCGCCCGGTTTCGAACAAACCCATGACAGGGCTGCAAAACCCTGTCTGGAGAGTCAGGTGAATACCCTGGCAGCAAGTCCTCACAGCAGTGCTGTGCTGCCCTGGCTGTGCTGGCAGGTGAGCCTTTTCTGGGGAGGATGAAGTTAACTTAGCTTCCTCGGCACAGCCTGCAGCATAGATTGATTGCAGTGTAAACGCATCCCAAATTTCTAAGCCTGCTGGTCAGCCTCAGGACTCGGCACTGATGCATCCCCAGAGATATCTGAAAAAACAACTGATTCCATAAAAGTAGCCTATCGCCGTTAACTTCTCAAAGGCTTTTTCCTCCAGTTTCTTCCATTTGCTGACAAATATGAAGATTCTTCTCCCTCAGGTATTGCAATGGTCTTGTGCAGTCAGGACCCTCAGCTGCTGAGGCAGAGGTGTGGATTTATAGCACTGGCTTTTGCATAGTATAATGCTGAGCCTCAGGGATCAAGGGTTATGACATTTTTATGGCTTCTCTTCTCCTCCCTCATACGACTATGAAGCAACTGTAAGGAAAAACATCTGGTTTCACTTTTCTTTTCTCCACCACTGTTCCCATCTGACAAAACCTTAAAAACTTGCCAGTGTTCTAGTGAGCTGTGTGTGCCAGCAGCCTGCAAGGAGCCAAGGATTTTTTGGTGTCATCACAAGCAAGAGTACACTGGTCTAGAAGTACTGGCTCCATCATTGCTAGAAGGCAAGACTACCCAGATCCTGTCCCACTGACAGATGCACTGGCAGCCCTCCTTTTTTGCTAGAGCAGGCTGAAGGGTTGCTAAAAGACTGTACCTCCATCTTGATCTCATTACAGGCAGCATCTCCGGGGGAAATGTAGGCCACTGTGAAGAACACTGTGAGAGGAGCCAACCCCTGCTGTGGGCAGGGAAAGCGAGATGCAAGGAGAAGTTCTGCCTCACCTCAGAGTCTTCAGAGGGATTCTTCTGGGGTAGAAAAACAGTATCACTCTATTTCTGAACAGTGGCGTGCTGAGAAAGGCTTCTGCCTGGCTCTGTGCTCAGGACTAGTCTGCACCAGAAAAGAGAGATGAGCCCAAAAATCCCAGAAGATCTTAGGTACAGGTGGGACCCACACTGTCAGTAAGGAGGAAAAGCATAAAATACTACAAACTCCAAGGCCAGTCTGGCAAAGGTGGCCAATAGCTGGCCAATAGCCTGTTTCCACAGCTGGACACTAGGAAGTATAATCAGTTCCCTCATGTTATCTTATATATCCAAGGAAAGACAAAATTAAACTATGTCCAGGAATCTGAAAGCATTTCTCCTTTATCTATAGGAAAGGAAGGCATCTATGCAATGGGCAGCGTTGTGGCTCTGGAGAACGTCCAGAAATAATTTCAGGATTCCCCCATCGTCAAACCCCCAGAGGAAACCAAGTGGACTGTTTGGACACATCTTACAAAAGAGGGACAACTGCTGAGTGCTGGCTCCAGGGACATGCTGCTGAGTACTACTGCCATGGAGGCCATGAGGTGGGAAGCTGCTTCATAGGGATGAAGTCCCAGGACCATGTGGCAAACAGGATTGTATGTTAGGCATTAGAAACAAATCCTAAGAGTGGAGCACCCAGATAAACAACACTGGCCTCCAAGAAAGTTCTCCAAGGGACAGGAACCAAAAGTGCTCGTGGCAAAGGATATTGAACATGAAGGCACACAAAGTAAATGTTCTGTGCTGTGGGCTGCAAGAGAAGACCCACTGTATTGTTTTCCAGTTTCTTCCTCTCTTTTTGACTGTCCTTCTTGACCATGCCAATTAAAAAAAACACCACTCCCTCCTCTTATTCTTTTTCTTTGTTTACTTAACTTCTTTTCCTCGTAGCAACTACATAAAGCTGAAGCCATCTGATATTTCCAAGTAACCAAGACCATTATTCACTGAAGGCACTGGCCTGGATCCTAATTGCTGCTGGTTTCATACTCAACACAAGCCTTGCAAACAGCTGTAAATATCTCTGTACAGTACTCCACTCATGTCAAGCTGACCCTAATTCTTACAAGTCCCCTGGGATGCAAATAAAAGTGCTGCCAGAGAAAATAGGTGTGCTGGGTACACTTTGGAAGGACAAACAGCAGAAAAAGAGAAGACACTGTAGAAATACTGTTTTACACCCTTTTCCAAGGCATGCAAAGGGGAAGCAGGTGAAAGGAGTTGGTGGTGACCGGTATTTGCAGACCATGTGACGGGATGAAAAGATCTTACATCTGTGTGAAACTAGGACAATAAGGACTTTCTGGATCATGTCCCAGCACCCAGAGGATGTTTGAGAAGGAAGCTGGAGCATCCCCTTCCCACTTGTTCTTCCAAGCCTTTGTTCCAGGCATGCTATTATTCTGGCATTACCCAATTTCTTCATCTCCTTTCCCTCTGTTCACACAAAAGGCCTGTGTTTCATGGGAACCTTTGTTTAAGGTTAAAGAGCATCATAACTGCCAGGTAGCAACATTGCATTACTTGGGTGACGAGGTCAGAGCAAACCCCCTGTTAAGGAAAAGTCTGTGCCTTGCATCTCTCCTTGCCAGAGTCACAGAAAGGAGAAAAGGACAGGACAGCAAAGCATGTGACAAAGTGCAAAATATGGTACTTTTGGTTTGGTTTTAATCTGCTTCACTCCTATAAGCAGAGGAATGCAAAAAAAAAAAAACAAAACTACAATGCAACAACATAACTCTTTCACTACCAAGGAAAAAAAAAAGTCACAAAAATATCTTTCGGGTTTCTTTTCCTTTCAAAATACAGTTCAACTCAGAGATGGGGGTGGGAGGGACAGCCAGTCTTTTACAAGCTCCCCCAGATTTAGGCACTTATAACACTCCCTCACCTTTTATTGCCCCTATTCCTCAAGTCCTGCCCATCCCCTGTATGATTTTATGCTGCCCTTCTGCTCTCCTTCCCATCTATCACACGGTATCTCCTTTTTCCGCTCATTTCCTCCTGTTCTCTGATCCACTCATGCATTCCAGCTTCCCTCACTCATCCCAAAGTTTGTTGGAACATCAACAGTCCTCTGATGCCTTCAGCCCCTCATCCCACATGGCTGGTTGCACCCTGCCAAGGGGCTGCCCTCCTGACAGTAGGGCTGCAGGGGGCTAAATCCTCTGCTTCTTGTGGCCAAGTAAGTTCCACCACAAGAAGACCAGAAACTGTGGCGAAAAACTGGGGGAGGTGAAGAAGGCACAGTGTGAAAGTCCACAGCTACATACCAGGAGATGGAAATCAGTACAGCTGGTACTGTGTGTTCAGCTCGCAGCCAAAGTCCTTTCTCTCAAGGTTGTGCTGACAGACTACAAAAACAACGGCTGGAAGCACAGCATGAAAGCGAGCGATGGGGAACTTGCCCCAGCAGAAAGAATCCGTGAAGAGGAAGGTTTAACATGTTTGTTTGGATATCAAGCCCTTGGAGGGGGCTTGTCAGGAGGGCCAATGAAAGGTGTTAATCCAATGCACACCTAGTGCTTCTTCATGCACATGTGTACTTCTCCCAGCCTTTCCACTTAAGTGCTGTCCTTAAGACTCAGTCCTTTCAGAGTGGCACCTAAGAAGGACATGCAGACCACCCCCCATTTGCTCCAAGACACAAGATATGCTGCAAATGAAGACATGTGGCAAGTAAATTTTTACCAGGAACAAATATTTGCCATCGTTCTGGATGGCTGCTATGCCACACTACATTCTTCCTGCCACACTAGAGTGGACAAATATTTTCAGAAAACGAAGTAGATTTCTGCCATCAGAAAAGGCTGACGAACACTTCAGGCCACTGCATCCTGGGTCTTCATTCCCTGTCAAGTTGGGGTCCCTTCCACAGGTAGGACTATGCACACAGCTGGCTTCTCTTGTGTGCTGGCTAGATGAAAGAGCTAGAGGGTCAGGTGAATACTAATTGTTAGAAAGATGTGGACACCCAGCAGGGTGAAACCTGCACTAAGGGCTGCAGATACATGCCCTGTGCTAACCAGCTACCTCTTAAGATCTCTCTAGATTTCCACAGCCATTTCATTTATTCTCTTGCTCAAGTGCCACGTCTACCTGGCAAACGAATTCACTCTATTCCCTTATGCCAAGTTTCACTCCAGCATGTCAAAACCACTGCCCTACACTGCAGCATTCCTTTCCAAGTGAACTATTCCCCCCTCCCTCCCACAGGTCCTGCTGATGGCAGCTCGAGGTTGTATAACTGCATGCTCCCTCCTTGATAATAGCGAGAACCAGGATTTCCTGGTATGCCAGAAATGGTTTTGCCACTCCTGCCTGTGTGAAAGGGGTGGGACAGGAGGCGAAGCAGCCATCGTGTGTTACAGCTCTGGGTCGTGTCTGTGCACCTTGACGTCCCGCCAGGCTATAATAAGAGAGACCTGCAGGGAGCAACATATGTCAAAGTTGGTAATTTTCCTTCCTGCCTTCGCTTCTCGAAACCGCCTCAACTGGATCAATGCCCGCCCAGTTCCTTCTTTGGACAGCCAATGAAGCATGCACACTGCAGGAGCAGCTGCCAGCTCTGCTGGAAAATGTACAGACCAAAAGATCACCTGTGAGTGCGCAGCCTTGGCGTGAGCTGTTCTGCACGTCTGCAGCTCAACAATGCTGCTGCGGCTTTGGGAGGCAACAGCGGCCGACCGCAGCGCCGGCCCCGGCCACTCGCAATCCACAGCCAGAGGCGCCTATGAAAACGTGCTCCCTGCAGCAGGGAGACCTTGCAGAAGCCTCACAAACCCCCTTTCATTTTTAAGCTGAACTGGGTTAATAATCCTCTCCCTCCTCCAGCAATTTTTAGCTTCCCTGGACAGCCATGGTGTCATTCCACATCTGGAAAGGGCATCACTGGGCCATTTGCAGCTGGATTGGAGCCAGATGTAGGAAATATTTGAAAGGTCCTTGCACTGTCTTCCTTCAGACTTCCTTAGTGCTGCACTAACACCAAGACAGCAGGTGACTTTAAGTGGTGCCTATTTGTGCTCTCTGCCATGCCAGGCACTGGGCTGAGATGCAGGCCTAGCACTGGGCAGCCAGGCTTGGAGAGCTAAGTGGTCTGTGGAGCCCACAAAATTAGCCTCTCTCCCAAGAGAAGTCATCAAAAATTGCACAAAAAAGCCCCAGTCTCTTTAGGTTTGCAGAGGTTTTGATAACTTGTATAGCAGACAGGTTTTTAACATCTTCTATGGACATAATTCAGATGCTACATTGTTTGAGGCTGTCCCATCTCTCATCAGGGCCAATCTGGCTTAAGATTCTTTCTGAAGAAAAACTTATAAATTCACCTGACCAGCTAACTTTGAGCTCCCCAAATTTCCAAAGTAGTTCTGCTTTGCCTTTCCTTCTTCCTCCTGCCTCCCTTCCCCCAGCTACTTCACAGATGTATGTGGCCCACTTCACACTTTCTAAACCCCTACCTGAATATGGGATTTGCAGCTGTTTATTTTTGTGACGTTCGTTTCAGGGAGAATGAGAGAATCAGTGTCATCACATTACCAAGCTCACCACATTTTCTGCATTGAGTTCAGTCAGGCTGGCAGCACTGCACGACACTAGGGCACTCCTTTGACAGGAGCAGGAAAAACCATGTACTCACAGAAACTAATTCAGCTGATTTATTTTTAAATGTTGTAATAAGGCAGGCATGGAGTGAATGGAGAAGTGCAAACCCACTGAGATCTAGAAGGCTCTCAGAGCTGTGTGTTGCTTTATACTTCTGCCTGCCTTTCAGTTTTCTCTGCGAGTGATTCAGAAAACCCTGTTTAATCAAATTCAGCCCCTGCCATCTGTTAAGTGAGACACTATAGGGACTAAGTATTGTAACAAAATGCATATCAGAATTGCCCTTGGTTTAGCATACTTTGTGCAACATGTCCTGTCGCCATCATTCACAGCAATCACAGTGAGGCTTTAAGGCTCCTTTCCTCTTTGGGGAGTAATGACTCACTGCAGTGGATGAGCAGACCACAGGGACCCTCTGCATCCCCCTAGCTCTGAGTCACAGGCTGGGTTTATAAAAACATTTTAGGATTACAGATAAGCACTCTTCCAGCACTCTTCCACCTTTGCCAGTTAACAGAGGCTGTGTATGCTCTCTGATGTGGCAGAAAGGATGGAAATTCAGGGAATTCCCGGACAGTTTGTGATTGTACAGCCAGGTGTCTGATCAAAGGTACATATCGATCAGCTTGGTCAGTGACACCCAGCACACATAAAGATGGGATCACATAAGTCCATCCATCCTTGTGCCAGGAAGTCTCTTCACAGTGAAAAAGAGTGTATTGGCAGCTGGCAGAGATGGGTGTTTTGCAGGATGCCTGTCACTTCTGCATGGCCCTTCCAGATGGCATTGAAGCAGGGGCTTCATTTTACACACCTTCCACATGATGTGCTTTGTGCCTTTTCAAGCAATTACTGGTCTGTTGTGAGGGGACAGCAACCTTATTTCTTGAAGACAACCCAGCAAAATGCATCACAGTGCCGTGGGAGCAGAGCTGATTATCTCCTCCTGGTAGGCCTCTCATAAAATCCCTGGCTAGACAATACCTGCCATTTTGGAAGAACTTCTGCAGTGGCTGGAGGGGATGCATACCCTGCTGTGCTTGGGAAACACCTCCCCACATGCTTCAGTGTGTCACCCAGGCTACTGCTGTGGAAATACCTGACCTGGTTTTACAGGGAGGATACAGACACGAACATCAACGTTTGGAGAGTGACTCAGAGAGTCAGGGACTTGAATGAAAAATTTAAAAAATAAATAAATAAATAAATAAATAAAATGAAAGAGGGAGAACTGACATCAAAGTGAGCAATAGAGGACACAGAAATTGATGGATTTCACACTTGGTCGATTGTTGCAATTAATTACATAGAAGGAGCTGAGACAGCGTGTACCAAACAGCTCCCCACACACAGCTGGAAACTCCATAGTATAGTTAGTGAGGCCAAGGGAATCAGATGTTGCAGAGGATCCAGTTGCACCATCTATTTCCACATCTTTCTCAAGCTCCCCAGGTAAATGTCTGGATTTGGTTTCTGCGGTACCACACCATGTGCCCAAATTCGTCAGGACAGGCATGTTTGTGCCTGCTACCAGCCTGCTGTGTTTGCCTCCCCGCGGGGGAAGCAGGGAGGAAGGAAAGAAATTGTCGGGTTTGCATTTCACAACCGCCTGCATAATCCAGGTTGCTTTGCACATCCCGTGGCTCAGCCTTTCAGGCCCAGTGTGATGGGAAGCGGGAGGGAGTGTTTACACAGCCCGCTGGCCGCTCTGCAGTCGCCATAGCAACCCCAAGGGTCAGTTTATAGTAGGAGAGGAAGTTCGCTTTTGGGGAGTTCAGCTTTCCAACACCAGCATCAAGCATGGCTGAAAAACAAAAGGCCAGGCAGTGGGAGGAAACACATTTTAAGGAGCTTCCTATGTGCAAAAACACCCAAGCTTTCTCAGGCACGGGGAGATGCTGCATTCCTTTCCTCTTGGTCAAAGGCACTCTGCCATCCGGCTAATGCCTGAGACAGAGGGGTACCTCCCCTCTCCCACAGGTGCCTCTGTGTGTTTGAGAGCAGGGCAGCTTTGGAGGAGTGCAGTGTGGTGCCCCACTTTCAGTGTGTGCCGGCAGCCCCAAGCCAAGAGCCACAGGACTAACGTCCCAAGGCTGCACGCTCTGGCTCTGCAGAGGCTGCTAGCACACCTTCACAATATCTCCCATGGCAGGAAGAAATAACAGGCACTGTCCATTCTGGCCTGGATGTAGACCAGCAAATGTCTGTGCATGCAGACTTTGGATTCTTTGAATTTATTATGCTGAGACTTTAGTCTGTGTCAGTGCTGCCAGTGGTACTGTGATTAAATCTGAAAAAAATGACAGACGTCTCTCAGGTGGTGGCTAGGGAAACACTCTCTCTCCAAACACTCACATCTACCCCAGAATGCTTTTCTTGACCGGTACAGCTCCTTGCTCTGTTGTGCTTCATTACCAAAATGGCCTGAATACTGACCAAGAGCCAAAAGAGCATCTGTCAGCCACTGTTAAAACAGTGGGACAGTGTCAGAGTGCAGTCACCGTGGGGAATTGTGTTTTCTCAGGGAAAGAGGTAATAAACACAGCATCCCCTCAGCCACAAGGGAAAACAGCCTGCAGCCTGAGTCCTTCTCTCTCCCAGTAGTTCCCACTGCTGGATCTGAAGCAGCAGAAGAGAAAGAGCTTATTGGGGCATGGGGGGCAGAGGGCTACTTTAAAGAAAGATCCACCCCTAGCTGAACAAGTCCAACACTAGATGGGAGGACAGGCCACAAACTTGCTGAGCTCTCCACTGTGCATCTCACTTCAGGTTTTCAGTTTATCTACCCTGTGTGCTACCCCTCTGTGGTAGATATAAGGTTATAAAAGGACCACTGCACTCAGCAGCTGCTGGAGAAAGAGCCCTGAGTAGTCTTGTGCTTCGTCAACAACTGGGGACATGCAGTGGGTACTCCTGTGCCTGGTCTGGGCTGCAGTGTGGAAAACTGAGAGAAGGAAGCCTGGTGAATCCCAGGGAGGTGAACTGACCGCAGAGTGTCAGAGCAAGGATTCCAAGGCCTGTTTCTAACATGACAATTCTAACATGACAATTTACATCAGTGAAGTATCATTCCAATAAAGCTCCTCTTGTCCATGAAGATCTGTCCACCAGTACTTGGCTGCTGGCTGGCTAGGAGGTAAACAAGGTAATGGCAATGTTAATGGCTGTGCTGGAGCCCACTGTGCAGAGAGAACTTGAGGCAGCTAACACAGGCGTTTCCCAAAGAACAGAGCTCAACAAAGCATTGCCCAGGGGAAGAGAGAAGGATAAAGAGAGGATATGGGAAAGAGAGACTGCACAAATCTGTGTGTAGGAAGATTGGGAATTGTCACACATTATGGCAGAGAAAATATGCAGAAAGACACGGTGTCATGAAGAAACACAGGTTCCAAGGAGATGAGAGGAGACAGTTACATCATGAAGCACTGTAGAGGAGAAGGAAGGACCACATGAATGGGAATGAATGACCCATAGCAGAGGCCTTCAAAACCAAAGTGATAAAAAGGGAGGAAAGAGGGTGAAAATGGGAGTGGGTGGTGCAGGGGTGGAATGGCAATGAAGGCTACATGCATGAGAAAGGTGGCTCTGTGAGGGGAAGGAATTCATCTGGCTATACAAAGATGTCAGATCCACTTGAGAAACAGATGTATTGAAGATGCAACTCATACCAAAGTAGATGTCAAATACATCATACATCTACTTCTCTCTGAAAAAGAGAAGCTACACTAAAGATGCCAGAAAAAGACATCCACCCCAAGCAGGTTAGATTTCAATGAAAATTATTATTTATGCCTAATAATCCTCTGCTCTTGGGTGGCAAGCAGAACGGCAGAGCTTTGGGATGAGGGCTGGATGTGTGTGTGTGTTTGAAGGTGATCTCCTGGGAGATTTTCCCCAGGGCTGGGTGTTACCCAAGGAAACATGAGTAGGTTTCAGTGCTGCTTCACCACTGAACTCCTCAGCAGAGAGGACTTTCCCAAGGAAACTCCACAGGTGGGTTTCACTTTTGCTGGTAACACCCATCCCGAACGTTTAACCCCACAGGCTTTGAGAGGGGGATGCATAGAGGGCCAGCAAGCAACAATATGTTGAGAAGCAATGAGCCAGCCTGCAGGACAAACAGCAAGAGCTGGTGGAACAGCTTGTGCATTGGCATGGCCCCTCACCCTGCCAGTGGCTATGGCACGGCAAGGATGCCCACAGGATTAGGCCTCTGTGTGTCCACAGCAAGCAGGCTTTGGCATCTTTCAAACAGGCTGCAGTTCAGGCCCTAGCTTGGGAAGGGAAGCCCTTTCTCCATTGCCCTCTCCTTCCTCCCCTGCATGAGGATGAGTCAAAGCAACTCCTGGTGTCTCAGGGTCACCCGAGTCCCACACAGCCTGCTGCTAGCCCTAGTTACAGGACAGACTTGCCTGATCTCCTTACAGTAATTAACAACAGCCCTTCAGATGGTTTAATGTCATCAGGAGTCTTTCTACCAGCTCAGCTCACATCCTAGAACAGTGCTTCCCACTCCTTTTTCCATGTCAGTGAGCAAAGAGGGCTCAGCCCTCTGGCCTGGGTTCCATCCTGCAGCACACCCAGCTCCCTGCATCTGCCTCGCTGTACAGCCCACACACAGTGCCCGGGGATGCTGCAATGTCAGCTGAACTGGGCCACAGAGCATGGAAAATGCAGGAGGGCACCCAGGTGACTGAGACATCAGCAGCACACACAATAATGGCTCAAAACCTTGGCATGGCTCTTTGGAAATATTCCTTGTGGGCATGGGGGACAGGGAGGTGGAGGAAGTGTTGTCAGCATTCTTTTATTCATACTGTATGAAGAAAAATACCCTGAAACAATGCAGATGGGATTGGCAGCAGTTGTGAGTCACTTGCCATAGAGGCAGAGGTCTGTGTGAAGCCCCAAGCAGGGCAGGAATTTAATCCAGCTCCCCAGATGCTGCATAAAGGTGTAAAAATGTGAGCTTTGGTACTGGGTCACCATCTGCTTCTAGGTACATGTAACAACACAGTAAATACCGTTTGCGTGTATTTGCAGATTTACTGGTCAGATAAGGGGTAAGGATGGTATGAAAAAGGCCTGCTTAGAAACAAGTAAGGTTAAAAAGAGACATGTTCATCTTTGTTGCTACCACTGCTTTGTATGGAAATAATGTTTGCGTTCATTAGACTGTGTCATCACAGAGGGTAAAAATAATTAGGGAGGAAATAATAGGAAGGATGTTACTTAACACTGTAAATGTTTCTATATCCTCACCTGTGCCTGGGTATTGCCACTGCACCCACCTCAAAGGGAATTTATTCAAAGAGAAAGAAAAAATTAATGAGAGAGAAGACAACAATAGTATTGAAAGAGATTGAAAAGTCAAATGGAAAAATCTTGTACCCCTTAAAATCCTTTGGCTTCTTAGAACAGGTTTATCCCCCTCAAGTCTAAAGGAAACAAAAACCTCTGGTTCCGCAAAAAATACTGGAGAAATATTTCTGCTTGCCCACTCTCATCACTTCTGCCCCAGGGACAACCTCATAATTTAAAACTGATTTTCTAACCCTGCAATGTTAACCTGCCCCAAGGTACATGTCTTGCCATCAGCTTCGAATCACATTGGGACAAAAAAGCCACTTCACATCTCTCACATCGCTGTCCCCCTTAACTCTCCACTGAAGACAAAAGCCTGGGGGCGTTATTTCTCTTTTCTCTGAGATGCTGATCCTGGGGGGACAATGAAGCCAACTTTCCACAAACATCTCAAGGCTAAGACAGCTTTCAGAAAAGGGATCAGGCATCAACAACACACCCGAATGAGGAGCCTGACCTTCTGAAAAGCTAGCAGGCAGGTCACCAGCATCCCACCAGTGGGAGGTGACATAGGTGAATCCTTGTGAAAGTGAGGCATCCTCAGCTCGTTCAGCTTACTCTAAAAGGCAGAGCTTCAAAATGAGTCATGTTTGAGACTCCCAGTGGGAGATGGGGAGAGTCATGTTTTAATGTCTTTGATGCAGGAACCCAGACAGCACTTCCTTGTGATGATGAGGACTAGTACTTTGCTTTTTGCTTAACACACTGTCAAGAAAAATGGAGCCATGTGCCAGGAGGGAGATTTATCTACACTAATAATTGCAATAATTCCTGCTCACTTTTGTCTTCTTTTGCAAAAATGCCCTGCATACAGAAAGGCTTCCTTATGCAACATGTCTGATAGATCCTACGCTTTCAAAATGCACTTCTCTGCATCAGGCTAATTCCTCAGAGAGGGCATTTTTTGTTCATCTTTTACATCACACTGGGGGCTCTAACTGCTGCCTGGCTCCTCCTGCCCCTTGAAGCAGTCACATTTCCACCTAAAAGAATAGCAGTGAGGCCCATCCCAGACACATCCCTCATGGCTAAGTGCTCTAGAGCAGAGAAGATACTTTAACTTTTGCTCCTTTTTGCAGCTTTCTTATTACTATTCTCTTTATGTTTGGCTTAATCTGTTTCCCAAATAGGCAGGACCAATTCCCTTCCTGTTTGGGGACAGTTGCACTTTCTCACTCTCATCTGCTGGCATGCTGTAGGTGTACTGAGGTGCCCAGCTCTCTACAGGAAAGAGGTTTAACGATCATAAGATGTCTCTGTGGAAAAGGCACCACTTTTCAAGCATGTCAATATTCATACAAGACAGGGAAACCCTTACTAAAAGAAAAAAATCCACTAGATTTTTTTCATTCTTCTTGAGGGTCAACAACAACACTCAACAGCACTCAACAGCTGTTAAATGGGATAATCGCCTGCTATCCTCATTCACTAATTCAAATGCTAATGGCTCTCAGTGCATGAGAGGTTATTTAGCCACCCAGCACCCCAGGTACACCTTGCATGAGGAAGATGCTGAAGGGGTTAAGCACCCTTCTGGGATTCTAGAAACATTGGAAAGAAATGCTTTCAGATTAATTTGGAGATGAGATGATGCCCAAGACACTGTATTTGGTTTGTATGGCAAGGTTTTTGTCATGGGGTGCTCCAAGGGTGGCCTCTGTGAGAAGCTGCCAGAAGTTTCCCCCATGTCCAATGGAGCCATTGCCACCCAGACCTAAGATGGACCTGAAGGTGGCCAAAGCTGAGCCCATCACTGACGGTGGTAGCACCTCTGAGATAATGTGCTTAAGGAGAAAAAGTTGTCACACAAGAGAAATTGCAGCTGGAGAGAGGGATGAGAATATGTGAAACAGCCCTGCAGACACCGAGGTCAATGAAGGAGGAGGGTGAGGAGGTGCTCCAGGTGCCAGAGCAGAGATTCCCCTGCAGCCCATGGTGCAGCCCATGGTGAGGGCAGGCTGTGCCCCTGCAGCCCAGGGAGGTCCACACTGGAGCAGATATTCACTCTGGAGGACCCCGTGCCAGAGCAGGTAGATGTCCAAAGGAGACTGCGACCCCATGGGAAGCACATGCTGTAGCAGGCTCCTGGCAGGATCTGTGGCCCTGTGGGGAGGGAAGCCCACCATGGAGCAGGTCTGCTGGAAGGACTTGTGACCTTGTGGGAGACCCACACTGGAGCAGGCTGTTCCTGAAGGACTGCACCCTGTGGAAGGGACCCACAGTGGGGCAGTTCATAAAGAACTGCAGCCTGTGGGAAGGACTCACCTTGCAGAAATTAATGGAGGACTGTCTTCCATGGGAGGGACTTGTGGCTAGAGCAGAAAAAGAATGTGAGGAGTCCCCTGAGGAGGAAGGAGCAGCAGAGACAACATGTGATGAACTGACCAGAGCCCCAGTTCCCTGTTCCCCCTTCACTGTAGCCCCAGTTCCCCATCCCCCTGCCCTTTGGGGAGGAGGTAGAGATTTTGGGACTGAAGTTGAGTCCAGGAAGAACGGATGTGTGGGGGGAAGGTGTTTTCAAGATTTAGTTTTAGTTTCTCATTATCAGACTCTGATTTGATTGATAATAAATTAAACTAATTCCCTCAAGTCTGTTTTACCCATGACTGTAATTGTTGAGTGATCTCTACCTGACCTTATCTCGATCGAGGAGCTTTTTCTCTCTCCTGTCCAGCTTAGGAGGGGAGTGATAGAGCAGGTTTGCTGGGGACCTGGCACCCAGCCAGGGTCAAAGACAGGAAAAGCAGGCAGGAAGGAGGCCAGCAGGAAGGATTTGCATGTTTTGATGCCTCAGACCCATCCCAGTGCTGAAAGACCCTTTGCCCAGCCCAGCCTCTGTGCCAACCAACTGAGCCAGGGCTCAGTTTGATCTCAGAAAAGTACTGTATGTGCAGTGGTAGTGCTCAGCAAGCACAGGTCACCATTCTGCTGTCATGGCCAAACCACTGTCCCAGCAGTGCAATGTTGACTACCTGCACAGAAAGAGAGCCACTTCTTCCTAAAGGTCAGGGTCACTGCCACAACTCTGCTCCTAGCCGGGTAGTGCCAGGCTCAGTGACCCTCCAGCCATGCAGTGCAAAGTGTCAAGCTGTCTGTACCCCATGGGGCAAACCCTCTGGTGCTCCTTGCCTCTGCGACAGGAAAAAGGCTGCAAAAGGCAGCAGCAAAACCTTCAAAATCAACACCACTTTTATGGAGCAGACCTTGCAACTTGATCCATGCTTTTTTTTTTTTTTTTTTTTTTTGGAGAGTGTGTGTGTGTGTGTGTCCAGAAGGCAGCTCAGTGCATTAATTTATATTTCACATGTGCAATTCCCCAAAAATCTCCCAATCTCTACAAAAGTATATATTGTCTTTTACATGGAAATAACCACACATTGTATAGCCACACTGTTAAACAGGTCACACCATTACCTGTCAGTGGTGTCTACACAAATGCTGAGCTGGAATTAAGCCTAAAACTACCTAGTTTTGAAACTGCTGATAATACATGACCCATGGGAGATGGGCCATCAGTGTCTATCCTTCTCCTGCACAGCATTATGGTGATGACAAAGGAAAGGAACAATGGTGACTTTGGCTTCCACTGCTGGCATTAGATGTGCCTTATCCATCCCTTCTGTTCTTCAAGGAGGGCACCCAGATCCTTGGTGTCTTCTGTCTTGAAAGTGGCAAGTAGGAAGAGAAAAGGAGAATTAACAGATCAGTATAATACCCTTGAAAGAAATATATAGAAGGTGAGGAGGGTAATTGGCTGGGGGAAAAAGGATAGATCTTCCACAGCAATTCTCTCCTGAAACACTTTTGACCATATTCTCCAAAGCAATCAATAATCAATGAACATGCACTTTTATCTGTTGAAAAAACTATTTAGACATGAAACCAATGATGTGTTTCATAACTGATCTTAAGTCCATGGAAGATGTTATTATTTAAGAAATTTTACTAGCCAAAACACTTTCTCAGCCTCACCATTCATCCTTGACTTTATTTTTCATTTTGAAATGATCCTGTACTCAGTCCTACTGGCTTGATATCTCCAGTCCCCTCAGTATATTATCCCTAATTCTAGTTCCTCAGCATCTTCTCCTCTGGAGAGTTACTTATGCACAAGAAAAGTTGCTCTCATTTCACATTCCAAAAAAAAGTGTATGTATGTGTTGCCATGGCAGTGGTGTGCATTCCAACCAACCATTTTAGCCACACTAACTTTAAAATGGTAACCAGGTTTGAAACTCTTTGGTTTCCTCCCAGGAAACACAGAACCAGTGCAGTCAGCCCAATAATGAGCGCTGGAAGAGATCTGCCCTTGTGGGCTTGCAGGTGACTGCCAGGCAGCCATGACTGGTCCCATCCGCAGCCTGCAGGGCTGACCCAGTTTCTCCTCAGAGCTGTCATGGCAACCTCCACGGTCGTGTTTGTCACTTTGCATGGAGAAACCTTCATTTTCCAACTATGGCAAAGCAAGAACTCAATGCCAGTGGCAGTGCAAAGTGGGAGAGCAGCTCAGCCCTTCACCCAGGTCCTGATCCTGAACAAAAGCTATGTCATGTGGTAGCAAAGAAGTTGGACACAGAAGGAAAAATAACCTGTATCTTACTCTTTTCCATTCTGGTGCTGCTCTATTCCTCATCAGGAAGCACATTCAGACTGGCATGATAAAGAAATGAGGCACATGGAGCCATTTCATGTGTGCACACCATGAGGCAGAGCCTGCCCTCTTCATTTCCAGTCCTCCCTGAACTCAAGGTCATTGCACACACATATGTGCATAGCCGAGGTTTCATATCCTTAGATCCATGAAATCCATGGGAAGAGTCCGAACAGGGGAGAGTGATCATGGCTCCACACAGAGGAAGGCAACACTGGGAGCTCAGTCTGTACCGGAGAGTTTGCATGAGCACAGCACAGGTTGAGGGGCACCTGCCTGGGCTGCTCCCAGGAGCTCTGGTTGTGCATTTACCCATTCCCAGCCATTCATTATTCTGAGAGGGAGCTGCCCACAGCAACAAAGAAATGTCAGCCCTTTACATTAAAATCTTGGCCAGTGAAAGTGGAGAGAAAAACTTTCTGAACTATGGGGCAGACACCCAAAAATCCCTCCTGTATGGTGGGAAAAAGGGAAAAGGAGGGAAAAAAAAGAAGAGGAAAATGCCTGGGAGGTTTGATTTATAAAGGGAAATGAGCTGTAAGATAATGTGCTTGGACTGGCCAAGCTGAGGCGGGTGCGAGAAAAGTGGGTGACAGCCAGCAAGCACCAGAAAGAGCCCAGGCAGTGGAGAGGGAAAAGCACAGCCTGCTCAGAGGGAGTGAGACACACGGAAAGTGCATGCTAAGTAGGAGTGCCAGGATGACATTTGAAAAGGGGAAAATTTAGGCTGAGTGTCAGGAAAAGCTTCCTGACAGTGAGATGCATGCATTGGAGCCATCCCGCGGGAGAAGCCCTGGAAGCCTCATCACTTGGCTTGCAAGGACTGAGCTGGAGGAAAGCTGCAAGTCCTGGAAAGGCCGTGCAGAAATCCAGAGCTTGCAGAAAGTATAAAGCAAGGCTTGCTTTAATTATGGGACGCTTGGCTCAGAGATGAGCTCCACAGCAAGGAAGATTGTCCGGGAAGAGAGGAACTCCCAGTAGGTGACTGGGAGGCAGAAGGTTCCAGGCACAAGCATCCCTCTCCCCATGGGAGCCTAGAAACAAATGGATGAGCATGATAGGGAAACAGATAGGGAACTAAAAAATCCCTTCTCCTTTAAGGCAACATTATCTCTCAGCAAAGAGTTGCTCTGCTCTGGCCGAGGCACAGTCAGTCAGGGCTCAGGCTTCTGTTAGTCTGGGCCCCTGGGAAGGCTAGCTGCCAAAAAAAGAGGGAAATTTTGCTTTAGTCAGGGGGTAGGGCATGAGTGTATTGGGAGGGAAATGAGGGAGAGAGTGAGGGAACTTGCACAGGAGTGCGAGGGAGAGAGGGGGGACAAATGTATGCACCGTGTCTCTGGATGTGTAGCAAGACAAGAAGCCCAGTAGGATGGCTTGAGAGTGGGGGAAGGAGGTAACAGCTGCAGGCAGAAGCCAAGGCAGAGAAACTCCAGGAATGATGCTGTTTCTCGTCTACCAGGAAGAAGCCTTGTTTATAGAAATCCATGTTAAAAACAGGCAGGGCACAGACTCCGTCCCCAGAGCTTCCTGAGCCACCAGCCTTCCCCGTCACAGGAGGAGGAGGAGGTGATTTCCCCTGCGGGAAGGCAAACAGAGTAACTTCTCCTGCAGGAGACTATCCCTGTGCCCCATCCCTGGGCCCACCTCTGGGCCAGCTGTGCCCAGCCTGGCCGGGTGGAGCCTCTCCTTGGTGGCACATGAAGAGCTACAGCACGCAGCTCCAGAGCTGTGAGCCAAGCTCACAGGAAGCCTGGTGTGAGCTCAGCATCATCCCACCCATTCCAGTGGCCTTACTGGGAGCTGACACTGTCACTTCCACAGCATGAAACCGAATTTGAAAATGATTCCTTGTGAGCTCCTTCTACCCCCAAGGAAAGCATCTCCGTGCCAAAGGTAGCCACACATTCATGCAGCAGATAGTCAGGAATGGGCAGTTTAAAGCAGTAACTGGGCTGTGGCACAGCTGCCGTGGGAGTGCCATCCCAACTTTTACGGCTGTGTTCCTTTATTCGGATACACCGCCCTCTCCATTTAAACAGCAAACCCAGCAGGGCAGGAAATGACAGCCCATGCTCCTGCCGAGCCAACAGAAACGGAGCTAAAGTGGAAAGCCTATTTTAAGAGTAAAGTACAATATAAAGAGGTTGCATTTATTTCCAGACCAGACATTACAAACCCAGGGAATTCAGAGTTAAAGTTATGCTCAAAATAAATTCAAACTTGTTGAAGTGTGGCAGTGTGCTACCAAGGCATACAAATAGCCTTAATTCTGCCCTGCAGTGACACACAGCCGTATGACTGTGATTAAAATGTTTTAGTACTTGTGCTCCTAAACTAGATTACCCTGATAAATACAATTTTTTTCCATATTCCCTTGCTTTTCTCCTCCCCCAACAAACCTGTGCCCCAGATATTGCCACTAGCACAGATTTCACTGCCTACCAGGAAAAAAAAAAGAGATATATATCACAGGTCCTTCACATCTGTAATGGGAGCCCCAGGCTAAGTGCTGTCTTGGAAATACCCTCCCTCCCACCGTCAGATCGGCAGCCGCCCCTGCCCAAGGCTCTCTAGAGCACAGCTGAAGTGTGCACCAAGTAATCGTTTAGCTCTGCTGAGGAGAAAGGAAGGGCTTCTCTCACACCTTTGATACCACTGTAATCTACACTCATGTATTTATTTCACAAGCTCATTAAAACCTTGAGTTTAAAGTGTAGAGAAAATAAAAGAGAGAAAGAAACATCATCTGGATAAACAATTATGGCTTTTTGTCAATGATTCAGGAGCTAATCGAGTCCAGATCTGTTCCACGTTCACGTTTACATGTGAAATTGTACTTACTGAGCTAGAAAAGTCAGATTAGCATCAAGAGTCAGCTCTGCCCCTCAGCTACATAGTGCAAATTCTGGAGTGAATGGGGGCTCCCAAGGTGTAACAGAAGGCAAAGTTCGGCCCCAAATACTTGCGGGCCATTTGGCTGAGATGCACATGAAAGCGGCTGCTCTGCACTTCAGCCCAGTTTGAAATGATTCTCCAGGAGCTGTATTTACTTTAGAAAGTGGATGGCTTGAATTGTCACGATGTGTTCAAATACTGGGCACTAAATCACAGCTGTCCACTTATTTGCACTTTTGCTACTGGGCAGCAGGAACACCCCTGGAATTAGTCAGCATCAGAGGCATTAATGAGCTAACCAGATATATTATGGTTTACAGTTTGGATTTCTTTTGTTCACATAAATACACACCTCCCCTCCACTCGGCTGTTCCATTTCCCAGAACGGCATATCTTCTCGAGCATGTTGACTTTTAAAGCTTTTTTTATTTGGCCTTTATTAATGAGTTTGCAGAGTTTTCTGTTAGACACAGGAAAGCACCTCGCCCCTAGCAGCCTTTCTGAGCATTACAAGCAATCCTGGAGAGGCTCAGGAGTGTGAGGAAAAATGGTCCAGCCTCCAAGAAGTTCCTTTTCACAAGCCAAAAGCCATCCTCTGCATGCAAAGATCCCAAGTAAATATGGAACCAATAACAACCATGAGCAAAAACCTTTACATAAGGAAAATATTTATAAAGTCTGTGTTACAAGTCACATCATCTGCAGGAAAATGCTTGCACCTTTGCTCTGAAGAAAGCAAGTAATTTTTTGCACCAAAGGAAAGAAAATCTTGTTATCTGGGTTAGCACTCTCATGATTGATTCATCCCACTTCTGCACTGCCAGAAACCTTTTATAAATCACAGATATAGCATTGGTCATGATTTAATAACTCACCAAGAAAATTTATCTTGTGCAAGAGGACTTCAGGACCAGTGTCAATTCTTTGCAACTTGCATGCCTGATGGATGCTAATTGCAAACTGTAATTATTTTTATTAAATAAATCAACAGAGTTTTTACCAGGGTAATGCTCTAGCATGGAATCAGTGGGAGCCAGGTTTTTGTGTGTGTGAATAAAACAGTTGCTCAGAAAAAATGCTTATTTGCTGACACTGCAGTTTCTTGTGGGAATA
The DNA here is from genome assembly GCA_013400775.1 of Chaetops frenatus. Lineage (NCBI taxonomy): Eukaryota > Metazoa > Chordata > Aves > Passeriformes > Picathartidae > Chaetops > Chaetops frenatus. The sequence continues at coordinate 604,265 of VZTR01021054.1, read as the reverse complement.
CATCACTTTTATAATTAAATTCTCATCTGGAAGATTTTTCAGGTCAAAAATGGAATTTCTGGTCAGAATCATAGCAGGGAGGAACACACAGGAAGCCAGGCTCTCAACTGAGCACAGCCAAACCTCTTGCATCTCGAGCACTTGGCTTAATTATGGAGCCAGCAGCTCATCTGCCATATGGCTGCTCCTTACCTGGTCTTGACCATTTTGGCCATACTTTTCCAGCAACATTTCCTGGTTCTCCTTCCAGCCCCTCCCAGGACCAGAAGGTGCAAAGCTATGGACTGAAAGCATCTGCTCACTGTACAACTGTATTTTCCAGGAAGCATCCCCAAACGGGTGCTTGCTTCCAGCCAGAGGAGCACCAAGGAGCAACCCCACTGCCAGCAGCCACTCTCACCCACGCAACAGGATCTGGGAGAGGATGTCTGGCCATATCTGCCTTCCCCTCCATGTGCAGGAACACACCATATCAACAGAAAACACCTTTGGTAAGGGCATAAATGCACCTCCCTCCCCGGGAGGCTGCACGGCGTTATCTGCAGCAGTGGAAGGAAGCAGGAGAGCCGGGCTGCTGGCAAGCCTTCCTACCCTCACAGCCTGATTCACCGGAACAGCCCTGCTGCTTTTTGCCACCCTAATGACCACACACCAGAGCTGCAAGCCTGGCTTAACCGGCCAGTTTGTGACACTCTTGTTGCCACAGCGTGGTCCTGAATAGCTGGAAGGGGCTGCTGAGCCCCTCCACTAGATCCTGTGTTGCATACCTCAGCCAGGCTGCTGCAGCAGAGGTTGAAACCGAGTTGTCACCAGCCCTGCCGCACAGCCTTGTCCTCCGTTCACCTTCAGGAGGGCAAGTCAGAAGTGGTTCAGCTCAGCCACCACAGTCAAATGAGTCTGAAGCACTGTTAGGAGGGATTAAAATCACATGTGAGTGTGTGTGTGTAAGTGTGCGTGTGTGGTTTCACAACACCTCCCTTTCCCCACCGCCAGCCACACCAGTTTCCTCAAAAAAAAAGCAGAACAGTAGAGCACAGACCCAAAGTTATGCTGTGATGCATTAAAGCCTTGTTTTCCCACTGCTTAAAGAACTGACCCAGCCCCCTCAAATGTTCCCAGCATATTTGAATTGTGAGTCAGAGACCACAATGGAGATACTTGCCTAGCTTGACAAAGTTTAAGTATCTCCTGCCAAACAGCAATCACTGATTTTTTGCTCTGTCACCCATGAGTCCTGTTCCTGCTGCTCAAACCACACAAAACACACTGCCTCATTGTGGAAGCCAGGATTACTGTTTGGATGCTTACCTGTAGCATCTCCTACTTTTCCTAATCCTCTTCATGAGGAGTTTTGTTAACAAACCAGATGGAAATTTGCAGATATTGAAAGCTCCTGTCTCTGTACCCAGTGTGGAAGCAATAGAGGATGGAAAGAATAGCAATACTGAAAAGTGAGGCCAAGAAACACTTCATCTTTGCAGGCAGGGTCTAGCATTTAAAAGGAATAATAATTCAAGAACAAGATTTCCATAGACTGGTCTGGCACCTCACTTAGCAAAACACCCTAAGGCTTAGGAGTTAATCTATGATGGACCCTTCCTTGAGCTTCATTCGCCATAGCTAAAGCAATTGCCTGTCATGAGTTAGCATCCAGAGGGGCAAAATAGGTTTTTGCTCTTTCAGTTGCAGTGGCAAAAGACCTGCAGCACTGAGCAGGGCTCCATTTTCTTCCACACCCCTGCTTCACCACATCATCCAAATAGCTCACACAGCCTTGCTCAGGGCAAAAATATTATTATTTTACTAACTGTAGGTCACACTCATTTCCTATTTGTTAATTTTTCCTACACAATCCTGAGTGCTAGAAACATTTTTTCTTAATTAGCTTCCCTCCCCCCCCGCCTCTTCTTCCCTCAAAGGGCACAATTCTCACACAACCTGAGCACTCTGGCAGAGAGGCACAAGGGCTTCAAGGAACTCCCCCAGTAACAGAGTGCAAGGCTCGATCTGCAGTGAGGAGAGCTGGCAGCCCTACAGTGCACCTCAGCACGCCAGCTGTTTCTCCAGTTGTGGAGCCACGCTGGGAGGAGTTCAAGGACCAGCAGCTGAGAAAAAAAGTCAGACACAACCAAATTCTCCAACGTTACACGAGGTCGAGGTTGCTGTGTGTGCACGTGTGTGCATTTGCTTTATTTTTCTTTTTTTTTTCCACCGCAACTAGACTTAGTATTTCTTCAGAGGATTCATGCTTGTACTTGTGCCAAGGAATCATTCCCATTATCTCCTCCATCGCCTGGGCTGCACTGCAGAGAGCAGCCTGCTGTTATCCATCCCTGCTGTCTGAGGTTTGGGACAGCTGGGCTGCAAGGCTGGTGGAGTTTCCAGGCTCTGGGGTGCGCAAAGAGGAGAGAGATCATTTTGTGTGTTGCTAACCTGTCTCTGCAGGAGCACTGGTTTTTGCCTCTGTAGCACCTGCCATGGGGCACCTGGGGGTGGGACACAGGAGCAGGAAGAAAAATAACTCCAAGCAAGATTTACTCTCTTCCTTATTAGTTAATGCTTGCCAAAAAAAAAATTATGCAGAGGCAGGGGGTTGAATAGGTCTGAGTGGACTTCATATAACTGATATAAACTTTACACTTTGACATCTGTCTCCTTTCAGGAAAGGGAAATCTATGACTGAAGCTCTTCCCAAAGCCCTAGACAGAAACCCAAGAGCTCTAGAATATTCTTCCCAGCTCTGCCTCAGGCTTGAAATTTCAGGACGATGGTGTTTTGCTGACAAACCTGAGCCATGCTAAACTGAAGATAAAATACCAGTGAGGGTTTCAAACCTCCCATCCCCCTCCCCGAGCACAGCACACATTGCTCCGAGCTGTGCACATGTACTGACCTCTCCCAGCTTGGTCCTGGTGACAGGGTGATACACGGCCCAGACCTGCACTCCCTGAACGCCCCACAGGCTCTCACCTAGCACGGAGACAGGCACTGGAGGTGCATAACAGGGAACAAGGAAGAAAAAGAAGCTGGTGCACTGTGCAACTAATACAGATCTTAATGTGAATCTCATCTGAGCTGAAAGAAAATCTCTGTTGTATGGTCACAGTAGGTTGGACCAGCTAGTGTAAGGGGATGCAGTGCATTCTCAGAGCACATTGTTCTGGACAATAAGCTTTGGAAAGTGTTTCTGGAGGTTGAGCCAACCTCAAAGTGCTGGCCCCAAAAATATTTAACGCGTGCTCTTCTCAAAAAAAGGCCTTTTAAAGGAGTCTGGATTGCAATCGGAATGCAAGCAGCTTCTTTCAGCTCTCCATCCGCAGAGGCAGTGCAAGAAAATCAGGCAATTCAAGCTGGCCCTGGTAAAGTCTTAGTCCTCAGCTTGCTCCTTAAGCCAAAAATAAAGAATATGTCCACAAAACCATTGCATGTTCACCTGGTAAGTTTCTAGTGCTGTTTGTCAGAGCAGTGGCTGCCACCAGTACACACCAGAGTGCTCTCTCTGCTTTCATGCCACCACCAAGCCATCAGCTGGACTGTGAGAGTGTCAGCTGCTGCTTGCATTACAAAATCTGGAAGGGATGGAACCTGAAACCAGAGAAGCAGCAAACAAGGGCCGCAACAGAGCAGGACAGGCTGCTCACCAGAAGTACCTCCAGTACTTAGGAGAGGACAGATTTTCAGTGCTGGGCACTCAGAAAACCTACACAAGCACATGCATTTGCACAATGTGCATTGAACCACTGACTCTCCTCTTTTGACAAGGGCATGTAGTGATGGGACAAGAGGTAATGCCTTTAAACTGAAAGTAGATTTAGATTAGATACTAGGAAGAAATTCTTTACTGTGAATGTGGTGAGACACTGGAACAGGTTGTTCAGACAAGTTGCGGATGCTTTATTCCTGGAAGCGTTCAAGGCCAGGGTGGACAGGGCTTGGAGTAATCTGGTCTAGTGGAAGGTGTCTCTGCCCATGGCAGGGGTCTTGGAACTTGATGATCTTTAAGGTCCCTTCCAACCCAAACCATTCTGTGATTCTTTGATGGCACATGAGACTATTGAGAGCACCATCTCCTCACATCTGACATTCAGACCTGAGGACTTCAGAGGCCTAAAACAGGGGGTGCACCTCTTGCTTTCCCCTGCTAACTCACAGCAGTCGGAAGGGAGGCAGCAGCACATGTCCCCGCTCCAACCCACTGCTTGAATCACCAGCAATCCGCCAGGCTGTTACGCCCTTACAAGAGGGCTTGGCAGAGCAGCTTCCCCAGCCAAGGCAAGGTTTGTATCAGGGGCTAAAGATCAAACTGTATCTATCTCTGAACACACCTTTGTTAGTTTTGGCTGCACCCTTTCAGGTATCACCTGCCTCCCCAGGCAAACACGTTCCTGTCCCGGGCGCCACAGGCCTGCTGTGCTCCTCTGAGGGCTGCGTCCCCTTGCCAGGAATCTGTGCACCTCCAGCATCCACACCAGCAGCCAGCAGCCAGGGAGGGAGAGCCCCAGCACTCATGTGGCTGCAGCAAGGATGTTGCAGGGAGCAGAGGAAGGAGCTGGAAGCAGATTCACGGTCAGGCTGCTGCTTGGCTTTGCTGGAAACTGGAGGGGAGAACCGGCACCGGCATCCAGCCACCCCAACAAACATTGCATTCATATGCAGAGCTGCAGAGCAAACGATCTGTCAGTTGTTCATCTGGAGAACAGGTTTCACCAGCCTGGATTAAATGATTATGTTGCCACAGCATGTGCTTCTGGCTGCTCTTGGAGATAAAGGGAGTGAGGCACAAGGAGCCTTACAGGAGAGAGGCCTGCCCTGCAACCCAGCTCCCAACACGTTTGTGCTTGGAGAAGGTTCGGACCAGCACAGAGCATGGGGCATGTTTAAAAGTGCGTTTAAAAGGATGAATTTTGGTGCTGATGTGCTGAAATCGCTAATGCAAGAAAACACCTCATTCGATCGAGAACAGAAGGTGCACACTTTACCTCCAATTACTGCCTCCAGATGTGCACCAGACTGGCTGTATTTCTGAGCCTGCTGCTTCTCATTCCCACAAAGCTGAAGGCAGAGCCAGTGCAGTTGGAGGTCTAACAGCACATGTGCAGCTCCACCAGAGCCTGTGTCCTGCCTCCACAAAACCCCTGCTGAGTGACTCCCTTAGGATGTAATTGCAGTCGACTTCATTCCAGGCCATGAGCATATGTCTGGCTATGGACATTACTGCAAGCACACAAGCAAAAAAAAAAAAAAATCAACAAGGTTACTGCACTACCTTTGGCAGTCTGGCCAGCTTCCCTGCATTAGTCTTTTGCGAGGCAGAAAAGAAAGGCTAGCACCAGCTTTGCAGACTCAAAACCAAAATGTTGCACCAAACACATGGGCCCCAGCAACAACCCCTGAATCCCTCTGGAGCCTGCAAAGGTAAAAAGTAGAGGCCCAAAGAGGGAAAACAGCAATTTTAGGTCTCTCACAGGGGGCCTTAAACCCTTGTACTAGGGAGCCCAAGGCATCTTTTTCCACTCTGTGGCCTTTGACAGGTCGTTAGAGTTCACCCTGTGTCCCCATCTCTCAGGGGATGATGTGTCTGTGGTGGGTACAGTGAGAGGTGCAGGGATGCAGTGCACAGCACAGTGTGGGCCACAGGAGCTGAAGCCACCACCCTCTGCCCCCATCAAGTTTCACGAGATGAGCAGTAGCAGCAGCACTGTTGCTGTCATATTTGCTTTTCATTCCCCTAGAAAGAGCAAACCCGTGCTCTGAGCATTGGGAGCTCTTACAAACCCTGCTATGGGGAGAAGTCCCTACAAACAGCCTGCAGCAAGCACCCAGCACCCAACGCTCCCAGCTCACACACTTGCAGGCTGGCAAATCCCTGAGCCATCCAAAGCAAGGTCTTATCAATGGGAAGTGCCAGACGGGCCTAAGCAACACTGAGCTGCCCTCCCCACCTCGAGTGTCCATGAGACCACATAGGATTTGTCCAGCTGGGGTGGCTCCCAGTCAGGCATTTATGTTTATGGCTCATGGATGGAGTTTTAAAAATACATCCCAGTGCATGCACGGATGTATTCCAAGATACACTTACATCCACAAGCACATGACCTACGAGGTGGGTTAGAGCTGAAGTGACTCAGCCTCCCGGTTACAGGAACAAAATTAGCAACCACTCATAGACGTCTTATGTCTTAGATGGGGCTAGATGGCACTGTAAGTTAGTTAATGTCCCTTTGCCTCAGGAGATTTCACTTTGGCATTAAGATCAGTGGAAAAACAGGAAAGCTGGTGCTCCCTAGGGTATATTTTCCAGAGCTGTGCTAGTAATTCACACCAACAGCCTGATTCAACACATTTTCAAGGTACCTAGTTGAGAGCTGTGTCCAATAATTTAGTCATTCTCTGGAATTTACTTATTTTTTTGAGAAAATAATTCTTGGCTTGACAGCATTTAAACATATGTTTTCTCCAAATACTTGGCCTACATTTTCCCTTCTTTAATTTATCCCGTTTCTCCTCATTAACCCCTGCCCCCCCACCCCCGTTGTTCCCATGCTGGATCCCTCTACCTCTCCTGGGAGAACAGTGATGAAATGACATTCGCCTCCCAGATCTCCTGGCACATCACCCCTTCTCTTCAGGATCAGCCCAGCGGGGCACAGAGCCCTTTGGCCCGGAGCCCCTGAATCACTTAAGGATGCACAGCTGAAACGGAGCAAAGCAAAGTGGTGGAGGGAGGCGAGGACCGGGCTCGAAGGGACCGTGCCTGGCTGTATTCAGGTCAGAGCATTCCGGTCCCACGGCCTCGGGTGTCTGCCTGAGCTGGTTGGGAGACGAACGAGTAAGGATCTGCCCTAATCTCACACCCAGACCTTCCAGAGCCTCTGCACTCCGGCGAGCTCGCTGTGGCTGATGGCACCGTGCCACCGCAAGGGAACGGCATCCACGTGGCTGGGGAGGAAGGGGGACGTGCAGTCCCGGTGCTGCACATCTACCACCCCTGGGGCTGGGAAGAGGGTGGCCACCTCTTTAACAGAGACCATATCCATGCATCTAGTACTCCGATGGGTATCTGTGTCCCATCAGTTAACAAAGGGAGCAACCCTCTGGGGGAGANAAAAAAAAAAAAAAAAAAAAAAAAAAAAAAACCAAAAAAAAAAACACCCGAAAACCCCAAAACACTCTTCCCAGCACAGGATCCCATCAGCTCCCTGACCGCCTGGGTCATTCATGCCTGTGAATCGTTTCCTCAAGTAACAGATTAGTCACGTACATTTGCAATGGCAGAGATGCTGCCAAATAGCTGAGGAGCGGGGCAGGAGAACAGCAGCATAACAAAAACAGGCAGAGGAGGGGAGAGGAGAAACAAAATATTTCTTCCCTTTCTCCCATGCCCCTTTGGTTTTCAATAGCGTTCGCAAGCACAACCTGCTAAACAGCTGCATCACGTGGCGATGAAATCCAGGCGTTATCTGGCCAGAGACTTGGACAACCCTGTCTTTCCTTTTTCACCCCCGGGCTGGCAGAAGCATTGTCCAGCAGCCAAAACACTGACAGCTTCTCTGAGCTCGGGACCAAAAGCCTCCCATAGTAGGAACAATGTTTGGCCACTGGGAAAAGCTCTCACTTGAGCTCCCATCTTCTGAGTGACTGACAAATGCCAGACCTTGGCAGGGCTGACATAGGCTCGGGGCTGCAAAGTGTCCCGCTCAGAGGCGAGTCACTTGGAGAGGAAAACAAACAGGTAAAGGTCCCCAGAAATCCAGCTCCTGATTAGTAAGGTGGCTTACTGCAAACTGTTCTTCCAGTAACAGGCATGAAAAATCACCGTTGTCATTAGAGCAGCAGCGCGTGGAGCAGTGAGCAGGTCAGACTGCTCCTCTGTGCTGCGCTTGCTTGTGTCAAACTGTCCCTGTCCCGACAACCTTCCAGCCACAAATGCCCCAGTAGGTAACAAAGAGGGAGATTCAAAGCAAGAACACCTGAGTGATCCAGTAACAGGGGGGAAAAAAAAAAAATGCAGGCTGTTTCGGGTCATCTGATTTGTGCATACATTCCCAGACACTCAGTCTGTCCCTTGTAGTTCAGGGAAATGCTAAATGGGCAGCATGGCCTGGAGAAACTCTAAGGAAGGGGAAAGCAGACGAGTGCCTGGGGGAAAGCTGATGAGCTGGTTTTCAAGACAAGCGTTACTACTGCAATATGAGATAGGGACACTTGTAGGCGTTCCCTACCCTGGTAATAAATAACAGCTACAAAACTCTTATTAACCTCTGCAAAAATATGTTGGTGCTGCCAGTCCATCCATCACAAATCTACCTGTTACTGTGGTACTCACTTCAGCTGTCCCGGAGAAAGACAGAAAACACAGCAGGCTGCTGCAGCATCCCTCATCCCATCAAAGGGAGTCACAACTGCAAAGGATTCATCCTTGTTGTCATGAAAACGATCCTCCCCTCTTGTATCCTCTGCCTTAGGGGGAGGCACTGAAAAAGGAGACTAAAATGCAAGCATCACTTTCAAACAAACAAACAGGCAAAACTAAACTAAACTAAAACAAAACAAACAAACAAAACACTACCTCAGGAACCTTCTACCTTTCCTTCCTAGGAACAAGCAGCAAGCAGCCCTGGGGTTTGGCCTGAGCATCTGGCTGGGTGAATTCACTTGCAGTCCAAAGAAAGCCTGGCCCCATTCATCATCAGGGATGGGAAGTGCCAAATCTCTTCTCCTCTCACCATCCCACTTCCTGGAGGGGAATTCAAGGAACAAGTGGCCTGATACTGCTGGGAGAAGTTCTGTCCCATGTGCTGCCAGGCTTCCCACGCTGTCCCATTTCAGAAGCAGCATGGGGAGGAGGGGGGAATGCATAAATCAGAGCTCTGATACTTGGCACTACACCAGGACATAGATTAGACCACTCAATCATTTTAATTGCTATCCAACAGTAATAATCTATTTAGGCGATTTACTCTAAAACATGCATAGTACTTTGGTATGTTTATAATGCTAATTGGGAAGGTCCTGAACCAAACAGCCGCCCTGGGTAGCAAAGCTGTGTATTTGGGAAGATTTATTTGGTTGGCTGTTTTCAGAACTGCACAAGAATACTGTTTTTCTTAGCCTTTTTTTTTGGCTTCAACATATATATTTTTGTCTATTTATTTCTCAATCTCATGTATTTGGCAGACATTAAAAAAATGCAGAGCAGTAACCAAAATTACACACACTTCCCATGCAACACAGGGTTATCCTTTCATGTCTGGTTTCTACCCTGCATATTTAATTTTGTACTCCTGTGAGGACTTGGGTGCTCAGGAAGAATGCCATTTTTAGAATTACCAGACCTAAGTAGCTGCAGCTACATAAAGGAGGAGTATGTCGGGACCTGAGGGGAGCCAATGGTTTTACTAGGTCATCAGTTAACCCACATGGCCACAAGTGCAGGGTGTCAGTGAAGGAGATAATCCACCTCCAAGACAAATCCCAGCATGCCTCCATGGGAGTTTTGTGCTTCACAGAGGCACTTTGCTCTCCCTTAAGAAAGATGATGGTACATCAGAAAAAGTTCCTCATCCTCTACCTGCACTGTTACCACATGTGTTATTGCAGGTAGGCACCGGGAAGGATGTGTTGGGTATGCCAAAGCTGTTACCTACCGTATACTGAGCAAAACCACAGGGGAAAAAAAGATGGTGCAGCCTCTGTTCTGGCTGTGTTTATCCCACATGTCAGTGAACAATAAAAACAGGGCACTGAAAAATAAACCTCACTGCTCCAGAAAGCTCCCAGGAGAGTGTCTTCAATGGTATCATATTTTTTCTCCTTCTTTCTGATCCTTTTTTTTACTGTTGAAGTTTACATCTTTTTCCTCTTGCTGAACCAGCATTTCCTGACAGCAAACCATAGTCAGAAATTTTCCATCCAGCCCTCAAGTCAATTTCAACATTTGGTGCTTGTGTATGCTTATGAAAAGAGACTAATGTCAATCTCAGAAAATTGTCTACATGATGTTCAAAAGGGTACCACCAGTGAGGAGCAGCACCTGCATTTGGGGAAGTCCAGACACTGATTTCTTTGCCTCAGAGCTGGGGTCAGCTCTTCTCTGCTCACTTACATTTGTAATGGTGATCCTCCTTTACATGTTTACTGCCCAACTGACCTGTCACTTGGAAAAAAATTGTTCCGTGGGGAACACTGTCTTTCGTGACACAGCACATCCCCTTTCAAATGCCCTGGGGACATTCGGATGGTTTTAAAACCAAACATCTTGGAAAAGAGCAGTGCTCTCCCAGTAAACAGCAGTACAGTCAGGCTTCAGAAGGCAAACAAGCAAGGCAGGAGCTTGTGGGAGGAGATGGTCATAAATACAATAGTCAGCTTCTTAATCACCATCCCCAGTGCCTGATAACCATTACCTTGTTTCAGCTGCCCTGTGCATAACAGTGACAGGACAGCCGTCTACATTTGGAGGACTTTACCCAGTAAAATCTCCTCAGGGATGAACAAGCACTGAAGTGTAAACACACCCTAGAACTTTTAAAGGTTGGAAAAGAAAAATCTCCTGTGCTGTGAGAGTCATCAGGCATGAGGCAGCCTGGGTACAGCAGCCTCCAGTCTGCAGCAGTTGCACTCAGCAACTCCAACATTCAAGGCTTGTTTTGGGAGCAGGGATGGACACTGTGAAAACCAGCCTGTCCTCACTCAGAATTCCTGCCTGCAGGGCACTCAAGCCAAAGCTGTCTTAATATGCTTTTAAAAGCAGGCAAATGACAAGCAAGGCATCATTTCCTTCAAAGCCTGGCACTCCTCCTCCACTGAGACATCTACAGCTGCTATCCTCAGCTTAAGGGGCAATAACTTCACTAGGAGGCGATGCTGGTTTATGAGGGGGAGGAGAAAGAGTTAAACCAAACCCATCAACCCACCCAGTGCCATCAGCCAGCAGCTCTGAGCACACCCTCACGGGGAAGCGGAGAAGAGACACGACATCCCAGCAGCATGTCCAAGAGAGGATGTGTCCTAAAGGACACAGCTGATTCATCATCCCGCTTAAGAATCTCGGGCAGTTTCAGCTGCAGAGGCCTGACCTGCTTGGCATCCAGCCGGCCGGCATCAGCTGCCTCCTGGAAAAGGGAAAGAAAAAATAAAAAGCTTTGAAATGACAGAGTGGGCAGAGGAATGGGGAGGAGGGGAAAGGAGGGAGTGTGGGGAGGAAGAGGTGGCCTTGCGGGCTCTGGTTGAGTAAGAGGCTAATTCCCCCCCACTCCCCGACCGCGACTCCATCTAATTACCCTGTTTCCTCTGAGCTGATTGGAAAGTGGCCTTGTGTCTGGAAAAGGCAGTAAGCATCTTACATGCATCTGTTCCACCTAATCCCTAATAACTAGTGCCTGTGTGTTCCGGGAGAGGAGGAGGAGGAGGTGGGGGAGGACAGGCAGGGAAGGGCTGGGAAGAGTTTCCCACGTAGGCTGCCATGTGGCAGAGGGCAGGGAGGCCTTGTGGCCTGGCCTGGGGGCTTTGAGGGAACTAACACTGTTCCTCTTCCTCCTCTTTCGCAATCTGGAGGCCCTCTCCTCCTTCCCCTTGCAATAATAACAGATTTTATTTTAAAAAAAATATATAGAGAGAGAGAGAGAGAGAGAGTGGGCTATGTCTGGGAATAAGGACACATTTTGCTGAGCCTTGCTGCAGTTGGGATCTGTTTAAGCCACTCGTTTTCCCCTTGCCCTAATCCTGCATTATCCTTTAGGCATGACGTTCAATTCCTGAAGGGGGGTGGGAAGTGCTCTCCAGGGCCCTGCCTGGTTTGCCCAGGAATTTGGATTGCACTTTTTATGTGCAGCTCCGGGAAGGGGCAGAGGGACAATTATGCAGCTGTTTAGTAGCCAGGCAGGCACATTTTCAGCGAGCTCTTCCTAGTGGGAGCTAATTCAACTCGAGGAGAGCACGGGGATAAACATCTCCATTTGCCAGTAAAAGGATTGTCACATCTGGAATTTACACAAGTTACGAGGAGCCAGGAGCCACTATTTCGTTTCGCTTGCGTGGCGTCATAAAACATGTTAGCACTTTAAAAGAGTTGCGGGGCAGATGGAGGCAGGATGGCAACTCCCACAGCCCTGCCATGCCCCCACCCTCCCCTGCCGCCATTGGGGGACACCAGACTCAGCCCTGTGTCTTGCTCAACGCCCTCAACTTTGCTCCAGCCCCTAGGAAGGGAGGCTTTTGGCCTCCAACACTGCCAGCTGGCTTCGCGTCTCCATGTCCCAGGAGGCTGGGACAGGGACCTGCTGTGCCCCCTGCACACCTCACAGAGAGTGCCAGCCTTCTCCTCAGGCTCAGCCCATATGGAGGAGGAGAACTCAGTAAGCCATCACTTTAAACCAGTTTCAAAAATGTTGGCTGTGCATCTGTGGGCTGTTTATTTCCAAGAGCTTTCCACATTTATCCAGCCAGTTTTCCGCTGTTTTGCTTTCAGATTTTTGCAGTTGCAATCTCTGAGTGCTCCTCCTTGCAAGAGCCTCCTGGCTTATCCCTCAGCACACTAAAGGTGCCAGAGGTGGTAACAGGCCCCATGGGCTGACTTCCCACAGGAAACCCCGGTCCTCATCCCCAGAAAAACCCTGGGAAGCATCCTGAAAAGAGTGGTGGGATACAGGCATCCACAGGCTGGACCCATCCCAACCAGGAGCAGTGGACATAAAAATTAAGGGAAAGACAATGAACTCAATGGCCTTTTGACCTTTGGCGCTTCTCATCTGCACACAGGCCTTAAGGATGAGCAAGGCAAAACCCAACAGTCCATATTTCCCGGTTTGTTTTTTCCTCTCACTTTGTCTCATGGAGTGCTGGTTACCCGAGAAACATGCTGCCTGTTGATTTTCATTAGGGACCAAGCCACACTGGGTGGAAAACCGTAACAAGTACAGAAGTCATCTCTTGGCACACTGTGCTGGTTGTGAAACATCGTGCAGAGGTAAAGGCCTTCAGGTTACCATGTGAAAACCCAGCTGTGATTTACACCTCCTCCTCATCCTCCCTCTAAGGGACAAAGGGCTGCCTTGGGGAGGCTCACTTCGCCCTGCAGAGGACTGATAGCATCACTGCTCACTTTGCTGCTTGCTGGCAGGGCACAGTCGCAGCTTTTGTGAGCCATCCACCTAGCCCATGCAGTAGGGGATCCACAGCCTGGAGTCCCCTCTGTGCTCACACGAGCCTGTTGGGGAGCAAATCTTGTGCCAGGGATGGCTGCCCTGCAGTGGAATACACAGCAGTAGCCCTGCAAGGGTGATGGGAGATGGGGGGAGCCTGCTGCCTCCTGCTTGAGCTCTCGTGACTGACCAGAAAAGCGAAGTGAAAGAGCACAGTGGGAAGCTGCAAGGTCACACTTTGCTTCTAGTATTGTCCAGATCCTTCTGTAGAGCCTTCCTACCCTCCACAAGCATAACTCATCCCATGTCACTCTAACTAAAACTTAAAGCCCCTTGAGGTAAGTTGGTGCAACTTCCCCATGAGTGCAGGCTCCTGATACTGTAAGATTAGCAGCTGAAAGAAAAAAAGAAAAAAAGAAAAAAAAAGAAAAAAAAAACCCCGCCACTTAAAAGTGTCTTCAAAACCTCTATCTTTAGGTAACAGATAAGTGGCATAAACACTCAAAGTAATGTGCCCACAACCACAGGCAGTTTTCTGTTAATTCAGGCTGAAGTACTCCAAAAAGGGAGGTCACCTTCCTCCCAAGCTGCAAAGATGCCTTTGAGCATCTTTGGAGAAGATGTGACCAGAGGTATCCCTGTAGCACAGACGTGCCTGAATGTGTGAGGGTTGTCATAAAATATAAACAGTAGCAAGCAGATGGTGTTTTAGGAGGAGAAAAGATCAAATTTATGGCCAGAGGTTGTGCTTACAGTTACAACTGCAGCCTCACTACCTCCTCCTCAATATTCCCACCAGCCGTGCCACAATGGCTCCAGCCCTCTGAACACCTTCTCCACAGCCTGGTCATTGCACTCCCAGGAAAAAAAAAAATCCAAACAGGCCAACCCTTTCCTCAGAAGACACCCTGGCATGAACTCTGCTCCCCAGCTACACCTTCAAATGACAGGAGTTGCAGAGGGGGAAGAAGGAAGAAAATTTGGCTCGAACAGATCTCCTCTATTAAAGAACCAGCACAGGAAGAGATTTACTTGCACCAAAGTGCTAAAGACTGCCAAAACTTACCTAGCATTTATTTGCAGAGCTGGGAGGAGAGCAGGGAGGTATGACCACCTAGGCTTCCCTCGGTTAGTGCCTGTAGCAAGAGCAAGTGCTGACAGTCCTGTGCTGCACATAGAAAATGCCAATCAGTCCCTCAATATCTTCTATTCTTTGAGATCCCTTTCAAAGCCTATCTAAAGGGTATCTAAAACAACAGAGGTCTTTGCATGACAAATTCCATGCACTGCATACACAGACATGGTGGTTTTCAAAAGTGCTAAAGGAATGAATTCACTGTATCCTGCTTCATGCTCTGCATATGGCACCATGCTCCCAACCTCGAAGGAAATAAAACAATCACTATATTTTATGATATAGATTAGGATGAAGTGGCTATTTTCTACTCTGTTTTCACTGAGGTCCTGTCTTTCTAGGATGAAACATTCATTTATTTGGGAATATATTTGGGAATACTAAGCGGATTTATTCTGACACCCATTCTCTGGGGAAAGTCTGCAGCTTCTCAAAGACTGGCTGTGGATGCAGCATCTTCATGGTCACAACCCACTTTTTGCATTTGTTATCACCCATCCCAGCTGAGCTAATTAATCCTCAATAGCAGTGGCTTATTTTCATTGTCTGAACTCTGTTAAGGCAGGACTGAGTGCCCGTAACTCCTCTAATTCTAGGACCTGGATTTTCAGATCACTTCATGGTTTTTTTTAAATTCTTTCACTCTTGCACTGTCTTTGCACTAAACCATGTACCACAGACCATACCTTGGGAAAACCCCTATCTTCAGGCCCCTATCCTAGCCCAGGAAAAAGCTGATTTTACGTGGAAGACGACCCTACTTTGAAGGTGTCCCTTCCACCCAAAATGTCTCTGAGATAAAGGCATTATACTACTCGAGTGGGGATAGCAGAGTCGAAGCTGCCTGAAGCTGGGCTGACCCAGAGCATGGCCAGGGCACTCAGCTCCCCTGGGAGGAGCCTGGAGATGCCTGGCTGGGGGCCAAGGCTGGTTCAGAGATGGTCTCCTCCAGGGCTGTTGATACTCAGCAATGAGTATAAAATAATGTCACACTAATGGGCTTGGAGACAGAGTGACCACTCCTGAAAGTCTCACCTGAAAGTGCTCACCCAGGGCTAAGAAGCAAGTGAACTGGCAGAAGAACAGACCTTCATTCTCCTTCTTGCCAGACCTCTTCTTTGGCCACAGGCTCCATGGTAAAAACTTATCCTCTGCAACTTTATATAACAATTATGTCACCATTAGATTTCAGAAAGCACCTGCAAAATCCAGTTAACTTACCACACCAAAAAACAAGAAAAAAACAAGGTACTTCAGATGAAAAGATAAATGAGGGCATTGTTTTCAAGAGTGAAGCCTTTATGGTTTATATTTAAATATAGCCCTCTACCTGGGCTATTAATCTGACTTTAATGGAAATCCTTCCAAGCTTTACTTAATATTCTTTAATGGTAAAATATAAATAAGGCATTTTTAAAGCAGATAACAAACTTCTTTTACAAACAACAGAAGGTATTTTGCCTGCACCAGAAGTGTTAGAGGTGATCCAGCTGAGGGGCTGAGTGGACACAAACTGCACCTTTTCCCTTCCTATGTGAACTGGTGTAAATTAGGAACAATTCAGCTGGTCATTAGGCATAAGAGAAACACATGGGTTTGTTGTGGCTATAGCTTATTCAGCTATGGCTTTATATTTAAATATTTTTACAGTATATTTCACACTGGTGCTTGGGCACTCCCAGGTAGTCAGAGATGCAATTAGATAAAAGAGGCTATTTGACTTTTCATCCTTATTCCTCACTGCCTTGCTTTTGTGGGTTTAAAGCACAACCTTTTGACTAATTAAACACACTTGAATATTCTCTTGCATGTGCAATGAATGTATAATTAGACTCGAGAGAAAGATTATGTGCTTTCGAGCTGACACTAACACTTCAGCATAAAGGTACCCCAGGCACCACTAAATGTAACCTATGAGCTCCTGCTAATAACACGCTGCCTCTGATCTCCAGAGGATTATCTTACTCTGGAGCTCTCATAGGAGCCGTACACTGAAAGGGGCCTGAAACAGATACCCTGTAATTTACATCCCTGCTTAGTGCCTCGGTGAGGAAAGGCGGCCTTTGCTCCAAATTGTAAGTGTTTCTTTCCTACTCTACTTTTCAGGTCTGAAGTTGAGGCACATGGCCTTCAGGGTGCTGAATGCTGTAAGGAACCTCTGGGTGGTTTCAGGGAAGAAAGTGTATTTTTTTGCCTATCTTTTTTTTTTTTTTTTTTTTTTTTTTTTTATATTCAGGACCACTTTTTTTCTGCTATAAACACAGAGAAACCTCTTAAATAAATTATACTAGATGGGGCCCCATCTCTCTGCTCCAAAATTAAAGATATCTGCTGCTTTATCCTCACCAAGATATACCTCCTAGTGCTGTTATTTACTATACCTCATAAATATCAGAGTCCTTTTCCTTTCCTCTACTTGGCACTTTTCCCATCATTTTTACACTGGTGCGTTTTGTTTTTGTTGTTGTTTTTTAACAGAGGTTACCTTCCCAGTCACCACATAATAATGATTTTTTTTCTTCCCCATTTTGTGGTTAGACCAGCTCAGACAACTAGATAAATATTGTGGGGAGCTGACCCTTAAATATCGGGTTTGCCTGTATTTTTTCACAGAGGTCTTTATTTCCTTAAGTTGTAGGTGGTCTCCTTAAGACAGCAGGGAGACAAACCTGGTGTAGTGAAAGGAGAGGAAAAAGAAGAAGCAGTAAAATCCCCTGAGGATGTTTCCTGTGGTAAAACACAGTAAGGAATATTTTCGGAACAGTAAGGAATATTTCAGGACAGCTCCAGACAAAATCAAATCCAAATCTTCTGTGAGGTACAGTGAACTCTGCAAATTGTGCATTTCCTCCAAAACCCCAAGCCAGGCAACTTGAACCTTATTTTGGAGTGAGTAATGGGGTTAATGGGGACCCTGGCACTTCTGTACCCCTTGGCAGTTGTGAAGAAGGTTGTGTGGGTTTTTTAAAGATGTCTTTTTTTTCAGAGTAAAGTTTGCTTAAAAGAACAGTGGGCTAGCTAATGAAAATCAGCCCCTATCAGCTATTGTCAGCCACAGATTCAGATGAGGGGGGAAAGCTCCTTTACCAGAAGTATGGCTTTAGTGTAAACAATCTGCAAATTTCCTCTCATCTTTAAAAGAAAATGATACCTGGACAGGCCAGGAGATAACAACAGGTATGCAGCCTCTGACATTGCTAGCATTACCCTTGGGTTAGCGTGGCAAATCACACTGTGCCACTGCAGTTCAGTCACTTTTCCATAGGGTCAACCCCCTTAAAAAAATTCCTTCAGCACGAGGAACTTTTGTTGTTGTTGTTGTTTACACTGTCAGTAGGACATGTCCTCTGCCAGCACTGAGGAGACCTGTACTGGAGAAGATGTGGGACCTGTGTCAGTGTACTTGATCCCTGGATTTCATCACACATAACATGTTTCACTGCAACTGCTTTGCTTTACCCCTTGCTCAAGAACAAAGATGTACCCAGACTTCGGAGCTTTGTACTCGTGCCCAAACTTCAAGGCTGACATAGCTCAACATCGAGAATGGAGTGCAAAATCTCCTTTGTTGTTCCAAAAGCATGCAGTTTGGAAAGTTTAGGGATGAAGCAGGTGCCCAGCTAGGGAGCACTGTGTACTGGTCCCAGCTTATGTTGGCCAACTTCAAACAAAGCTGCTCCTCTCCCTGGGCCACAGGTAGTCAGTCTGGCCCCACTGACACCCTCCTGCAGCCCACACCCAACTGTGGTGGAGCTGCTCTGTGCCACTCACTGTGCTCTGCCTGTGTTGCTTTCAGGGTTGCAGGTACCTGACATAGGGCATCTGCTGGGACCCTTCATTCACTTTTCTCAAAGCCCTTTTGGGAAGGAAAACCCGAAGTGTCTGCCTACTCACATGGAAACATACCACGTATTTCAATCAGAGCTGCTGAGGCAGATTGCTAAACCTAATTACCAGTTCCAAGGGCTGAGACAGTGAATGACAGGTCAATTCATGCAGTGAGCTAGCAAAGATTGCTGATAAATGCTTTCTAATTGAAAGGATGATAAAACAACTATTAGTCACTGAGGAGCTTGAAGAATGAGTAAGTCCTGGGGTTTTTTACACTATGAAGAACAAGAAGTGCTAATCTCATCAGCTGTCCGTTGTCATTTCCTACCAGCCCAGTCACTCAAAAGGTCCAGGAGGGATCATGAGTGCCATTGCAGAGGGGTGACCAGTCACTGCTCCCTCAGTCCTCTCAAGGAGATTGAATAGAAATAATCATTAGCAACGTGGATAAAGTCTGTTTCACTCCGGAGAACATCAGACATTTCTGTGAATTAGGGAAAAATCAAAGAACAAAAATAACCCCTTGCACACAGCTCCCGTGGGAAATCAGCTAACAACAAGATGTATTCTTTGCACAGCACCTTTCAGCCCAAAGCATAAGATGGAGGCTGTGCCATCAAGGGTCCAGGTAGTCGAGGTCCAGCTCCAGCAGTAGCAATGATCTGCAGCATACAAGCAGTTTGCAACTTGGAGGCTGAACTTTGCCCTAGAAAAACCTCCACATGGGCACATGTACCTGTTTCTCACTCAGGCCATTAGGACAGTCACTCTGGCAGCAGGACACAGCAGTCATACAGGATGAGAAATGCTCTTAGCTTGTCACAGGATAAAAAGCCACCAGAGCTGCCCTGCAAAAGCCCTGTGCCTAGACATGACCCAAAAGTTACCTTCTGCAGCATTAAGTGACACAATACTGGCTGCTGGGAAGGCACAAAAACAGCCACCACCCATTAGCAGGAACCTCTGCTGCCTTGTTTCCATGCTGTGCAACCCTGGATGATTTTTTTCTGCTGCTTCTCTTTCCATTCCTCCGCTTTAGCTGGTCTTTCTAGACCAGATGTTCAGAGTGAGACTGCCAGTATATTTGCTCTGTGCATAACACGATGGGCTACAGCCCTGGCTTAAGCCTCTGGGTACTGTTGTCATGTAGATAATAATCCACAACACTTGCACACACCACATTGCTGAAATGTAGCCATGCTAGAGGTGAGCTTGGGATGTGGCCAAGTGACACAAGCCACAGAACACGTATAAGGCAAGGTTTTGCCAAAGGCAAAAAGGTCAAGGCATTTTTGCACTCTTAAGAAGCAGACCTCACTTTCTGTGTTAGGACGTGCCTTACTTTCCCCTTTCTGCCCCACCAAAATCCACACAGAGTTCTTCCTACATGGTATTTAATATCTGTGGTGTGAAGCCCGACATTTTCCAGGAGGTTGCAGCACTCCCAAAACTGTGCTTTCTGTGTTAACAAGTGACAGATTTGCTGTCCTCACATCAAAAATTGTGTAAATTCTTTCCACAAAGAAGACCATTTTGCATGGAAAAGAGGTGCCTGGCTGGTGCATCCGACTAGACACTGACACGAGGGGAGAGGGACAACACTCACACTAACCAGTGTATAAAAGTAGTTCAATGATGGCATGATAACTGTGCTTGTATTTATGGATTCAACTAGTTTGTAAAACTCTAAGACCTTGTTCTTTTAATTTCAGATCCCCAAACTCTTGGAAGTCCACATCAGTCTTGATTAGCTCATGCCTGTTGTGCTCAGTATGTTTTGCATCAAGTCAAAAGCCCCAGGCTATGGACAGACACCTTCTTCACAGTCAGAGGTGCAGGTAGGTATTTTGACAGAACTGCATGAGACAAGTCAGATCAGCACCTCTGCCATAAAATCTTAGAGATCTACCTGGCAAAGGGGGGACAGGGCAAAACATTGTTCCAGCAACTGTGTCCAAAAGGTATACCAACCAGGAGAGTAGTGACTACAATATTACACTAATATTTAAACCAAGAGCCTCATTTAGTGCCTGGCCATGAATGAAGGTCACCTTGGGCCATTCACTTGACACCGCATCTCAGACCTGATCTCCACATGTTCTCCATGTTATAATTATGTATTAAGTATAGTTATGCATCAAATACACATTGGTTTAATTTATGTAGTCCCTAAGAGTACTATCCCTGTTCTGTAGGCACCTATGTTGGTATAAAACTTCTCTTTACTGACTAAGTAAAATCTATTCCTATAATAGATTTTATTATGGAAAATTATTTATTTGCTTATTTATTTATACTTAAATAAATATTTCTAACTTAGGGATAAGCTGTGCCACTCCACATCCATACAAACTACTATATGCCCATTCTCACTGCAAGATTTTCTATGGGTGTTTGGAAAAGTGCACCTGCTGAAGCAGCCCAGTCCATGGTTGTGGTGGTTATAAAACTTCAATATACCTCCCAACAAAGGCTCCCCAGCCCTTTTCACACATACTGTGGAATAAAAGACACGTATCTCACTGCCACAGAAGCTTTTCTCCTCTTCTCCATATTCACGTCATTAGTGAACATCCTTTGGATCAAAGATTGTTGTTTGATCCCAAGGAAAGGTTAACACTGTCAGCAGTGCTTAGGCAGTTGCTCCAAATGGCCTAACTAGGGGTGCACTACAAATCAGATCAGGCAACTGATCTCTCTCTTTTTTTTTTTATTTTTATAAAAACATATTTAATTTTTCAGGGTGTCTTTTTTCTCTTGAAAAATTTTTTCAAGCCAGTTGCAATTGCATCCTCCATCTCCTCAAGCCACAGCCTGAATTAGCATCCATTTAAATTAAAAAGACAGATATCCCAAGTTTTATGTTTCATGCTTACAGCCAAGCTGAGCAGATGTGGTGCATGTTTACAAATGCAGAGACATTTTGGGAGTTGCCCTGTTTGATGTCTCGACTTGTTTTGCACACACTCCTCATATTGCTGCAAGTTCTTGGAGGAGGATCCTTCCACGGTGACTTTACTAAACGAAATAAAATGAAGCCTCCTTCTGTGTAAGTCAAAGGGAACTTGGCTCAAAGTTTATTTTTCCCCTTTTTTTTTCCAGTTGCAAGATACCTCTTCAGCTCATATCTAACTGTGTCATCAGTAATTAGGCATGTACAGGAAATCAATCTCAACAGGGACGTAAGATTCAAAACCTGCCAGTAAGCAGTAGATAACAATTCTTTTTAAACACAAGCTCTTCAAAATTATGCTTATTAGTGAAATACAGACTCTGAGTCAAACTCTCAGATAACCTAACAATAATTAATTTTGTTCAAAAGAATAAGCCTGAACCGTTGTGGTGACCATAGGAATACAAACAACTAAGATAAAGCCCGGGCAGGGTTCCTCTAGGCTGGGAAGTGTGAACAGCAGCATGACAATTGCTAGGAGGGACAGCAATGGAAAAAGAAAAAGACCAACAAAACCCAAAAAATCTCCTAACAGAAATTTAGAGAAATACATGTCAGCCAGTAAAGGAACTCTGTTCCTGTTAGCCTAGAGATTCACAGTGTCCTGACCAGGTGCAAACCACAAAGACCACTTCGGGGGCATTTGTTTCCTTCAGTGGTTGTTTGCATCAAAAAGTTTTCTTTGACAGTTACTGGAGCAAAGATTTTCCACCTAAGCAAACATGGAAAAGCATAGGTATTTTGTCATCATTCATGTACTTCCATATCTCTGTACCTACAATGACATGCAAACACAGAGAAGGTCAAATGTGGACCTGAAGAGAGGCAGTGTCCCTTCTCCGGTTACATGACTGCACACAAAACATCAGGTTCAAACACTGAGGTGATGTAAATTGGAAATGCTGTGCTTAAATCAGTAGAGTTAGGCCATTTGATGCTGATCCAAAATATCTTCTCCTAGTATGTAGGCAGGCCATGCCCTCCTAAATCTGAGCAGATCCACTGAGTCAGAGCCAGTTTACAAATAATCAAAATTTTTCCTTCCACCTGGAGTCTATTAATCCATAAAATTCTGGAAACAATGAAAACCCACTGCAGTGTATTATTAGATTTTGAAAAGTCCTGCATTCAACAGTTGGAGTTGGAGTTACTTGCAGGAGTTAGACTAACAAAGTTGCTCCAGCAACACAGTTCTTGAGATGCAGTCAGCAAACCAAGACTACAAAAACAAAAAACCCATAAATCAAGCCCACAAGGACAGGCAGCTAGTTTCATTGCTTCTGACAGTAAGGTAGTTTAAGCCCTGCTTTCATTTGGCCATGTGTGTCCTTAGTGATTTTGAAACTGGGAAGGACCTATTAGATATGTTGAATTGGGGTACTGCCAGTAGCTATTGCTTTCAAGACCTTTACACAGTGAGATGGGAAGAATGTGTCCATGAAATAGATACTGGAGCCTGTGTGTTTGTGCATGTGTGCATCAACCTCAGAAGGAAAAAGGCCTGAATGAGTTAGGTCTGTAAACTTAGCTCCCTTTGGGAAAACTCCTCCTCCAGAAGCCTT
Organism: Chaetops frenatus; assembly: GCA_013400775.1. Taxonomy (NCBI): domain Eukaryota; kingdom Metazoa; phylum Chordata; class Aves; order Passeriformes; family Picathartidae; genus Chaetops; species Chaetops frenatus. The sequence goes on along the minus strand of VZTR01021054.1, from coordinate 581,642 downwards.
CTACTTTTTCAGAAAACACACATTCTTGTTATTCCAGCTCTCTCATATATTTTGTAATTCCTACATGCAGTGAGATCAGTGTCTACATTGGCATAAAGGACTCCTGAAATTATGGTACAAATGAGGAATAAAATATCAAGACTGCTGCACAGATGCATGAACTGATCTATAGGAAGGCTTAACATGCTGCTTAATATTCACAAATAAGAGTGCAGGTGTACCCAGATACATCTCTATTTTTGCTCTTATATTTTCACTTAAGGAAAAAAATGTCACTTTATTTAGTCAAAATTCTTCTATGCCATAGAAAGAGGCACTTGGAAGACACTTGGAAGTTGAAAGGACATCATGTTTTGCCTCTCTGTTTCCATCTTGCATCCACACCCTGTGATTTCAATCCCACCTCCAAGTTGGACTGAAGTGGAAGATAAACCAGGTGCCACTCCAGAGCATCACTCTGATAGGGACACAAAGACACATGGGGATGGAGAGTGGCTCAGAGGACATATTGCTGGCCACTGGTCACTCTGCATTGCTTGCTGCACCCCTTGACTCTGTGCCACTTCCAGACTTGCCTTGTAGCAGGCTCCATGAGCCCCTTTATCACCCCTAACTCGCAGCAATTGCCTGTCTTTGTGGTTTTAGAGCTCCCTGCTCACTCCACAGCTGGTAATGGAAGCAGCCAGGCATCTGGAACAATTGGCAAGACCCTGTGGCCCTCCCACGGGGTGGTGGGGCGTGCCCTTCCATCCATTTGCAGAGCTCTCTGGAGCAGGAGTGTGGGAAGGGAGAAGAGTCCTACCCCACATCCAGCCATGGCAGCTGAGCTCAGCTGGGAGGCGCCTGCAGCTCCCAGTTTCGACCCCTCCACGTCTAGCAACTGGGATTTCTCAGATGAATGCTCCTGCCCTGGAACTCACTCCCCTTGGCAGCTGCTCAGACCTTGAGTCTAATAACCTTCAGGGCACCATACCAACTTCACTCATTTTGTTTAACCTTTGATTAACTGAGTTTCTTCAGTAATTTTTTTCTGAGATTGAGGCCTCCACGGCAAACAGGAATGAGAAACAAACTTCTTAGGTTTTTCTGCTAAAGACAGCAGGGCAGCAAGGTAAATACAGTTACTCCATGCTACGTGAAACAAAAAACAGTACTGAAATATGTACAAGAAAACAACCTTAACTTTGATAAACCTAAAGAGTCTGTAAAGAATTGACTGCCTCTGCTTGTCTCTTTAGCAAAGAAAACATTTCAGACACAGAGCAGGGATATAGCAAAGTGCAAAAAAAAAAAAAATGCAGAATTAATCTCTTTTTTCTTTAATTTGTAAAAACACCTGCAAAAAAAGCTTTTCTATTTCTTTTCTCTCTGAGCAATTTAAAGCTGCTGCAGAGACATTTTGCAATTGTGAATACAAAAGGAGGTGGTTTATCTGGCAGTCAAGCTGTGGTTCCCATGATGAAAGTCTGAGGACTCTGGCACTGGCATACACATGCCAGCTACTCCCTCCTGTGATCCTCTGTGCTGCAGCTCACCCAGTCTCTCATTTTTATCCCATGTCATGATTTTGTCATAGAGTTTCTGAACCCCTTGCCTGTGGCTTCAGATCATCTCCTGCCTCAAATGAAGGGACTGCCTCAGGAAAAGACAGTCTAGCTAAAGGCTCATGTCCTAGTTGCCAGGACAAAGTAGGGGACGGGAGAGATTTAAGGGATTTTGAAGTCTTCTCTGTAATTTGACAGTTACTAATCATGTTCCAGCTCTCTTAGTGCCTGCAGCTCCTTCATAACTTGGTATGTACCTGCAGAACTCCACAGGTTTCTATGGAGCTGCATAAGGTGAAAAGAAAAAACCCTGAATGGTTCCCAAAGTATTTCAAAATTAATCGGCTAGATTGTGGTGTTGAGGTTTGTTGAGTTTTTCAAAAATCTGGACAATTTCTGTGGCCCAAAGCAGGGTAGAGCTGACTTTCAGCATCAGCATGGTTGGAGCATTTTGCATTTCCTCAAAGATAAGAGAGAATCATTCCACACTTTGCCCGGATTTGCAGTAACTCTGGAGGTACGTGAATCATGGCGATAAATGTTGCAATGCACAGCAGACTCCTGATTCAAAGTCTTCCCTTTATGAAGCTTTCCTATCTCTAAGAGAGTATGATACAGCTCTTGGGTAGATCCCAGATGTGGGATCCCACTTCAGCGCAAACCACAACAAGACCTTTGTGGCAGAGGGGAGTCCTCTCCTCCTGGCCAGACAGTGCCAACACAGCTCAAACACGGTCCTCTCCTTCGGGCTGGGCCTGGGGAGACCTGGGAAAAGGAAGAAATGAGCACCACACTTTTTGTGCCTCAGCCATAGAAAAGGACAACCTGTGCATGGCTAACACCTATTAACCTAACCACTAATGGTCCACCCACTGAACTTTCAACTCAGCTCTGCATATTTTCAGTTTGATCCCTAGTAAAGCAAAGTAGCATCTACCACGGATATGGCCTCAGTGTTTTGGGGGAACCAGGCAAAACCCTGTGACTTCAGAATCTATATCTGCATCCATATTTTGTATCTACTGCCCAGCTCTGCTTTGCATTAACAGTTTTGGAAAACACCATTACAAGAAGAAGGGAAAATCAAAAGTTTCCTACTCTGCATGATGGAGATCCCACTTGGGAAATCATCTACCCCGCTACTCCTGCAAACAAGATACCAAGCATAAATATTTCACTCAGCTGAAAGTAAATGCAGCTCCTTCTGCTAAACCTGCAGTTCCAGACAAACAGAAAAAGGCTTAAATGAAAGTGTGAGACCAAAAATGAACTTCAGCAGCATGAGTAGGCACAGTGCTGGGCAGCACAGGGAAGCAGAGGTGAAATCATGTAGCAAGAGCACATGGTGGGAATTTAAGTGACTCACAGGAGCAGCAGCTTTCATTATTTCAAACCTTTGAAAAACACCCTTGGTCCCCACACCAGGGTGTGGCTGCACAAATCGATGATGTCTCAGGTTTCAAGTGGTGGAGGCATCCGTGGGGCACCCGGGTACCCCTGGGACTCCTCCCTGCCCCCTTGATTCCCAGGCAGAGTGGCAGGATCTGCACATATTCTGGAGGTCTGCCCACATCCCTGCTGTTTCAGGCAATCCTTGTGGCAGGGGGAGGCAGGCCCCCTTCCCAGGGTGTGCTCCTGTGGGGGTACACTGGCAAGGGGGGCAGCCTGTGTGTTGCTGTGAAGAGAAAAATTTTATCTTCCATCTTCTTAAAAAAGTAAAGTGGTGGGAAGGCTAGAGAGGGCAGAGGAGGTCACAGAGCACATAACCACCCAGAAATACTGCCCACCACCTGGGAATCCCCCGAACATGGGAGAGGGCTTCCTCTGCCAGAAAGCTCAGCCAGCTGTTTTCCCAAAGGGCTTGACGGGGTTACAAGTATCTACACATAACAAGGAGCATCTTTTAGCCTGCTCTGCTTTTTATTAAGCACTTTCATTAAGCACTTTCTTGACTCATTTAGTGACATCTTTCCTTTGTTTCCCAAAGCAAATCACCCACTGAAATTACTGACCTTAGTAAACACCAAAAATAGAGTACCACCTTTTCATGAAAAAGCTTGGCATTAGTTCCTGGTAGCAACTGCAGATTCCTTATGGAAGAAGCCAATTAAGCAATAAAGCACAATAAAGTACAGCCTATTACACTAACATAATAATTCACACCTACAGTATTGCTACTAGAATCACACCTGCAGTGTTGCATAAAGCCAAAAGCCAGGAACTGTTAAAACAAGCTAGCCAGTTTATTATTACAATATAATTTCTGCCTGGGGATACACAGCAGAAAAGATAAAACATTGGTATGTATTCTTATTTGAGTGTGAACAAAAACCTGGATTTTAGAAGGGAAATGAACAAGTGGTTTAAGAATAAAGTCCAATGGAGCTCGACTCATTTAAAACTGTACAAGGCCAAATGCTGACAATTAGCTAGTGGGGTGAGGGCCTGCAGCAGAAGAGGAAAGGAGTGGATGAGGTGACACCATGGCATCTCGCATCTGGTCTGTGGCTTGCTCTCATGGGGCAGGTATTTAGCTGACCTTAGCTCAAGGATCTATTGAAGCCAACAGAGCTATTATGTACATAGAGCTAGCTGCTGGGCTGGAAGTAATTTGATAGAAAAAAATTAAGTGCTTAGGCAAAATATCTAGCGTGCTTTCCCTTTGGAACATCCCCCAGTGATAACTATCATAATTGTACTTCCTTGCTCACGTTGGTTACAGAGAAATTAGGCAGCCATCACCCATTCTTGCTCTGTGAAGAGTTTCAGCTGTGTTAAAGGCATGGGACTGGCACTGCTCAGCTGTGTCAGCAGCAGGTCATCCCATCCTAAAGCACTCCCAAACAAGGAAGAGCTAAAAACTAAAAAGATGCAGACAATAGAGACCCTCCTCTCTTATGGCACTCCCCAGATAGTTCAGAAAACAAAAAAAAGGTGTTGTTTTCTTACAGCATGAATGGGGCTGGATGTTCCCATTTCACTTGGTTACGGCCCTAATTGGACCAGTTCCAGGATATAAATAAGGGAGTGGTGCTCTGGTACTTGGGAAATACCTTTCCCATTTAGAATTGTGGCCAGCCAGAGAGCAGATGTAGCCTGTTCCTGCTCTAACACACGGCAGGTTCTGGGGCCATGGGGGAGTTGAATGCTGGCATTCAGTCTTAGTGCACCTGTAACACTGCCTGAAGCTGCCCCTGGCATTACAGGCAAAATACAGGCACTGCCCACTCCCATACACTGGCTAAAACCTACTCCTTACTGTGAGCTCCTTTGGCAGGCCGGGGCCCTGACTAACAAGCCCCACAGCTTTTGTGTCTCCTCATCGCCCTGATGGCCCGAGGCTGTTCACCTCAGCCCTGCCATCACATCCTCATCCTGCCTGGCCTCCCCTGCCTCTGCTTTCCTGTCTGTCTGACGAGCTGCCACAGAAACACTGCCACTGCCACTGCTCTGACCTTGTCCCCAGGCGCCCAGGGGCGGCAATGGTCACACCAGATCTGCTGGATAGAGGCTGTAGCCACCTTTCCTGGTAACAATTTAACTCTGAGCAGCCAGACAGGCAGGTGAAAGGTCAGGGTGGTCCCTGCATTGCCCCTGCTGACAGAGACCATTTCCCTGGTGTGGCACATACAACCAGCCTCCTCAGACTGGATGGACACCCTTGTCCATGTCCATGTCCTTGCCCACATCCTAGCCTGCATTCTGGATCCCCCAGAGTACCTCTGGGACAACAGCCAGGCATAATGCTTGCCCATCACCCGAGGCAGAGGACTGGAGGGCACTTGACATCAAGCTGTGTCCCTCTGCCTTAGGTGGTCCCTCAGATCTCCAGACCATGCTTGTCTCCAGGAGTCCATGTGTGACAAAAATCAGAAATCCAGGCATCCTGTGAGGAGCTGAACATAGAACCTGCTGGAAACTCCACAAATTAAAACCCACGGAGCTATTCAGGATGACCCCTAATTAGTTAAGGAAACCTTACCCTCTGTGATTTCCATGAATACTCGGTGGCCCCAGCCTCCACTGCTTCTCTTTGGAGCTGAGAAGTTATCAGGGGCACTTCCCTCAAAACTGGGCTGAATTGCAACATTTTTCTGTGGCACTGTTTGCTTTGGTCTGAGGATTTCTGTGTGCAAAACAAACAAACAAACCAACCAAACCAAACCAAACAAAAAAAAAAAAAAAAACACCCCACCAAAAAAAAAAAAAAAAACACCCCACCAAAAAAAAAAAAAAAAACACCCCACCAAAAAAAAAAAAAAAAACCACCACCAGCAAATAAGTAGATAATTTCTAGGAACAAATTAATATGTTTACGGACCAAGCTGGAAGAAGGGGGTGAGAAGAAAAAACCATGAGGGATTTTAGAAATGCCTGGAACATGCCCAGAGCTTGTGCTAAAGTGAAACGGGGTGAAAATGGGTCAGATCTTTTTCTTTTAAATTTGTATTCTACCTGTTTAAGTGGCTTCTCGAAAACTTGTAACAGCCACAAGTGTGTTTCACAGCTCTGAACACTGAAGGGAAGTAAAAGTAATCTGGTCTTCCTCTTTTTTCTTTTTTTTGTTTTTTTGTGAAAAAACATCCCTTTACAAAGGTATATGCTGGGCTCTACTTAGCTCTCAAGCTGCACTACTGAACTACCACACATACATACAACTAACTCTAAAACCTAGGAATATAAGGGAAGGAGAGTGACACTTCTTTTTTTTTTTTTTGGAAAAG
>VZTR01021054.1:556590-575364 GCA_013400775.1 Chaetops frenatus | reverse complement strand
GTGGACCGAGGGGGGGGCGGGGGGGGGGGAAGCACAGAAAGACACATTTTATATTAAAACCAGATGTGGAAAGCAGGAAAAAAATTAAGTTTGTGCCAACCAGCATCGAGGAGAACATTTTACGTTTCAGCTTGGGAGCTGAATCTGCAGCACGCCGTGCCACATGCTGATATCCATCAGTGTAATGACTACGGCATCTTAGCAGCATAACACTCCTGCCAGCAGAGAGAAGGGAGTTGGTAAACTAAAAATCAACCTCTTCTCTCTGTCTATTACGGTATAACCCTTTGGACAGTTAGTGTAAACTGGTTCAAACTGTGCTGCTGTCCAAACTTCAGATCTCTTGAAAAGCCTGCCTTGGCCCCAGGCCAAAGTCCAGTGTTTTATTACCAGTCTCATGTCTTTCTGTCCCTTGCCTTCTCTTACCCACTTATTTTCTTCAGCTTTTTATTTAAAAAGGGGGAAAAAAAAGAAGAGGAAAATAAGTGTCCTTATAGTACAACTATCTTAACAAATCCTGGTACATGCCATAGACCTTGTTAATTGATTCCACATCCAAAACAGAAGACTTGGGCTATTTTTGTTGTTCAAAGCTGTACATTGGCCAACATCCTCTGCATATAATTAACCCCCTATTTCCATGGAATCTATGCATTAACTTATTACAGACTCGGCTGGTAATGAACTCCCAGGAGAAGTCCACACACAAACATTGGCCATTGGCTTCGCTGCCCACGTGGATTAAACAAAAATTAATCTCATCTATTTGGTTATTCATTTGGTGTCTTTAAATTGGAGGCGTTTTTCTGCTTCGTTTGATGCACACAAAGAAAGAGGGATCTGGCTACTGAACTTTATCCAGAAACATCCATGTGTGGAGCAGATTAATGGGAACTTTTCATACCCATAATAGCTTTACAGCAGCGAAGTAGAACACGCAGTTCTCCCCGGGTGACTATAATGCTCTGGTAGACTGGGAAAACAAATGTGGCTAGAAGATAGTAATGTTTTGCTCATCAAGTGCTGCGTAGTTTAGACATCATTAAAGTGACATGTTTAGGACTGAATCTGGGAGGAAACTCAGATTTTGTTAATGTGGGGCTTTTCTTGTTTTTTATGGTGCACTCAAACTTTTGGGCACTGAAATAAAAAGAAGGATGTGACAGGTAGAGATGTCCCACAACAGCTGCTGGTATCAAGTGACCACATGTAAAATGGTAAAAGGGAATTGACAGGCAGACTGGTAAGGAAAAGCAGTGGAAGAAGCAGGGCTTACTGATTCTCCCCCTACCTGCTTCCCACTGGAAATGGTGATTTCTAAATAAAGAGAGCAGAACAGATACTTTTATATCACTTAATAACTTAACTGGTAGCAACCCCCTAGCTGAAATCCCAGAGAGCGAGGTCCTTCTCCAGGCTTTGCACTGACCACAGCTCAGCCACCTCACTGCTGTGTGCCTCATTTTCCCCATGGGACAAGCCAGGGTAAGAATAGCAGCGTCCTCTGAAAAATGCTCTGAGAGCAAAGAGGGAAGAAGACCTTAAGTGGATAACTAAATAAACTCACTTCTCCCCTGCCTCCTCTCCGACTCTCAAACTCTTTCTCAAAAAGAGGGTGGCTCTTGGGTTTTGGGGTTGCAGTCTTCAACAGCACTCATCTTTATACCATGTGGGGATCTTTCTGGTCCATTGGGCTCACATCGAGGTGTCCTGAAGAGGTTTCAGGGGGAGTGATGGTCTCTTCTCCCTGCCATGGACACAAAAGCTTCTTCTTGGCATTAACTGGCTTAGTCAGGTCAAAAGCATCAAGGTCATTCCATTTAAGGAACTTCCTCTACCAGACCCTTAAAAATTCACATTCTAACTTTTGTGGACATTACTAATCCCATTTCTTGCATGAGATCCAAACGTAGCAAACCTGCCTTTCCGGTAAATGCCGCTCCTTGCCTCTCACGGGATTTTGGTTCTATTTAGAAAATACTCGTTACTTGGAAAGGTATTTATGCAAATTTTCAGTTGAGGGTGTGTCGTGTGCTGTGAAAACCCACAGTACTGCCGAAGTCACCTCCTTGTACAATATTCCTGCTGTTGTAGGACCTTCTGGAAGAGGAACAGACCTGGGTACATGCTTCAAGGCCCTTGGGATTTCCCCTGGCCCAGACAAGGGCTCCTCTTCCTGCAAGCTAGGGGATGGAGCCCCTCTGAGAGCAGCACCTCAGAAGTGGCCTGAGCAGACTGAAGGACCCCAAGGGAGGTGCCAGCCAGGATCAGTGATGGACGAAACCTCTGCCTTTCTCTGCAATGCTATCATTTTCAGCCCAAGCTTTTCAGGCTCACCTGACACTTGCTCAGGCGATTAAAATTTGGGGTGGCAATTCCCTGCCTAACAGCACCCAGCTTGATTAAACCTCCCTGGCATCAAAGCCTTGGGCAGCTGTGCAGATGAGCAGGGTCAGATGAGCTTGGAGGAAGGTGAGCGTGGTGGCCCAGCTCCTTCTTGGAGGCATCTCTCCCCTCCTGCCCTCCACCTCTCCAGCCAGCATCTCCCCAGGCAGTGGAGCTGAGGCAGCAGCCAGCTGCTTCCCCCCACATCCCCTGCTGTGTCCCCCTGCCACATCCACATCCTGCTGGCCTGGTGAGCTACATCAGCGGGAAAGCAGCCAGGATCGCTGGTGTATGGCAAGAAGCAAAAATGGTCAATGTGCCATCTCTGCAAACAGCCTGGAGCCCCACAATGCAGAAAGCACACATGGGTGAAGCCCCTCCGGGAAAAGGGGACTACCTGCCCTGCACCTCAGCCTTCAGGAGGGAGCGGCAGGAGCCACGTACCTTGTAATACCTGTTTCAGATGCACCTGAAGAGAAAGCATCAAAAATCGCTAAAGGGCCTGGGAAAAGGGGATTTAGTGAGAGCATTCACATCCATGGCCTTAAATGCTCTTCACCTGAAAACCACCTGCTGAGATGTTGCCATGACTCTCATGGCAATGCCTCCAGGGTGGTGTGTCCTGGGTTGCCATTGCCACTCATCTCCTGCAATTTGAAAGATGAGCAACAGGACCATAGCTGGGTGCCCCATGCCTTCTGTTGCATTTTCAGGCTGGACAGAGAATGGATAGGCTTTGTTCATCCAACAAAGGTCTCCATTCACTTCTGACAGGCTGCCACAACCTACAGGCCGACATCTCCTGCCAAAAAAGAAGAAGGGCAGAAAGCAAAGGGTGTACAGAAAATGGAAATCAGGCTTGAGGACAAATACCAAAGCCAGTGAGGATGTGGCTGAGACCCACCCACTTCTGCAAAGCAGCTTTGCAAGTTCTTCTGCCACCAATATTTAACCAGTCAACCAGTTCATCTAGTCAGCTACGTCAGCAAGCACCTCTGCTCCAACCACACCACTCTGGTCCTCCAAGCAGTTGCTGTTCAGTGCTGCTCAGGCACACCACTGCCAGCTGGAAATGCACTGGCTCGGGTACTGAAGCCATGAAAAAGAGCAGCAAGGCACAGGGGATGAACAAGCTGCTGGAGGCTGACACAGGTTCCCCAACACAGCTGCCCAGCTTGTCTTTTTCCAGGCACAGAGTGCCTTTTTTCAGGCACAGGGTGTCTCTGGCTAGATTACAGAAAGCAGAGCCCAGCTATGACCAGTCCAGGGCACAGCAAGAAGAGGAAGCAAAGCACAAGTGTCACGTATGCCACTGCATCAAACTCAACCTCTGAAAGTCTGCTGTCATTGACTGTACATAGATAACTTCTGCAGGCAAAACACACCAGTTTGATGTGTCTAGGCTCGTGTTCATTACCAGCTTGGAGATGAAGTTGGTGGGATTCCTGCAGTGCTGAATTACTTGGCTCATTGCAAGCACACATTCTCACAAAGAAGTTTTTGCACCAGATTGCAAAAAATTTTGTGTAAGGATTGTGACTTTAAGATCAGGACTGCACCTAATCTAGCAGTCTTTCTTTCACAGTTCCCACGAAAATAACAGTGTGATTGCCCTTTATTCAACATTTACTAATGCTTCTAAAATACTGGGAAGAATTTTGCTAATCATCCATTTCCTTACACTTCACAAAGGAGCTGAAATAAACCCTTAAAAATTACAAGAAGTGCAACAACCAGTGGAGGTCTGTAAGCTGCACCAGTTAAGTAACCAGCCAGCAGATTACAGCACAAAAACCTTTTCAAAGGGAACCCGATAGCAGAGCATCGCTGAGAACTCCGTGAATGAAGATTGCCGAGTTGCCTCTGAGGAACGATTTTGCTGAAAGTCAATGAGACCCTTGGGGAGAGATTTAGGGAATTCACTTCTCATTCAGCCCGAACTCTTCTCAGAGCAACTTGGATATCCACACCGATATCCAAAGCCTCCTGCTCAAGCACCCAAAATTCAGACCACCCACGGCTTTCACACACATTCAGGCCCCCCAGGAGAGTCGAGGCTTGCCTAGTGGATCCAGGGCTTCCCACTTCTCTGCTTCTCATATTTCCTGATCCCATGGAAACTACCCTCAGCGCAGGAGGGAGCTGCCTGTATGAGCAGGGAATGTAGCCTGGAGAGGAAGAGGAGGAGAAAGCAATTGCCACCGCTTTTCAGGCAACCTGACCACCCTGGAAGCTTTGCAAGGCTCTGCAAGGAAGAGCATGAACCTCAGGGAACCTGCGGCGCACGTGATTGCCAGGTGACATCTTCCCAGGAATCTGGTGAAGGGTCAGCTGATGGAAACAGTGAGCGGGCAGCAGACTGGAAACCCTGGGATTTCAGATGCTTCCTTGGAAGTTTAAAACTTGATGGCCTCCATCACATGCTTCCCAACCAGACTTCCCATGATCGCCATACATTTTTTCTTTACTCTCTATGGTGCTCTGGATGAAAGATGCCAACCCATCTGTAATCACAGGAAAAGAATGCTATAAAAAGTCGCACTAAGCTGTTGGGACCCAGTAATTTCTATGAATTACATTTACAGTTTAAGTTCAGGAAAGAAAAAACAGGAAATTGATCTACAGTAAAAGCAGACAATGCTGTGTCAGGAAAGAGGAGAACTTCCCTGTTTATCAAGCTGGGAAATGTCAGCTGGGATTTTAAAACCCAACCTGTATGTGTCAAAAATGTAAAATTCACAGCAGAGCCAGGCTTCCAAAAGTTTATCTACACAGTTTCAAGCCTTGTATAGACAAGGAGTAGGTTTTACCAGCTCAAAAAATAACATGATTTTTTAGAGTGAGTTATTCAGGCCAGCTCTGTGAATGTGTATTTAATTTTCAGTTTATTTTAGTTTAGCTTAAAGTTGACTTCAAAATCAATTATTCTGGTTTCAAACCAAGTTGCCCACTATGTAACAATTTTAAACTTTGCTCTCTGTTGTGGAAAGCAACTTTCCCCACAGAGCAGAGGACAGGACAAGTTTTAATTCACACCTTTGTTTATTTGTGAACTCCCGTGTGGAGCTAGCCTTATTTTAGAATAAAAGCACTCATGCAGGGACTCAAGTAACAAGACAGTTAGAGTCCATATAATTATTTCTGAATATTTTGTGTGTACGCCAGCTTTGTATCACAACACCCACGCCATATGCCAGTTCTGATGTCATGACATAACTTGTTGGAATAGATTATTTGGGGATTAAAACCAAAACAAACAGGTATTATAAGGAAAAAATATTGCCACATGAGGGCATGCTTCATCTCTTTCAAAAGCTTGCCTTTTCGACTCAAATCTAAGGCAAGTTACATTTTAAGACCTAGTTTTAGAAAAAGGAAAACTCAGGTTTTATTTATGATTTGCTAGGTTTGAAACATACCAATTAAGTGCAAAATTAGCACAAACTTTGAAAAGAAACGTTCTTTGCTTCCATCTATGGTCACACTATTTTCCTGTGGTGACAGTAACATGCACTTTGGGCTTAGGGCAGAGGAGATGAGCTATCTCAATGCATAATACTCGTGTTCTGTACCACCTTGTGCAAAATAAGCACAGGACAGAAAATCCAAACACAACGTTATGAAAGACATAAATTTCACCTTTCGCCCAATGGGAACAGCTTCCTGGCCAACCAGGCACGTCAAGGCAAAGGCAGGCATCTCGTATAGTTCTCTTGCAAAAGAAGGGCAGGGTTGCAGGGTTCCCTGGGGTTCCCCAGCTCTAGCACACCACTGGATCTGTCTCCTCCCAGAAAAGTCTGAGTCTGCACCCCCTTGACCACGCAATTGCTGCCAAACCTGCAGTATACTTTCCTGGGGATTCCTCAAGTCACATGGTCACCCCAATGAAGTGTGCCCTGCTAAGTTCCTCTTTTAGGCAAAACTACCATCATCAGGCTTTCAGAGCCTACCAGGTCATTTGTGGTAACAGCCCAGAAATTAATTAGGTCTGCAGACTGTGCTGACAGGCAGCAAGAGGTTAATCTGTCCACCTAGATAGCTGCACCAGAGTAGGAATCCTCAAGGCCACAAGCCTTCTCTGGTCCTGAAAGGAGGGTTTTGGGCCCATGGTGGAGCACAGTGATTAATTAGGAAACCACAGCATCCAAGTGTTTGAGTCACTACAGGTAATTTTTCTTCTAGTGAGTCAGAGTATCTGCACATTCTTGCTTCCTGCACACTTGAGTACTTAAACATGCAACATCCCACTCTGCTATCATGTCTGTGTCATGGGAATGATTCCACAAAACGTTAGGTTTCTCCCAGTGAATTCTATTCTCTAATCAATATTCACTGATGCTCAACATGCTACACGATCTGGCTTGAGGTGATTTGTTAACATGAAATGGGAGGGCGTTCTCCCACATTCCAGAGGAGCAGGGTCACACACCAAGTTTCAGAGCCTGCCACTCGCCTGACCTGGGCTCAGCAATTCCTGCCAGAGGAGCAGCAGATCCTGGAGCCTTCATCCTTGGCTGATCCAGGGAAGCAGGAAGCTGCAGAGGCTGTAGCTCTCACAGCACACGGCTGCACAATTTTAGAAGTCTGAGCTTGTGCTGACTCAGACATTCACACTGATGATACAAGCCAGCTCACAGGGGAAATCTTTCTTCGGCTTCTTCCTTTATCCAAGAGATGTAAATTCACTGTGTGTGTCTTTCACCACCACACCCATGCTCCAAGATGACTTCATCTGGCCACAAAAAGACAGACGAAACACGAATCCTCCGATGCTTGTGAAGACAGGTGCAGTAAAAGCCATAGGTGGAGCAGTAAATAAGTTGAGAGACTGGCTTTTAATCCAATTATATGGGCAATATTGAATGCCCACATATTTTTGTTGTTGTAAACATCTTTCAAATATAAAAGTGAAAGATGCCAGGCTTTATGTTCTTGCTGTAACATATCACAGGAAAATACACTGCAGTATTTGATGGGAGCATCACAGGTGTTCTGTGCTAATAGTGACTACAGTTTTGCTCTTTCTTCTGTGATTGTACCAAAAGTAGTTTTGATTTTATGCCAGAGCGCATAAATACCTGGACATTTATATTTGCACTATGCCCCTGGATGAGCAGACCTGAAGGAAAAAGAACCCTGGATGTTTACGCAGGCATCAGCTTTCTCCTTATCTCCTTTGCCAGGCCATGAACTGCTTTTTCGTGCATCTCCTGGCTTCTCCACCAGCTTTTACACCACAGCCTGAACCCACCCATCCTCCCAGGCCACCCCTGCTCCAGAGTACTGCAGCTCCTGGTGGAGCTGCAGCAGCCAACCCTGCCCACTGGCTTCTGCTGCTGCCCCTTCCTCAAGGACTTTGCAGAGCCACCCAGTCACCAGGACCTGGAAGGGCTGCACTGCAATTTGTTACCAGATTGGAAAGATAAGCTGGATAAAAGCAAGGGCAGGGATATAATCAGGCTGTCCTGCTCAGTGCTTAGGTAGAAGAGAGGTTCCCTGCTCACTGGCCAGGCCCTTGGTATGCACAGCAGCAATGTTATCTGCACCTCTGAGCATCCCAGGCTTGGCTGGCATTGGGAGATAAAGGAATTCTATAGTATCTTTAAAGAGGGACAGGCGGCATGAGGGGCGGCCTGTGGCCCCATCTCAGAACTGGCAGGAAAAGGTCAGCAAGTGTGTGGAAGCAGGAATGAGGGACACCTGAGTCACACATGGTAAGAGCAGCCTGGCACAGGCACTCGCCCAGCTGGGGCAGCAGGATGGCCCTCCCACAGCTTCCTCTGCTGAACAGCGTGCTACACACAGGAATGAACTCCACCACCCGAGGAACAACCTTCCCACCAAGCAGGGAGGGAGGGGCAGAGAGCAGGGTGAAAGGGACTCTCAGTATGAAGAGCATTCAGGGGAGAGATGTAAAAAAGATGGAGCTGAGCCAGGTAAATAAAAAAAGAACAAAGTGAAAACCAACAGAGGGAAGTAAAAAAATAAATACATAAAAATAAAGGGGAAGGAGAAGTAGCCACTTTCTCACTGGCTCCTGCCTCAGCAGCACAGTCTTCTCCTAGCTCGTAGAAGGACAAGAGTGGGTCTCACAGGGCTTTGTCCCTGGAGTAACATCACGGGTGGACAGATCCCACAGCAGCAGCCTTCTGTGGACAGCAGAGGAGCTGACCTCCACCCACAGTGGCCACGGAGGCTGCCCTATGACCAAGTGGGTGACAAAGGGACCTCTACTCTCCCTGGGCTCCTGGGACCCTTCTCAACCGGACCCATACCACCATTTCAGAGGTGGCTATGGCTGGGAGTCAACAGGAAATCAACACCTGGTCAAAGGCTGGAGCAGTTTGGAGGGCACAATGAGCTTCCTGGCAGAGATAGTGCCACTACTGATCCCAGGAAAACATTAGAGGGGAAAACACTTCCTTTTTCAGTTCATGCTCTCCCGGATTAGGCAGAACAAGGACATTTGACAACATCTGCCCACCCAGGTATCCTGTGCACATCCCTGTGGGGGGACTGCCACCCAGAACAAAATCTTCAGGGAACATAAGAGAGCACTGGATATGTCCTCTTTACTATGTCCACAAGGTCCAAGGCATTGACTGGTTCACCAGCTTCCCCAAAACATGCTGATAGGACACATAGAACAGGGGCAGGATGCAGAATCTCCAAGTCCTTGATTTCATCTGAGCTTTGGTGTTTTTTCTGACCAGCTGCCACTTCAGCAGGTGGCACTCTAGCCTGTGTGCCAGCATATGCATGCACTTGGAGGCCTCTCTGCCAAAACCTGCCCTTTTCTTGCATCACTGCAAGCGTGGCCTGCCTGGGAAGGTTCCCTGAGGGCTGTGGAGGAAGGGAAACAACAACATTAAGCTTAAAAGACAAAATCACAGCAGGATTCAGGAACTGAAGTTCCTTTGGTGCCACTGAAAATCCCATCCAAAGTCCCAGCAAAGGCAGGTTATACAAGTTAAACCTGCCCACACACAGGCACCGCTGTCCCTGGGACTTTTGCCCCACTCACAACAATAAGTCCGTTTATAAAGCACCAGCTTCCTGTTCCAGCTTCACCACTTGTTGCAGTGTCAACAAGCCCCCGCAGCTGCAAGGCTGCCCCTTGCCACTCATCCCATCTCCTGACAGGAGCCAGCAGGACAAAATCCTGCCCGCCCCAAAGCATTTCCTGCTGCTCCACTGACCATCTTCCCTCAGCATTTGTGGCATTGGTGGCTCTTGGGAAGCCGCCGGGTTCCACGTGGCCACGGCCGAGGTGCGAGCACGTTTTGCTTGCCTGACGGCTGGGAACCCGAGGCAGCCAACAGCTGGGCCGAGAAAGCTGCTGCTGCTGCTGCTTGCCAAGTCTACGTGGTCACCATAAAAAAAAATATTGCCAGGCTTTTCATGGAGGAAGAGCCAAGCACCAGCTCCCACTTCAGCCCAGAGACAACTGTGCCTGCTTCTCTCTCTGCAGAGGAGAATTCCTCTTTGAGTGCACAACAGGCATAAGGGAAACAGCACATGGCAGCAATCATGGGAGAGTGGCAAGCAGCCATCCGAACTGGTGGTCACAAAGCTGTCCAGCAGCTGCAGAGAGAGAGAGGAGGGGGAAAATGAGCCAGAGGGGGATGGAGTGGAGGAGGAGGAGGGGAAGAAGCTTTAAAAACAGGCAGATTAAGGGCAGTCCCTCAAACGAATCAAAACTCCCTGAGACGCAGTTGCAAGTCCCTGTTTAGCAGGAGGCATCCACAAATTAATAAAAAGGAATAAAACCTGGACAACTAGGAAGTCACAGTCAATCAGATTCATACATATTTAACAGGGACATTCATCTGAATAGAGGCATGCCTGTAGCATGCTAGAAACAAGTCACGCTGCCTGGGAGGCTCACACAGAAAGCTTTGCTCCAGGCCAGCACGGGACAGAAAGGCAGGGGATTGTTTGCTGTGCTCAGGGAAAAAGCGGCCCTGATGTGCACAGAGAAGACGAAGCCAGTGAGGTGCAGGGGAAAGGTTATCTCCTGTGCTGGTGGGATGCAGGGAAAGGGCATGCTCTCTGGACCCTGACCCAGGAAGAACAGGATAGACCATGCTCTGCTCCACAGCTGAAACCCACCTTCTGGCACACAGTGCTGGGGACAAGCAGGGCTGCTGCCTGTGGAGCCAGAGCAGCTGAGCTGCAGCCCAGGAGACAGCACAGCTGCTTGGGCAGGCCCAGGAAAAAGCTTTAGCTCTTGTTTTCTGGTCCAGAGCTCTTGTTCTCAGGGCAGGAGCATGGCTTTGACAAGAAGCCCAAGAAAGCTTCTTGAAACAAGTGCTGGGATCATGATTGATGTTAGGACGATGAGGGATGGAGGGATCACACCTTCTTTAGTCTCTCTAGCAATGGCCTGGATCCAGGCATGGACTTGGGCTATAAACCTTTGCCCACATCCTGGTGGGCCCTTTCAGAACTGCTTTAGTGGGAATTCATGTCTAGGAGAACCATGCTGCATCAAACCACATTATCTCTGCTGCACCTCTGCCTGGCATGGGCTGAAACAATGCCCTTGCACAGGGCTCTACAATGGCATGACCTGTAACAGAGTTGCTCCGTGGGCAGCCCTCAGCCACTTTGGCGTTTGATGTGAACCCATTAGTATAAAAATGGGGAACCCAAACTGGCTTGGGAAGTGTCATCAAGCAGAATTCCCCCTGCCTACTGTCCTCCACTGTCAACCGTATGAAACACAAAATCAATTGTTACCAAGGCGAGTTCCCTCTCTGTCCAGCACAGCCTGTCGCAGCAGTTCTGCAACCCAGGCTGTGTCCTCACTGACACCTGCTCAACCTCAGAAACCCTCCCGAGATTTGCACAAGCACAACTGGCTGAACTTTCCAGTGAGACACGGGAACACAGCCAGTCTCATCCCACAGGAATTGCTATGGCTCTGTTGACATGGAGGCTTGTAGGTGGTGTTTCCAGAGCAGATTTCCCTCTCTCCTCAATGCGGAGGCTCTCCCCTGGGGCAGCAGTGATGCCTTCAGTCCACCCTGTCATCTGTGGCAAAAAGGCATCAGCCAGGCAAGGAGAGGCTCTTATCAAAGAGATGGGAGGCAGGACATAGCTGAAGAAAAAATGGGAGCGCACCTACAGCACATGACAGTAGTACATGATATGTTCCAGAGATACAGGAAAATGACGGTTATGAAAGAGACAAGAGGGGAAGGGAAAGGGAAAAAAAAAAAAAAAAAAAAAGCCTTTTGGCCCAAGTCCAGGGGGAAAGGTTCATTTCTGTCATCAGACTTAATGGTTCAGCCTGGGGAGAAATGCAAACGGCACCAGGTCCTCCCTTCCCAGAGAGGGAGAGCAGGGTCAAACGCAGCACCACCTTTCCTCTCCCTGTGCACGCCACCTGCCTCAGCCTGACCCGAGGCAGGAGCTGTCCTGAGCTGCCATTGGAGCCGGGTTTACACAAAACAGCAGAGGCCTGGTGATCGCTGCATCATGTAGGGAATCAGAAGTACTTTTGCCCCAGGCAATACAGTAAGCTCAGCAGGAACAAGTTTTCATGCATCAGATATATTACATGGATGCCACACATCCCATTTGGCAACTCCCTCACGTATTGCAAGCTTCTGGACAAAGGGACTCCGAAATCTCTGGATCTGGCAAAGCACTCACTGGGCTTGAATTTAGACTTACATTCTTGGCCAGCAGCCCCGAGCTCTGGGAAGGAAGCATCCTTTTTCCCTCCTCTCCTCCCTCCTTCCCACTCCTGCCCCCGGACGGAAGGCATATTGGATCACTCCTCTTTGTGAGTAAGGGAGTGCTCTTCTTCTGAAATAACACCCTCTGCACAGGCAGCTCTGCTGGTCCTGCTCTTCTCAATCCACTAGGAAAAGAAATCTCTGCTGGAATACTGTTCTGCTGGAATCAAAACACATCACAAAATCCAGCTGACTTTGGCAGGATTTTCCTTAAGAGGAAAATCAGGAAAACAAGGAGTTCCTGATGGACTGCATTGAAACATTTTACGGCATGTTTAAATGCAGCATAGCTGGATTTTTATTCCTATTTCAAAGCTACTTTAATTGTAATTTTGTCTCCTTGTATTGCATTAGGTGAGCTGCAAAACTCAAACTAAAGCTTCCAGTTATTAAAAAAAAAAAAAAAAAAAAAAAAGAGTTGAAAGTAAGAAGACTGGAGATTTCAAAATTTGCCAAACCAAATTCTGAACAGTAAAAATCCTCTTTAAAACCAAACCTAAATATCAATTTTCATCCTCTGTATAAATATTAAACATTATTTGAATACAGTTCTCAATCTATGCAATCCCCTGGTGTAGATAACCCTTTAGTACTAGGCAGGATGATAAAACTACTGTACAGTGTTAAAAGCTTCTATAAAATTATTGTAACTCCAGTAGGGGGTTCTACAGCAAGTACAACATCTAAATTTTTGAAATCATACACATATTCTACCACCAATAAAAGTATGCAGCTAGGAGAGAAGCTATCTATACATCAGCACTTACAGGTTTAGGAATGATATCATCCAAAGTGGCACTTCCCAGCATTCATCCTCGTTACAACTTTTCAAAACAGGCAAACCACTTCAGCATCCTGTTAACTGTATGCTGGTGTGCATGTGTGCAGTCCCATTGGTCTCACAGGTGTAAACTAGGGCAGGATTCGGCCCATGATATCCATAGCCCAAAAGAGCAACTGCAAATCCTTAAAGGACCAGGGGGAGAAAAAGACACAATGGCCCTAAAGCAATTAGTGAGATTAGAGACAAAAGAAAAATAATTATGTTGACAAAAGGAATGTTATATGTTAGCTTGACCCTAAATAAAACCTTAGATACTGGCTAGTAAGTTCTCTGTTGAAATCACTGAACTGAACCTTAAATAAAAAGCCAGTTTGAGGGGGCAGCAGCTTCAAACCTACAGAGAGCAGCTTTACATACCAACCGCAGGCAGCAAGTAAAGATCTCCGTGTTTAAGGAGAAATTGCAGGAAGTGTGTGGGTAGCAATAGCCATCCTCCACACTAGAGTTTAGTGGAGGACACTGTGACCATTCCTGTGGCTGGCCCAGGAAAATATCCATGCTGTGGCAAGATACACTGCCAAGATGCATCCCTGCTTTCCAAGGGCTCAGCAGCTGGGCTTCGGATGAGCCTCTCGGATTTGCCAGGGCCTGAAACAAAATTAGACGAGCCAGAAATGAAAGGTGAGATCTTGGAGCAAGTACAATAGATCTTGGATCCTGCACAAAAGTCACAGAGATCAGATGTCATCCAGTGATTGGGGGAAGTTGGGATAATATCAAAGAGAAGGTAGGCCAGCTATGTTAAGAGGAAGAAAACTCCTTCAATTACAGCCCAGATCTACAAGTCAGAAGATGCAGTTTATACTCTTGACAAAGCTGAAAGCTTCCTGTGACATCTTAAGCAAACCAGTTTGCTCCTCGATCCAACAGGATAATAATTTACACAGTCCAGAGCTTTCCAGTAACTGAAGTGCATAGACTGCTTGCAGCTCCCAAGGAGAGGAGTCCTCTTACCTTAAAACACAGCAACAAAACCCTCCCATCATCCACGAGCACAGTGGGAATGCTCTCAGTGGGGTACCACACACAGCCAGCTGCCACTGATGTAGAACATATTTTAGTGCTTGCTACTTAGTCCCAGCATACAAATTCCTATTCCTTATAACCACCTCTATCCCACCACACTCTTCATGAATGGAAACTATTCATACCATTATACTAGAAATAGCCAAGTAAACAGGAAAAAACGTAAAAGATTTGCCAACAGGTGCTCTGGGAGGGGAGAAGGCGATGGTGATCAGCAGCTTTGGCAGCCATGTAAATGGTACCAAGCACGGCAATTTAACCACCTCTCTGTTGAGAAAGTCAGAACCATGGGGGACTCATACTTAGAGAAGGCTTTCCAAAACACTGTTGGCTCTTATCTCAACCCAGCATTGTACGTGCTACTCATCACAGGCCACGGCAGAAATTATATCAGCAGCAGCAGCAGCCAGAGTAGCAGAATATTCTGCAAGGAAAAAACCCAACCAAAAAAACCACCGGTGTTTACCATGAATAATGTCAGTTGTTCTACAGTTTCCAACTTCCAGTTAGGGTTATTTGGCTCTGAGCTAATGAAAGCACTTTGGGAATATCGGCTGGAAGGAGGGCAGAATCCAGATGTATTTGACAGGAGCAAAAACCTATGTAAGCCCTACGTTTCTTGTCTAGAAGTCACCACCCCAGAATAGCTTGTGACCTAGTTATTTTTATTCAGAGAAGAGCCTGTGCCTTGAGTTTGGATCAGAGTCCAAATTCCGTTAGAGTTTCAGACTGTTGTTAAGGTAGGATGCTCCAGTCTGGCCCAGTTTGGAAACAGGATGACCAGTAAATTAGGGATCTCATTTAGAGTCAGGCTCAAACATTAGGGGTGGTCCATTTTAACAGGTTTGTGTCACACAATGAATGAGCAGTTTTACATGAAAGGTAGGGTTCTTTCCTTGAGAAGAGAGAATTTAGGAACTGTGTCCCCATTTCCACATTTCAGAAAGGCTGCAGGTTGTTTCATAGATGCTGGGAAGGCTTCTGAGTCTCACCAGTTCTCAGAGGTTACCATTTGATAAAGGAGAGCACATTTCACTAGCTGAAACTCACAGTGGTGAGTACTAACAGCTCTCTGTGTTAAAGCACTATCAGCACACACACACATTTACCATTAAGCCACACAAAGTATTATAGCTTGCTCTGTTTTGTCTGTGCATGCATCAAGGATTCTTTGACAGTTTTCTGTATTTTGGGATGTGGAAACACTATAGGAACTACAGGATCTCTTAAAAACCAACTGCCTATTTTCTTCCTCCTTCCTCCCATTTATGAATGATCCCTTGAGTACATAAGCTTTCTTCATTGCCCCAGCTGGATATTTTTAAAGATATTCTTCTTACTATAATCCACTGGTTCAGCTTCCATGACAGTGGTAGTAATGTAACAATTAATAACAATTTATTGCCAATGCTTTGTTAGTAATCTCTTCGTTACCCGGGCTTCCATCCCACTGTGTACCCATCCCAGAGCCCTTGTTTACACAGGAGGCTTACACAGTTCCAAGTAAACCATTTTATGTTGCTTATGTAACAGATAAATACTTCACACGTATTTTACACACATGCTTGGCATAGAATAGAGAAGTATACATTCATATGAAACAGGAGTAATATCGTCTATTCCAGCAGATGCATCCAGTCCCATGCACATCTTCAGACCCGTAGGGGGTAATGCAGGAACTGTCTGGGGCTGTGGACATGTTCTGAGGGAAAGGATTGAGCCACCTTCTCTCCTCTCCCGCTTTTCTAAAACTCAGGGTAAAGCAGTGCTAGTAAAAGTGCTCTCTCTTAAATGTAAGGAACATCAGCTGGATTAACAAGCACCACCTTTGCCTGCACTTAAAACTATCTGAAGGGCTTCACCTGACAGATTAGGAAGACCTTGGACAACCTTTTCTAAGAGCAGAGCAAGAGGTAGAGGTGCCATCAGCAGAGGATTGGTAACAAGCATCTGGAATGCCTGTAAAATTTCCAACCAGCTCAGCTGTTTAAAAATAAATGTCTGTCCACAGCCTTATGGAACTGACCTGGTACATCTTCAGACATCCCTTACATAAATCTCTTGTGCACTCAAGAGATTTATGATAAACACTTGCTCTTTCCTTAACCTCCAAAACCTTTTCCACCTGCTGAATAACTCAGGAGTCTTTCCTCTCACCCAGCCTGTTCAATATCTATATAAAGCCTCTGGAGAAGATTCGGTGGCACCATAGACTGACTTGTCAGCAGTACACATATGACACCCATCTCCACATTATCTTCACCTCCCATGCAAATAACACCATTACTCAACTCTTCAAGGGCTTGACTAAGATCAGCAAATGAATGAAGTTGGCAGAAGCTGAACTGTTGCAAGAGCCTGGGCTGACGATGGCATAGGAAAGTATTTTACACTTTGATAATGTCCATTGCTGGCATTAAGACTGTTCATCTGAGTTCCATCATCCTGAAAACCCCATCACTGTTAATGCAAAAGCCTCAATCCTTCCGCACAATTTCCAATCAGATAACTGAAAAGATTGGACTTGGCCCTTATGCTTGATTTCTACAACCTAATGTATTTAGAAAAGATAACCCATGCAAGAATGCTTCTGGCCATTTACTCAGCAGCAAAAGACCACCAAATAAGCCTAAGCTCTGCTCTTTGCTCTGCTGACTACTCAGTCCCCTTGAATTCAAGGCTTTGCTCTTATTTTCCAGGCCTTCACGATTTTAGCGAAAGTTGATTTAAGGGCATCCATACTTTGGAAACACGACACTGTTGAAACCTCTCAGTTATATTGCGCTGTAACAAAGTAAATACCCACTTTGGAGCCTGTGTGCACCAGGGACAGAGATTCCCTCCTGCTTAGGACACAACCTGCAAGAGACACCTATAAATCTCGGAGGTGCAGAACAAGAGAGAAACTCCAGTTTTTCAACCCAGCCTTCCTGTCTCTATTTCAACTGTACCAAAACCATCAGCATGAACAAGTAGTCCATGACTGAGAGATTGGAGGAAGTCTGACTTCCAGGGGACTCCACTGGAAGTTCCCTGGTGTCTGATAAAAGGTGAGCTGAGCTGGTAGCACGCTGATGCTTCCAGCACAAACAGGCTCTTTCGTGTACCCATCTGCCCCTTTTTTTCAAACTCACAGGAACTTCACTTTCAGATCTGTATTCTTTTGTCAATGGGCTTAAACTTTTGGGGAGATGAGAAGGGAAAGCACATGGAATCAGGTATACAGACAGACTTACACACATAGCACAAATCCAGAGGCTTTGTTTTACCGGAAAGAGTTATTGGCAAAAGCACCCTATGTAAAAAATGAGAGGAAATGAGAAAGAGGAATGTCAAAGATGTCTTGTGTTCATTCTCATGAGCTCATCAAGTGATTTGAGGCAAATAGATAAAGGGATACAGGAACATCTGAGGAGTCATTGCTTTCCAACACACCCCTAACAGCCAGCAACTCAGAACCTGGAGAGAATCACACAAACATTTCCAAATGACAAATGAGTCGCTAATGATAATTAGATCTGACAGAAATTTATTTCCTGCTAAAACAAATCCAAAGACTGCTTTTCAATTATATGAGATGCAAAACCAGGCCAAAAGTTGAGATACCACTGAAATACACCTGAATCTGTGTCCATAAATCACTGCTGCACAGGGAGGGGACGTTAAGTTTCCATTTCCATGTCACTTTTTTCATTTCCTGACCACTGCTTAGTTGCAATGCATCTAACAACGTTTAAATTGCCTGCCAAGGAAAGTAAAACAGAGGTGCCCCAATACGGGAACCAACCACACATGTATCTATATGCTATTCAGAATAAATGCCCTGACAATGCAGAATTTTCGTGATGCATCCAGCATTCCATGAATCCTCCAGCTGGTCTTTTCTGGGAAGAAAAATGTCCATGTATAAGCAGGGATACTGTTCAGAGACACTAAAACAGGTTCATAATAAGTCATCCTGTTTTCTTCAGCACAAAAATAAGCCTATATCAGGCATTTTTTTTTCTGACAACAACTGGCAGTAACTTTGTGCATTTCAAATGCCAGTCAGACAACATTTCAAGTGGTTAAAAGGTGTGTGAAGGTTGAAAAGCTTGGAAGTCTTGCCAAAGTTGATAAAGCTTTGCTGAAATGTTAAACAAAAGTTTCCACGAAATTTTGACTGCAACAACCATTCAGCTTGAAATCTGCCTAAATTTGTTCAGATCTTTGGGCCAATCTGACAAGAAGTAAGTGGCCAAGCAAACCATCAGAACTGAAACTTGGAATCACAAAGGAGGTCCATGCCAAGCCTCTGCCTTGGTGGGGTTATATCTTGTCAGGCTCTTCCAGTGCTTGACTCCAGCAGCAACATTTGGGATGGCACATTGTGCCAGAGAGACAGCATTTTTGAGTTACAACTGAGGAAAAAAAAAAAAAAAATTATGCTGGTTTAATCCTTTGGTAAGGCAACTAGTACTGTTGTGAAAGTGTCCAAATTTTAGTGCTAACCAGCCTCCTCCCCATTCTCTCCCAAAACTCTTATCTTCTTTTCCTAAACCAACAGTTCAGAAAACAGTCAGAGTGCTGCTTCTTTCTGCCTTGTATCCTCTGCCACGCTTGCACATGTGCTTATCCAGTAGCAGGCATCACCAGTGAAACGGGATTACTTTCCACTGGTTAAGCGCATGAGCACAGCCCTGGGTGGGGCTGCTGGAGGATCAACTCGTAATAAGGTGTCCAAGTTATAATCTAGCAGGGCGAAGAGCAACTGGCTCTGAGAATGAATAGCTC
>VZTR01021054.1:529266-556538 GCA_013400775.1 Chaetops frenatus | reverse complement strand
TTTTTTTTTTTTTTTTTTTTTTTTTTTTATTCTTCCTTCTCTCTGTCTCTCTGATGCTGTTGCTCCTTTCACTAAGTTTTTGCTGTTTCCCAGACTGGAAATATAAAGAGGAAGGAAGACAAGAAGTACCCACCCGTATCTGGTCACACACTGCTAACTGCAGCAAGATGACCAAACGCTCTGCGAGCGTGACAGCCTATAAACCCCTGCTATTTACTGATTCCAAGGAGGTTCGGTTTCAAGCTAGGATGCTGCTGTCGGGGACGGCCTTTGTGCCCAGCGATGTCCTGCNCTGGCGGCGCGCGGGGGCGGCGCGGGCAGCACCTGCCGGCAGCGCCTCGCCGGGCCCGCCTGTGGATCCCTGCCCCGCGCCCCGCTTCCAGGGACCGTCCCTCACTTACCCCACGTGCCCCGCTGCAGAAACACCCTGCAGGAAGGCTTGGCGCACCGCTTCTGCCGAGGCTGGTGGTGGCACAGCCGAGCATCCCTCTCTCTCTCTTTTCTCCAAAGTGGTTCTCTGGTCAAAGATTCCCCCTGTCCCGGAAGGCTTGTCGCACAGCCTCCCATACCTCCAGGAGGCACGTTTAATAGATTTCCTTTCCATTTCCTTTCCTTTCCTTTCCTTATCCAGTCTCTCACAAAGCACACATCTGCAGCGTGCTGCAGTCAGGAAGGGCTGCTCCTCAGGAGTGACTGCTCCTTGCTACCCACCGTCCTCCTCTCCTTCTGTCTCTGTGCTTGCTTACACCGTGTGGTGTAGAATAACTCTTTCCTGTCTGCAGCACTTAAACAAAACAAAACAAACAAAAAAAAACCCCTTAAATACTTTCTGAAAGTACCACCTGAAAACTTTCCATCATTTCGTGCTTCCCCCCCTTGCCAAAGCAAAGTGAAAGGTGATACCACCAGCCACTCGATCAATCTCTGTCAGGGCCGGGGGCATCCGGCTCCCGTAGCATTTTTTATAGTGGGAGTCTGTTTCTAGGACCATTGGCTCTTCTGCAGCAGGATGCTGTTTTCCAGATCTGGTTTGAGCTGAACTCCAAAAGACCACAGAGAAAGAAAAAGCAGGGAGTGTGCACCCAACTTCCTGGAAAAGACACCCGAGCTGTTGTAGCCTCCTGCACCCACACTCCATCCTCCCCAGCCCCTGCAGCTGGTCCTGCAGCAATTGCCAGCACTATGGGCTCTGAAGGCACGGGAAGTGGCCTGCAGCTGGCCTGGGGAGCCTGCCTGGTTTGAGCAGTGTTTTCAATTAATAGCCTGCTCAGCAGCCACATCTTGTTCTGTGAGAAATGCTAAGTGTCACTAGCAGCCTCTTGGTCCAAAATGCTTGGGAGAGCCACTGTTCTGTCCCCAACCTCACAGGGACTTTGCATCTGGGAGGAATGCCTGGGATGGAGAACACAAAAGGACAAGCTGGACTGGAGTACCCATTATGCCATTGAAAAAAATGAAAATAAGATGTCAACAACTTCTATGGGCCTAATTGTTTCTTCTCAAACAGATTGTTAGCTTATGTGAATCAGGGTAGCTCTACTGAGTAAGCCAAAGAATGGAACGGGGGAGGGGGATAGCCTTGGGATCAGAAAGGCACAATACGGGTCTTTATCCCCATTGCTTGCTGGCTACTGAGTAACATTAACTTATTGCCACCCCACCCACCCGCGGCCCGTGAGATAGTGGCAAGAGAGATGAAGAGACAGAGGGCGGTAAGACTGCGTAAGTTTCTGCAAACACCACCGCACAAGGCCAGCCGAAGGACTGGGCCTTGACTCCCTCTCTCTGCACCCCCTGCTCCTGCCCTTGCTGCTCAGCTCTACCACCAAACTGAACCACACAAAACTAAACTGGCTAAAAACCAGAAACTGTCATTTTCTGAGCCAGATTTCTCCCCCGAACTGGTCCACCTTACAGCCACATGCACTTTGGACCAGGTGTTAAGATAATACAACTGCTTTATTCAGCATCAGTGCCAGCTTGAAGAGTACATCAGACTGCAGCCTGGTGAAACACTAGGAAATCCCACAGCAAGCCACAGAGTAGGAAGCTGTACTTTAACTTCAGCAAAACAAAGATCAGACAGTGAGTAAGTGATGCAAATGCACCTAGTCAGATTTCTCCACCGGACCTTCAAGAGAAAAAAGAGGTAAAACATCAAGCACAAGGGGCAGCCTGACTTCTCCAAACACAAAATCAGGACAAGCCAAATCCTGTCCAATTGCACAACATTAAAGAGCGATTCTGTGCTCTCTTACCTTGTGCTAAGGGAACAGCAATGTTCTGACCTGCAGTGATTTATGTGTAGCAAATTCATGCCATAAACAAGTGAGAGGAACCAAAATCTCATGCCCTAATCCCTCAAAGCAAAACCAAAGCAAGCTTGCTGATGAAGTAATGCTTATCCTTATGTGAATCCAAATAAAAACATCCAAACAAGAGAAACAAAGCTCCAAGAGCTTTTCTCTGTTACATTTGCAAGTAGTGCTAAAAACAAAGAATTCATCGTTCCAAATGCTTTATAAAAATTAATTTATCTTGATGTCTCCCCAGCTGGACAGGTGTTATTACCTCCAGTGAACATATGAGCAAGCTGAGTAAGACAGACTTGGCCCTGTTTTTTTAAGGAACATCTAATTTTCGGTGCACTTCTGTGGCAACTTCTGTTAATTTTGGCTAGAGCTGTAAGTGATTAACACACATGTAAGACAGATTCTGGGTATCTCAAGCTACAGGGCTAAAATTAAAGCCCATGCTTGAAAATGCGATCCTAAATGACTTGCCCTTGGCTGGGCAAGGCAGGGAATCTGTTACAGGATCAGGAAAATAAGCCAAGTCTTCAGATTCCTCGGGGCTTGTCTCCACAAGAAACGTAGGGAAGAAACACAAAATTGCAGCACGCCCAGGAACATTCTCCCCAGGTGGACCCTTCGGTGTTCACCACTTTCAAAGAGCAAATTTTAACCCCTCCATAAATTTATCCCTTCCCCCTCAAACACAGGGGCTTCTTTCTCAGTGCTTAGCACCATCACTTGTTGCCACTTTCTAAACTGAGAGGTGGGTGACAAGAGAAGGATGTGGTGACTCCAGAGGTAGCAATAAGAAAGCCAAGGGTAAAGTTTCACTTTGGTTTCAGCAGAAAGCTTCTCCATGAAGATGTTTTGGTTTGCAATCAGCACTGAAGCAGCTTACCTGCGTTTCAAAGATGGGTGAGCTACCTCCCACTCGTACATACCCATTTTAAGCAGGCACACGGATGATCTGACTTGCTGCCCACACTGGCTGGAGGACAATGCCAGCCCAAAGGAGGAGCTGTGTGGTTTCATGCTAGTACTAAGCAGCATTTCTCTCTGTGATAAACCCTCAAAAGATAATTAGACAATGCCTGCACAGAGGACTGGGCTACAGATGCACATCCTCCTAAGCTAAGGTGCTGCTGGAGAAGTCTATTGACCCAGACTGTGGCTACCATCATTTCAGGTCTGCTCTGCTCAACTGTGCTTGAAAGCTGCTCACAATTTTGCAGGCTGAATGAGGTAGGTTAGAGGGGGCCTAGTATTTCAACATTACAAGCTGCCACCGAATGACAGGAAGTGGTCAACCCACAGCTTACTCCCTGGATCTGAAGCAGCAGGAACCTCTGGCACCAGGGGAGAGCTGGAGACAGAAACTTCTGTCACAGCCTACGTGAATGTCTGTGGCCTAAGTGCAAGATGACAGTGTCCAGAAGTTCATCCTCTGGCTTGTCTCATGCCAGCTTTCACATGCAAATGAGCCTGGTGCTAATGCATTAAATCCTGGCTAACATTTAAAATTGTGTGGGCATAGCACTGCCATTCTCACATTGGTATGATATAGCTTAACTGGCAAAAATCAGTGTGGGCTAGGTCTGCCAAAACTGGTGGGTGCAAAGGAAGTGGCACAGTACCCTGTGGTGAGGATGGCAGACAGCCACAGAATGACCACCCAGTGGATGCATGCACCACACAGGCAAGCCTGAGGTCACTTTATGGTCTTGGTGTACTTGAGAAGATGAGGAACACTTCAGGTTACAGGCACACAGCTGTTTGGAGTGTAGCAGAACCCTTTGGTGTAGCTCCCCCTCATTCCTCACAAACCCACAGAGGGACTTACACCTGCTGTCCCACCACACCACGTCAAGTGTTTGTGTAGCTAAGCTCCAAAGACTTTTTTTAAGGGCCTTTGGGTTAAAAAAACCCCACCAAGCATTCTCCCTGAAATGCACGTCTTTTCTTTTAAGTGGGTCATTTCACAGGACTGGCTTAAAGGGCAACTAGACAAACAGCTGTATCAGCACAGCCACTGAAGCAGTAACCTGGGGCAGCAGAGAAGGAGCTGATCAGAGCAGCCATCTCCTTCAGATGCAAGATAAAGCTGGACACCTGTCAGTGGCCCAGCTCTACCTATCCTTCCCAAAGTGTGTGTTTTGGTTTGGATTGGTTTTCTGGTGGGTTTTTTTTCCTTACATTTCCTAAGGAAATTAGACTTATATAGTTGTTCTTTCCATCAGTTTGCCTGTAATCTGTTTCAAGTCTGCTGTCCCATTCCCAGTCAAATCCGAGAGAGTTTCAAACATAGCATGACCCTCTAAATCTGTCATTGTGTGGGTAGAGGCCCAAACTTCTGTCCTCTGCAAGGGGAAAAGCAGGCAGGCAAAACTCAGCTGCTCCCCAGTGCTGCTCTTTAGCTGACACACGGCTCTGGCGTATGGCTTCAGAGGGACAGGGAGGGAGCTAAGTGGTGAATTTGATGCTCATCATACAAGGCCAGGCTTTGTCATGTAATTGCTCATGCACAGTCTGCCTTTATCCAGACTTTGAACCTTATGGCATGTAGACTTCAGTGTATACTTGTGTTTCAATATAAAGCATCTTTTCAGAAGTTCCTTCTATGAGTCACTAAAATGTAGTTAGTACTTTTAGATCCCTTCAGTGACTTCTTACATCTTATTGTAAGATAAATTGTCTTAACAACAAAAGTAGTACAGATATCCTTAGTGAAAAAAAGGTGATATTTATTTCTGTGCAAGGGGGTCATGTATTGTTTGTGAAATACGATGACTGATGCTGTATTTATATTGCTAAAATGCATTTTCTGGGGGGAACTCAACACAGAGATTAATTTCATCTAACGTGAGAGGAAAAAGGTAACTTGTCAGCTGGATAGGTTATTCACTGATCTATAAATCAGAGAGAATAACAATGCATACTGTATTCCCGCCTGTTCCCACACACTCCTGCTTGTCATCGCAGGAGCTCTTTAGTACCCTGAAATATAGCTTGACAATAAAAATTAATTGAAAGTGCGCTAGAATCATTAACTTTTGGAGCTTCACAGTTTGCCCATCCTTAAATAACGCTGGTTATAAGATCCTGTTTGTACTACAATTCCCTGGTTCTGTGCCATGCAGCGTGCAGAGAAATCAGCAATATGTGCAGCAGGGACTTCGCTGGCTATAATATGAATGCACATAATAGACTTTCCTCTTTAGCTCAGCAGCAAAACACTGACTCAGATCTAGAGACCAGTTATAGTCCCAGTGGTGTTTACTCCGTGTAATTAGCAGTATCAAGTGTGTTGTCTTTTGGGTAGCCTGATTGTTTCCATATGCATGAGTACCTTCTGTGAACCAAGACGGGGCAAGAGGCAGACAGCACTTGAAGCGCACACAGCGTTATGGGAAGCACATATGTTTTAAATACCTTATCTCTACAATTAAGAAGGGTTTAGAGATTGGTCATATAAATCTTGGGAAATGGGGCCAGCAGAGAGAGAAAAAGACCTTCTTTCCAAGAAAGAACTTTGCCTGGGTATCTACTCGAGGCCAGGTGCCGGAGATGGCGCAGACATCTCCCTGCTTGCTGATGGGAGAGCAGCATGAATCAGTAGCTCATGCATTGCTCCAGGAGGGAGAAGGCTGTTGATGCTGTGTTGAGGCCCGGAGGAAGACCGGGCTGGCATTTGAGGTGGGGCGTGCCTGGGAATGCTGCACAACATTCATCTTAGGGGCAGGTACTTGCTGAAATTCCAATTACTGAGAGAGATGGCTGAGGCAGAGTGAGGCCTTGCCTTTGCCTCACAAAGAGGTGCAGCTTTTTTACCTCAAGCTAGTGTTTCTGACCTGTCTCAAGGTAAAAAAGCAGCGAAGCCAAGCAACTTCAGCCTCACTGCCAGGCAAAGCAGGCAAGGTCAAGTGGAGGCTGCTGCTGGACTGGCTTACATCAGCAGCAGTTACAGAAGGGTTTAAAAATGAAAAACGTGAAAAAATCCTCGCGCAGAGAGAAGACAGGCCCTAATGTCTGTTTTGGGAAAAAAAAAAAAAAAAGAGTATGAAAAAGGGTGTGTTTGGGCTTATTTATCCCTTGTTCTCCCTCTCCCTTCCACACCCCCAACATTGCCACGTCTGTCAGGCTCTCTCACCACAACTCTCAGGCCTTTGCCCTGTGGCTGGCAGCATGGCTGGAAGCTGCGGGGAAGTGGGGAGAGACAAGGAGAGCCATTTCCATTTCAGCCTGGCTCCTCCTGCTCCGTGCTGTCCTCAGGATCCTCCACACGCCTCTCGTTACAGCAGGGCCCCTCTGCACCTCACCCTTTATGACGATGTGCCTCGAGGCACGCCTTGCTGATTGGGAAAGGCTCTCCCAGGATATTCCCTCGCACACCTACTTTTATGGCTGCAGTAGATGCCTGAATAAAAGCCATCTCAAGTAACTGTCTTGGGCTGCGTGCTCCCTTGTGCTGTCCCAGCATCCCAGGACAACTTTCCCTCCATGCTCTACTGCACCTCCCAAAGCCTCCTACATGTGCATCTGCTTTATCACTTTGCTAACAAGAATTCAGTATCCGTTCTGTAGCAAACCACTCAGTCTATAACCTGGACTCACCACAGTAGAGTACTCGACTAGGATATTGCAACTATTTGGTTGTCATCTTTGCTGCTGCAGATATGGTAAAGATTTAACCTTAAAACCTGCCTTGCAGTACAGAAAATACACCCTTTCAAACCACCTTTAAATTTCAGCAAGTGCAGCTAGGCTTACTGGCTGAACCAACTTGCACCACACAATTTCACCTCCCTTTCTCTGCTACCTCTAGGAGCTATCAAAAAAGCTCCCCATAAAAGCTTTTTAATGAATAAATCTTCACTATAAAATACTGCAGAGCAAAATTATATGCCACAACACCAGACAAAACATCCTTCTCTATATGTCTTCTTGAATATATCTTGCTGTTGGTGATTTGGATAGAATTCTGGAAGCCTACTAAGAATAAAAATCTTTTTCTGAAAAAGATTTTTTACATATGCTGCTCAATGTCAATCATTCATTAAACAGCCTAGCAGTTTGTTTCCATCATGTCTTCTGACATTAGGAAGGAGGATGCTATTATTTTAATAATGAACTATCAAACTGGTTTTTAACTGCATTTTAATTTCTTGAAAAGCTCTGAAAAGGTGAAAAATGCATTTGCAGCACAGCTACTGCTGCTTATTCAGAAGCATATATTATTTCAACCACAAGATTTGTTTATCTCAGTAAAAAAATACTGCACTCAAAATTAGTTCAGTAGATTTTATATCTATCACTGTTGACATTCTGCATTTACTATTTTCTCAGTGGTTCCTGCCAGGTTTTTTTCTATTTTTTCTTTTCTCATTTCCAGTTAAACGTCTGCCACTGGCAAACGCACTTCACAGCATGCAGTCACTGTCATTCGTGGTCACAACAGATGCAGGGAAGCCCAGTGTAATCAATCAAACAAAAAAACATTTTTCAGGGAGTGAAATAATCTGTGTGCAATCTTTTGTCCTTACAAACCTCCCTGCAGGTGTGTAACTTCCCTAGTGCATGGCGTACCTGAGGAAAGTTTAAAGATGCTTGACGTACTGCTACCATTTCAGTACTGGCAGCACACAGGACGCTACATCCTATTTTAAAGCTTACATAAACAAAAAATAGGTTTTGTGGCCATTCTATGTGTAGAATGTTAGGTTAATTGAGAAGTATGAACGTTTAGTTCAAATTTAATAATTAAAGACACAAATGTACTTCATACTGAGTACCTAGACCTCTGCTACATGCACATTTACATAGAGAGAGAGAATATCTGGAAAACCACTGTTTCCACTGTGATGGAAATAATTTACTGTTTATGTGTCATGTTATTTTGAGTCATTATTAATCTATTACTCAGCCAGGTTTGTAAATGTGGTACAGCACTAAACATTTAGCGTGACATTGAAGATCCTGGCCCCAGACTCTGCAGATGTAAGCATATGTGTAACATGTGCTGAAGTGCTTACAGGAATGGAGCAGAAATATGTATCAAGTCCAAACTTGAAAACAGGTGGGTTTAAGTTATACAAGGACAAAGAACAGTGAACTAATTTTTAAGCAGACGCTTCTTGCATTTGGAAATTAAATGGCTCTTTTTATTCCCATCTCCACCACCCAAAAAAAGAGCCCCCAAAAAGGGGTTGAGAGAGAAACACATGAAACCTAAGTCACAATTTTTAAAACTGAGGCTCCTTTTCACTGCGGAGGAGGTGGGAAATCACTTTTTATTTTTGCTTTTTATTCGCCAAGGGCTGCCTGTCCAGCATCAGCCCATATCCCCAGGTCAGCAGGTGTCAAGCACTGTGGGACAGGAACACAAACCAGGGCACTCCTGCAGGCTGGGCTCCACAGCAAGGAGCTGGTCATAGCTGGTATTTTGCAATAACAGAACTGAAAAATAAACATTAAAAAAAAAAAAGGGGGGGGTTTCTATTAGCACATGTCGTGGCCACCATGGTGGGCTGGTGCGTGTCCCAGCAGCTGGGCTCCCCTGTGACCCCGGGAGTGTTCCCACCTCCGTGCCCTCAGGCCCGGCACATCCGCATCCTCGGGGAGCTGCCCCTTCCAGGTCCCGGTCTGTAGGGAGCTCCCAAACCCAGCACCTGCTCAGGGACCCGGCGGTACCGGGGGCCAGCCCCCTCTCTCCTTGCCTCAGGCACGGCCCTGTTCCCTGAAGGGAGCCAGGGAGGGCGGAGCCGGGGTAGCAGCCCCCGTCCTGGACCTCGTGAGCCGCAGCCACATTCCAAACACAGGTACCCTGGGGGTGGCACCTGCCCCCGGCTTGTCTACACCCCCTTCCCAAACATCAGGGCCCTCCCACGGCCTGGAGAGGCCTCGGCTGCTCACAGCACAAGGCCGGGGATAAGCGGGCAGCCCCGCTGGCGAGGTGAGGTGGGGTGCAATGTCTGCCCCGGCGTGGGGCGAAATCCCTCTCAGCTGCCCGCAGGGAAAGGGAGTGTTCCCCTCAGGGGAACAGACGGGGCGCCCTCCTCTTACTCACCTGCCTGCCCGCCACTTGGCGAGGCGGGGGGAGGTGTTGCAATTATCTGGAGAAAGGGACGAGCCCGGGAGCCTGAGAGTGGGAGAGGAACGGCGGGGTTACATAAAGGAGGTGGGCGAGAAGGGGATCGGGACAGTCAGGTGTGCGCATCCCGGCTAATCCAGGGACATGGGGACGGCGGGAGGGGTGCTGGCAGAGGAAGCTGATCACTCGTCCAAGAGTGGCTGGGAAGCACAGGGAAGGGGCACAGCCACACGCTGCAGCTGGTGCGGGCGCGGGCGTCGATGCGGGTCGTGAAAATGCCGGACAAAGGGCAGGAGCAGCACGGCTGCACAGACAGGGTGGCGAGAGGGAAGCCCTCCTTTCCCGCAGGTCCGCAGTCCTCCCTCCCGTTCCCCGAGTGCTGCTGGGGAAACCTGCGCGGCTGCTGCCCGCCAGGAGACAGCTCGGGGGCTGCGGGTGTGCGAGGCTTGCTAAATGGAGGCTCTGCTGCCCTGCTGGTTGCTGCTGTGCTCGGGGAGGGAGGAGGAGAGGGAGGAGGAGGAGGGAGGGATGTGAAAGTGGGTCAGGAATGTAACTAGACTCTGCCCCCCTTGTTGCAGGCGCAGGCGGCGCTGCCTTAGCGATGGAAAGCAGGCATTTCAGTGTTGATGTTCCCCAGTCCTGGCGGCTGACGGTTACTAGGGGATCCTGAGGGATGTGTTTCCCTGTGACCCCTTGAGAAGAAAAACTTAGTTGCCGCAGTAACCAAGTTTGGCTTGGATGCAATGATGCAGTAAATAGCATAGGTGAGCCTTGCTAAGTGGAGGAGGAGGAGGAAGCTGGAACTGTACGGGCTGGATAACTCTTGCAGTCGGGTCAAGAAATGTTTAAAAAATGTCCCAACAAACTGTATTAGTTAAGTACACGACTTTTACGTTTTTTCATGCAATAAAACTCTCAGAATTTATCACCTATTTATTGTAAACTACTAAGAAAACAGAAGTAAACTGCCTCAGGGATGTAGCATGAGGTAGAGAGCTCACCCACAACTCTGCAGTAGCCCTGAGCAGCGCTTTTCAATGCAAAAAATTTTTTGTTTGATGGCCTGAATTTTTGAAAGTTAAGGGGTGTAAAAGAAGGTGAAGGCTGACTCAACACCTTAAGTTTGCATTCATCCTCTTTTTAGCGTTCTTACTTTAGACTAACAATTTTCAATATTGTTACTTAGATTAAAAGAGAACCCATCAACCCTGCTCCTAAAGAAAATCCACAAACTACTTTCAAAGTGTAAAGCAAACTAAAATAACAAGCAAAAAAATTTAACTTGAGGCCCCATTATACATAATTTCTCCCCATTCC
This sequence comes from Chaetops frenatus, assembly GCA_013400775.1. Classification (NCBI taxonomy): domain Eukaryota; kingdom Metazoa; phylum Chordata; class Aves; order Passeriformes; family Picathartidae; genus Chaetops; species Chaetops frenatus. The sequence goes on along the minus strand of VZTR01021054.1, from coordinate 545,840 downwards.
CTCCAGTTGTTATCATCTGATTTCTGTCTTCCTCTAATAGAGAAACACTTTCATTCACAAGAGTGGGAAATCACTTCTCAGACTTGGAATGAAGAACTGAAAGGAATCACGGAATACAGATACCGTGATATATCCATTTCTTCTTCAGTTTTCTTCCAGAGTTGTGTCTTTTCTAAAACACTGGCATTCTAAAGGAAGAATGGGTTGCTGTACATGAGACTGATTCTGCTCCCAACCTGCGGATGCACAGAGGAGAACTGAGCTGTCAAGCTGACAGATGCATCAGGAGTGAAGGGACACGTGGCTGTCAGTGCAGGCCACACAGCAGATAGGGGTGCATCCATTTGATGGGTGAGGGTATCTGTGTACCTTTCATTAAGGGAACAAAAGTCACTGGAGCAAACCCTGCAGCTATTCCTTTTACTCCTTTGAATTATTTGTCAAGGAGGTATTGCTGTAGATAAACATCCCTTTAGCTTATTTCGCCTCTGAAAGCTACTCAGTATTTAAAAGCAGACATGCCCTTTAATTCAAGGACATTCAAGGATGCATAAGGAATGTTACTCTTTCTACTTTTTCCATGAGAGAATTTTTCCGGTTGATTTTCCCTATCATTTTCTACTAAAAGATGAATTTAATAATAAAAGGTACATGGATATAAGCAAATCATGGTGAACTATAACTAATATACTGTACCACCACTCCTGTTTTATGGAAAAAAAAAAAAAGTAGAAACCAATAATGGTTTAAGTGCTATGGAAAACAAAGCTTTTCTTTAACACAACTCAGTGGAAGGCCTGGGTGATACCTTGTAGATGAATGTTGCCTATTGCCTCCAGTAATGGAAAATATTTAGACAGTCTTCATCCAGTTTTAACATCTACAATGGCTTAGGTATGTCATGCTTATTTTCTAGTGGAACAATATTACTAGGTTTTGTCAAATGTCTTGGCAATGCAGAGCAGTCAGTGGACAATCTTTCTTGCCATCTGCTTGCAAGGGCCTCTTTCATCGAGCTGTCTTGCAGATTGGGGCAGGGGGATCCCACAGGTCTCTGTCATTGTCAGTGAAAATGCCAGGTCAGAAACTTCCTCTCTGGGGACTCCCATGGAAAGTTTTGATGGTCCCACCTATTACCAGCATATTTCCCTTGTGTGTTGAGGCAACCCAGTGAGCTGGGAAAATTAAATGTTACAGAAGAAGCCCTTGTGCTACCAACCATTCCTTCCCTTACTGGCGGGGGGGGTCTGGTTTTGTTGTTAGTTTGGGGCCCTGTTTATGCCCCTCTGGCCAAGCAAAGGCCATGCTAAGCCTTATAGAAACAGTCACGGGAAAATCCTCCTGTGCTCTGTGCAGGAGCATGGTGTTTCCTATCTATTCCCCCGCCCCTTTCTGTAGGGATGATGTGAGGAAGGGGGTGTGGCCAGAAAATTGCTGCTTTCTAGTTTTTCTTGGCTCTGGCAAAGGCCTTTTTATTCAAGGGTAAATGACAGGGACCTTGACGCCACTCTAAATCTGCAGGGATGTCTTAGAGGTCCCCAGAAGGACCAGATAATGTGACAAAGCATGAAGCACAGCTTATGCATAACAGAGATTTTGACCTTAACCTGTGGCAGCTTTGAACAGCATCTCAGACTAGACCTCTATTGCCAAGATTTGGGCATGGGCTTAGTCTGTAGTGAGAGGCTGGTGGTTAATGTACAAGTGTGGAAAAAGAAGCATGGGAAAGTTCCAGGTTTGATAGCTGAGTCCTTCTGCCAAAGTATTTTTCCTTTGTTTTTGCTTTAACTTTTACACTGGAAAATCAGGAGGGGGAAAAAACCTCACTATTTAAATAGGGATGTTTCTAGCTGTATTTAGTTGAGTCCCATGCTTATTAGAGAGAAAAAAATATGTATCAATTTTTACCAAATCATGTTAGCAAGCAAGCGTGCATGGTTTAGTCAAATACTTATTTTCTTAGTAATTTTAGGAAGTCCTGCCTTTTAAAAGCATCATTTCCAAAATAGATAATAATAATTTTAAAAAATATATTAGCTCATCTTGCTTCTACCTAGCAGAAGAACCCTTTTGCATCCTACTAAAGTGCCTATGTGGCTTCAAGGGGAGGATAGATTGAAGCCTATTAAGATAGACTCGAGGACTTAGCCACATGCTATTTTTGAGCTTTAGTTCCTTGGTTAGTATCTTGCTCTTACCAGACTGAATTGCAGAAACTTCTGTGTAAACAGGATGAAACAATAGCAGCAGAGGTAGGATGCCATACCGAACTGAGTAAGGACCTCAAAGCCCATTACCATTTTAATGATGGCATTGTTAAGCAAAGTAGCCTCAAGATTAAATCGTTTACTTAATTAAGAAAAACTAGCTCTTTATCGAGTGTTTTACCTCTAGCAACCAAAATACAGCAGTGTTTTCTTTTGGAACTCAGCTCATGTAGTTTCATGTAGCTGTTTGCAGCTGAAGACTGTCAGTCACTCACTGCACTTACGAAACAGGTTTAAAAGCAGACATGGTTAACAGGATGTGACATAGACTCTCCTCAGCACAGCATCTGACACATCCCTGTACTTTTCTAACAACTTTGAAAGAGGCTGCTTAAGCTTGGAATGCAACAGGTCTCCTTAAAGTTTGAATCCAGCAAGAAAGCCTTAAAGGTATATCCCCACATGTATCTTATTGGGAATTATTTCAGTGAACTTTTGCTTATCAGTATTGAAAAGATGTGTTAAAACCAGTCTGACAACTTTTTTTTTTCGTAACGCCATGTGCTGGAGGGCCTTGAGAAAACAGTTTTGAAACAATATCAGAGCTGAGCTACTGAAATGCTTTGAACAAGAAGAATGTTCGTTAAACATATTTCCCTGTTTTTTTGTAGTGTCCCCAAACAACAAAAGTAAGATATTTTACAGTTTATAGCCCCTTTTCCAGTGAGATGCTACAGCAAGAGCTTGGAAGATTTGCATCTTGCAAGTAAAGACATGATGGAGTTAAAATGCTTAACCTACTCTGCTTTTTTCAAAATTTTAGCAGTGAATTTACTGGATCCTGTTTCAAAACATGCATATAGAAGCCTTAATTACCCACCCAGTTTCCCTTATCTTAATTCACTGTAAGTCAGCCAACACCCACGGGAGAGGCTCTGCAGTGACTGGACCATGAGAGATGCAGACATTTCGTACTTCACTGGAAACAGTCACTGTAGTATAATCCTGCCTTCTCCGAGTTCCTATTAACTAACACTCCTTGGAGTGAAATTAGGTTTCATTGCCCAAGGCTGTACTGTTTTCTCTCCTGCAAAAGGGCTGTGCTTCAGGTCACAGGTCTGTGCACGGGTCCTCCCACCCAAGCCAAGGGCACAGTCAGAGCGCCTGCCTGACAGATCAGCTCCCTGCAGCCACCTGGCAGTGCCTGTTCTGCACTGAAGGTCTGAGGAGGGAAGAAAAACATGGATACAGAATTTGCAAAGCACACCAGCTTCCTGATTCTCCATTTTCCAACTGCAGATTTCTCAGTATTTCTCAGCACCCCATATTTCTTGATGTGTAGCAAAGTGTTTCAGGCCAGAATGGGTTATTCAGCACCTCTGAAAAGTACAGTCTCATTGTATACAACTTGCTCTGAAAAAACCAGAACTGACTGCCACAAAACCAAAAAACAAATAAGATGGAGAAGGAATTGTAGATGTCATTTTGCAGGAGACACAAAAGCTAATGCAAACAAATAGTAGCATCATGCTAGAGTGAGAGGGGCTGGGTTTGAAGCATACCAGCTAAGACTAAAAATGAAATTCTCCTAGAGGGTAAGAGCCTTCAAGTACAGCTGGTCAGCAGCAGAACAATTTCAGAAAAAAACAGGATATTGAGAGAAATACACTACAAAAATGTAGGGCCTGACTCTAGAAATGTTCCCTAGAGATGCTCCCCAGCAGAGAATGGCAAAGGAAGAATAATCTTTAAGGCTGTTTTGAAGAGCTGCTATTGATGGAGCTTCCTCCTAGGCATTCCTGGGAGCTGTGTCTGTTTTAGTAACTTGGAAATAGATGGTGGATCCTGGTATTAGCAGGACCTTTTACACATCCATCTTGGTATTTTCTTTGAAGTCTTGGGTAATCGCAAACAAGATTCTCTGTAGAGATGATTTCTGCAACACAGGAAACACCTGTACACTCTCCTCAAATTATTTCTCCATGTGACAAATGCACACCAGCTCTGCTGTGTCACAAGGCCTTTTCACCCTAAAAGCTAAGGTCAGGAGTGAACCACACAAAAAAAGCACTGGACAAGGCAAAATTCTTCCCCTAAACCTTTCTTCCTTTTGCCTCCTACTCTGTGTTCTCTTTTCCCCCCCTGAATTATTCAACCCACAGCTTGCCTTCCTACAAGCATCAATCCATCATTCCCTATATTTATTTTTGTGTCTGTTCCTGAGTTGTCAAGGACCAGCAGATTCTTTTTTTACTACCAGTGTGCGTAGAGTAGAGGTCCAGCCACAGGCCGGTTTGCATTCAGAAGCCATAAAAGTAGAAGTGTACCAGTCAGTGGTGAGATTTCTGCAATTTCTGAACATTTTTCTTTAAACATGGTTATACAGCTCACACCTCTCTTCTTTGTTTAATGGGAACCTGCTCTATTTCATGTACTGAAGTGCACACTTTTGATATAAGCAGGCCCAGAGCTAGGAGAGGGGGCTTCTCTTCCTGGCTTTTCCTACGTCTTTGCTGACTAGCTGCCCTCTCACTGCCTCAGTTCTTTCAGCTGTGCAGTGGTGCTCCCAAAACTGGTTTACTATAAAGTGAGTTAAGATTCTTGGTGGATAACACAACATTAAATTAGACAGCCAGAGCTGTTGCAGAAGTATTACATATGAGTATCACTGCATGGAGTGTTCTCCAACACCTTATTAGTACCCACAAAGGAGCAAAAGTTTATTCAAGGTTAGCATCTTCTACGCTTAAGCTTGGCTATGGTAGAATAGCATCTTAGATAAGAAAATATTTGTGCAGCATGATATCATTCATGTGGTCTTCTTCAGATCTTGTCAGGATCCTGGCAGAAATATCTGCAATAAGGAGGAAAAAAGCGCACTATTTCTCTTTTAACTAGTTATTAACCTCGAGACAGTCTGTACTTACCAGGAGGTAGTAAATGTTGTACAAACAGCACCTCTTCCTTTGTTCTCTGAAATCAGGGCAGTTTCTAGTAATTGAAGTTGTATTGTTTTATTATTAACTGCTACTTGTATATCTCTTCATATTGTACAGAAAACTGATAGTAGGTGAACTACACAGTTTTGGAATTCCTTACAGTTGGGTATATCAGCATTTCTGTAACTATATTTTCTCAGAGCAGGCCTCAGAAACTAGTTTTGTAGGATGTAATGAACGTTGAGTAGTTGAGGAACAGTTTTGTAAGCACTTAGATCTGTCACTTACACTGCCTTATTTTCCTGCTGTTGAATAGTTCCAGCAAGACACTGAGTGTTATTTTATGAGAACCACAAAGCAACTTGGAATTAAAATCCTCCCAATTAAAAAAATAATAGTAATTCGTTGCACTGAATCATGTAAACAACTTTGATAACAGAGGCACTGCTCTTTAATTTCATATCTGAATTTATTAATGGATATTTTCAGTTTCGTTTTTAAAGCAACTGAAATGCACATGCAGACTTAGGGTTCTGGATAGAAGAGGAAGGTAATTACATTGCATCTTCACTCTTCTCCAACTCATCCCCTAAAATATAATTTTCCACCAAAGCAGCGGTCTGTGTAAGATGCACAACAATTGTAGGTGTTGTACTTTTATTAATCTGAAGCTGAGCCTTTTCATCCTTACACCATTTTACCTCCGGGTCCTGTTTGGGCCAGACACACATTTTCCAAAGAATTCCCCAGAAAGCACTGTGTGGGTGATACTATAATTTTGTACATTCCTACAATGGACCAGTGTGTGTATGCAATGGGATCGGGAATTTAGCTTTGGAGAGTTAATGTGAATGCCAAATGATAAATAAAATGCTGAAATGAAAAGCAGACCCCAAGGAATAGAAAGCATTATAATAGGTCAACATTTATCTTTCTAACTGTGGGTGTTGTGAGGTCTGCAGGAAGGGCTTATGGATGAGACACAGCCAGTAGAGAGCATGTAGCATCATCACTGAAAGCAGATCACCAGTATCCTACAAAGTGCACAACTATGCAATGCTTAAGTTAATAACTCATGGAGCCTTGTGATATTCAGAAGCATTTGACAAACACCTAATATTGCTGGACTTTTTAAAGGTGTTTGCAGGTCACATTTACAAGTGGATGTCTGTTATGCAATATTATTAATAGCTCTTTTTGCTGTTACCTGCACATTAACCCCTTCCCGCTGTACCAGGAAACTGTATTCCATTCTTAACTGACTCCATCCTCTAATTTTTCGTGCATACAAGCTATAGCAGAATATCTCTTTAGGAGATCATTTTGTCATTCTGTGTACAAATAATTATTGGTGCTTGATAACCAAAGAAAACCTTACTAAACATATAATTTTTCAAATTATCTATATAAACACCTGTTTACCTATGTCACTATTCCTTAAAGTTAACCTATTTCTTCATTATATTATTTGTATTCTGAAAGCCTTTTCTTTTGTGTTCACAGCAACTTTCCTATCTCCCTTTAATCACAGTGGTCTCCACTACTTTTCCCAACTGTTTAGAATTCATTGGGAAGAATCTAACTTGTTTTCTTAGTAATAGTTTTCCAAGTGCTTTGACATGCTGCATCATATGCAGCATATTTTACAAACTGTGGAGGCTTCTAAATGAATATTTCTCACCAAGTTTCACTTTCAAACTAATCCTGAGATGCAGGAAAATATTTCCATTCATTTTCATCCTATTTTCATCAGAGAACACAGAATTGGTTATATTCATCATGCTATTAATTTTTAAAATGGGATGGCTGGAGTTGGCATCTAATTTGTACTCACATGCTTAAGTTTCAGGGTTGCTCAGCAGCCATAGAAGCAATGAATGTGCTCAACATCTCTGAAAATCAGGCTATGTAGGTGCCTAGAAAATACAGAATCAAATATCTGACTACAGGCATCCTAATTAGAAAAAAAACCAAAAACACCTTTTAAAAAAATTTATCAAATACAGATGAAGTATTTGTTCCTAGCAGAAACAGAGCATATGACTTAATAGATCTCATGCTCATTCAGAAGTGGCAGATCTGATATGCATATTTATGATGTTTAGCAAATGTAATGATTTTTCTATCTAAAATCTAAGATGTAATTACTAATCCTACAGTCTGATTTTTCATGTTTGTTTCACTTTTTAAATTCTAAAAAATGTAGTATTATGTTCTGAAAAATTTGGGGAGAAACAGCTGGCAGTGTGAATTGTGACATGATGTATTTTACTGATCCTGAAATCTTAGTGTAGGCCCTCCTAATTACATGAAGTTCCCTCTTCTCACATAGCCCTGGGATAATTGGATGGTATGGCATTCCAAAGGCTTTGGGATGCTAAAATAATCATGCATTAACCCTATAAACATACTTGTGCTTTGATGTTCTCACCACTTAGCTGCTAGCTGAATAATTACAATTCACTTGTGATCGACTTTCATATGATAAGAGTGATAGCAATGATAAAGAGGATGAAAAAGTCGCAGGACACTTGACATGTGTTTTTAGTTCATATGAAGAAAGGGCATCAATTTATAGGAATTGATGTCGAGCACACCATTTAATTAAAGCTTTTGGTCCCCATTTCTTTGCTGGAGGGAAGCAGGGTTTGTGCTCGGTGGTGGGGAGCAGCCACAGGAACTGGTTGTGGCTCTCTGGCTGAGATAAGTTTATGCTTTCCCCTTTGGCAAATCATTGTCTTATAAATTCCTCAACGCTTTGTTCAAAGTACAGCTGTGTTTCAATAATAACTTATTTCTGTATAATTCCAGTTCAGTGGTTTTTTTACATATGCTGCTAACATTTTCACACGAGTTCCCCAGCTGTACAGCAGCCCTCTGCAGTCAGCACTAGCCCAAAATCATGCCAGGAGCTGTCTGTATTAATTTCCATGCTACCAAACTTTTGTATACTGAACTATGATACATCACTCCCATCTTTCTTTCTTTCTCTTCATTCCACTGTTGTCCTAGCTCTCCAAAACTCACCACTTTTATGCCAGTTTAGCCTCAATTTACTGCCACAAGATTTTGCTGCAGTTCCTATTTGTATGCAATATCCAAGTACCAAGTTTTGCAACAGCTGTCAGTTTCCAGATAGGAAATCTGAGCCTGCTCATTCTCTTCCAGAGTGGTTGGGTAATGTGGTGTTCATCATAGGACAGGACTAATGATACCATTTCTACTGAATCACCACATCAAGCTAGCACAGGGAATATTTCCTCCTCTCTTTTGCAGTGTCAGTAACCTGGAGTCTCAACCCAGGAACATCATCTGTGGATCTGTCTTTGAGATTATCCCAAAAAAATTGTATGGACTGTGGTGAATTCTGTCCATTGGCTGGTGGACCAGGGATCAACAGAAAAACATCAGGCAGGAGTTTACTGATTAAGTCTGTGCCTAGAGAACACAGTTCTTCTGAGGTGAATCACACCCACTTACAGCAGAAACCACAGTTCTGAATCTCAAGTCACGTAGGAGATTATCGACTAGACAGTTCTTTATTGCATATAACCATAGCAAAACTCTATAAAGACCAGATAAAAATAAACACGAAACAAAAGCAATCTTACTTTTCAGTCAGAACTCTCATGCAGCTTTCTAGCCTTATTTAGCATGTCTGTATGTGTGTGTAGTGGGATAAGCAATTGTGGAGGGCATTAGTGTCCTTCAACAGAAGATACTCATTTTTACTTGAGGACCACTGCTCTGAAGGCTTTAAGATGAATTGATCAGGTGTATTTTAAATCAGGCTTTACATCCAAATCTCAAGAGGTAAGAACACAGTGCTCCAATCCACTGTGCCACTGGACACCTTAGCAGTGTTCTCCTCAGCCTCCTCTTGGATTGTCTGCTGCATAACTCTTATTCTAGTGACATTAGTCTCTACCCTCAGGTCTTTTTTTTTTTTTCCTTTGCATTTAACCATTTAAAAAATCATTTTGCTGAATGATTCAGGCTGCTCATTTGCACTCTAAGAATTACCTTCAGCCATTTCTGCAAGGGAAAGGACATAGAGGAAAACAGCCTAATGAAAAAATCTCAGAAGGTGTATGTGAAGTGAGTACATAAGACTGTTCGGGAAATTATTAGAGAAAATCTTATTTGCAGTTGCCATTTAATCAAAATGTATAGCTCAGAAGATTGTTTCTCTGCTGAGTTTAGAGAGCCACAGCAGTCTGCTACCGCTTCATAAGAAAGAACTCTTGGAAAAATTTTGCATGACTGTCAGGATTTCAGGATATCTTCATAGACATTAATCCTGAGAGATTTAATCCTTTGCTATAAGCACTCATTGCAAGCTGAAAATTGGGAGTTTCAATGTCTTCTGCCCTTTCTAGTTACTTGGAGTTCTTTTGAGGAATAGGCTGATGTCTGTGCCCTGCTCTTAGAAATCATTTGTTTCAAGAGTTGAGATTTCCATACAGTGAATCATTTCAGGTAACAGCTCTCTTGCGCTCATTTTGATAATAGTGGTTTAGGGTTTTTTCCTTTTCAGGTTTCATTTCAGTTAGAGCACAGTCCCTTCTGACCACCAAAGTAATTGAAAAGAAAAAAAAAAAAGAAAAAAGATGTTTATCTATCTACCAAATCTTTCTTCCCTATATGCTCATTAAGAGAAGTTTCACCTTCTTTGTATTGCACAAAAGGAAAGAAGATTATGGAGCATATTATCTGTTATCCAAGTTGAAGACAGGAATGCAGAAAAATGTACTGAGAATACTTTCTTCTCAAGAATCCTTTATTTAAAAACAAGTGAATGTTGAATGATAAATAAAGGTAAAAGGACTTAAATGCTCTTATCCACATTGCCCTAATATTCAGACTCTTTGCAGTTATTCAGTTTTCTTTTTGTAGAAGCAAATACTTTCCTGTATGAAAACTTCAGAAGTTATCTAAAATATGTCTGTATCTTACATCCTCTGGTCCAAACAGCTATCTTCTTCTGCCAGGGAAAACCTTGTGCTGACAGTTTTTGCTGTGGTTGTGGTAGTCATGTCAGTAGAAGAATTCCTTTTACCTCTCTTAATCATGTGTCCATTATGGACAATCTGTTAATAGAGCATGGCTGTTTTGACAAGCAAAGAGCTCTCCTGGTGTAGTTACACCCCTGTGCGCTTCAGCAGAGGTATAACTACCCCCAATACAATTTACAACAGCAAAACTGTGCTTTTGCCAGCGTGGCTTATCTTATCATTGTCTGAATGACACAAGCTGCACTGGTGAAAGTATGGTTCTGACTGCATAACTCTGAACATTCACTGCTTTTGGTAGCACAGCTCGGTTTTAGCCTCGGTTGCAAACCATATCCCTTTGCACATCTGACCAGCATAAATATGCCTGCGGAACTTTATGGCATAGACCTGACCCAATGCAATTTTCCTTCTGATTTAAGGAGGCACAAAGCACAATTTAATAGGTACAAAAGCATAGTTAGTCTTTTCATGCTCATTTACCTGAGCCCCACCGTTTTCTTCTGCCTCCTCCTTGATTCTTTGCCTACTGCATCCACTGGCCATTTTTTCCTGGTAATTCGGTTCCTCCTTCCTCTTCCCCAACTCCAGTCACTGCAGCCTCCCCCAAGTTACATTAATCTCTGCCCTTGAAAGTTGTCCTGCTTTTTCCTTCCCTGCAGGGTAACTGCTTCCTTGCATACTTTCTTCATGACTGCTGCCTCACTTCCTATTTCTTCACTTCTGTGCTGCTTGCTGGCCCTCTCTGCTGCTTTGTGGGTGCAGTTCAAAGCACTGCCTACCATTTTCTCCCTCAGATGGTGGGTTTCCTTCTTCACCATCCCCTTTTCTACTTGCATTCTGTAAGCTATAATTAGCTGTGGCATGAACTTAAGAAGATAAAAATGTAGAAAAATCAAGAGAAACATCCTAACAGCAATACCAGCAAGGGTACATCCCAAGCCCCCAACAGAAAATGTTGAATCCTCCATGACTGAGGATACTTTAAGCTAAACCAAGACAATACTGAAAAGTACACTGCACAGAAAATACTGTGGCAGACTCAGAGAATGGATAGCAGGTGTTTTCCATCTGTCATCTATGATACCAAAAGACAGTAAGTGATGCTTCAGCTGGATATTGCCACCTTGCTTTAGCTGCCAATGTCTCCTCTGGTGCTACTTGCAGCCCTTTCAAAACTGAGCATGAAGTTGCTGTTTGCATGAGCATTTATTTTGTTTGTGAGAGGTTTCGGAATCCACTCTCCCTAGCAAAGGAAACACGGGGAAATACACAGCTGGCTTACTACTTGCCTTCAGGAGGGAAAATAATCACATTTAAACTAACAATCAATTAGGTGTGAGAGGCTGGGTGGTCAATAAAAATGAAACATGTCAGTACCAAATCACAAGCTGGGCATTGAACACTGACTTCTTTTTGCACACCTGTGTTTTTTGCATTGCCAGGCAACAAAAGCTTCTGGGCAACAATGCAGAGGTTTAAAATAAGTGAAAGTATTGCAGTGGGTGGTTTTGCTTATTGTTCTTTTACCCACTCAGTCTCTGCACAGACACACTTGCACATGGATTATACAACCTGTTTCTGAGGCTGTACCTTAGTGATCACAGAACTGCTTCAGAATGTAAATGTCAAACATCTGCCCGCTAGCTTTTTCATGCTATGTTTTTAAACAGTCTATTGAGGAAAAAGTAGGCTGTGCTGTTCTGAAATTTGCTAAATAATTAAATATGCAGGAGGGAATCTTTCTTAGTTTTATTCACCTAAAACATACTATTTTTAAATACTCCTCTTTAAAGATTTTTTTGTTACTAAAACTGTAATATCACTGTTCTGCCTCTGTTGTTTGGTTTGGTTATAAGGCTGAAAGATGTGTCAGTTGATTATCCTTTTAGCCATTCTCTAGGCTTAAGACCATATATCCTGAAAGAATAGGTTGGTGAACTTCCCCTAAAAGGACTTAGGAACACTGGTTAATGTTACAATAGTTTAGGGGAATAGTTTATGCTACTTTTTACATCCTGAAAATTAGAGCTGGGGAAATGGACTAGTTCATCAAGCTGGTCCAGTCCCAGCAGCAGGGCTGCTCTGCATTGCATCCACCTGCTGGAGACTCCCACAGTGAAAAGAGAGAAGGAGATGGGACCAGCAATTATTGCAGCCAGAAACTTCAAGCAGTCCTGCAATATGCCCTACAGACTGTGATCTGTGGGGGGGTAGGTGGGGGGGGGAACTGGTGTGGGTTTCAGAAACACTATCTTCATATTTCCATATGAATCCTTAGCCAAGAGGTAGTCTTGGCTGGCTAGGTGAGTCAGCTCAAGGACTGTTCTGTGCTGTTGAAATGTCTCAGAGCAAACAGAGAGCGAAAACTTACACTTGATCTTTTACTTCTGCTGTTTGTTATCACTAACATACTGTCTGCTGAGAAAAGTCACCCAGCAGAATGGATGGCTTTATGCCTGGAGAGCTACACCAGGATTTTGGGGGAAATACTGGTTTTAATTCCAGCCTTGCCACTACCAGCCTGTTGGGATGTGAGGGAATTGCTTAAACATGCTGGGATATATCAGCTTTTCTTTCATTCTGTAAGGGCTAATGTTAAGATGAGTTTGGACTAAAGCTTTGGCCTTGCTCATCCAAAGCTGCCCTTGGATATAGTGGGTGGGGTTGTTGCAGGAGCAAGTTCCACCACTCCCTTGTTCCCCAGCTGCCCAGTTTCCAGAGGCCAGGGTAGCTGAGCATGGTGGTTCATCACATCTTCCCTGCACAGGGAAAATGGGAATGCTGTAGGATGCTGTGTCTTCAGACAAATGCTCTGAGAGAATTTGCAGCTAATGTATGGTTTGCAGCTCTTCTGTGTGGTTTTCCAGTGCACAAATGCATTCATTTTTCCAAGCAATTTATAGGAAATATATTTAATTGCAATTCCTCATTTTCTTTTGTATAATTACCCTGCCTCTATGATAGTCACATTTGTCGGTTCTGCATAAATCCTTAAGGGGTTTTTGACACAAAGGGGTTTTCTCACTTGGAGAAAAAACCCTCTAAGCAAAAAATCCTCAACCCATGAGGAGACTCAGCAGTGGCATGTTTGTTCATTTAAAGAAATAACTGGTTGAAACATAAAGGAAATTCAAGTATTTCTTTTGGTCTTAGGTTTTATAAAGAATTATTTCTCAAAGCCCTCAGGGCTGTAGTCTCTGATACTCCAAGCAGGCTTTTCCCTGCCTTAGTATGGTCGGCTGAGTTCTCCCTCTTGGCACAGGTTAGGACATCAGGAAAAGGATGGCAGCAAGAGGACTCTGGATGCTGTGCAGGCACAAGCTCAGGCAGGGAATGGGGCCTCAGATGCCCCTGACATCCTCTGTGGCTGGACAGCCACACATCAGGGTGAGGAAGCTGGAGCCTGGCAGCTGCCCTCACCCAGCAGTTGTGAGGTGTTGTAAAGTCAGGGCCCAGTCCTGCCTCCTAGCATATAAAATACCTTGCAAATTTACACATCCCTTTCAGCCAAAGCAGCTTGGAGTAGGGCAGTTGTCTGACTAACCAGGAGTATTTTTATCCTTGAATACCTTTAATCAGCATCTCTGATATGTGAATTGTGGATGGGGGCCGAGTTGTCCTTTCCTTGGGATCACAGCAGGTAACTTTGTCACCAACATTGCTCTGTCACCCAGTGGTGTCAATGAATTTGATAACACACTAAACACCTTCACAAAACTATTGTTTTTATTTCTACTGATGTTCATTGTATTTAACATCACTGTGAAGGATCAGAGAAGTGTGTGAGGGTTAGAAGCTAAAGAAAGTCTTCTTGCATTTAGTGTGTTTAGCATCGCTGTGGGTATTCATGTCTCAATATCCAGAAAGTATAGAAAATATGAATAGTCCTGGGAGAAAAAAAAGACTTTGTACTTATCTTGTCATAGAGTGGTCAGAGGAGATGGGACAAACCACAGTAATGCATATGGTAAGAAGTGCAGAGTGAAGAGGATAGCTGGATCATGTAGGTCATGTAGTAACATTTTGGGAGAGTCATTCATAAAAGGGGAGTTTATTAGAGAGAAATTACCTCTACGTTCTCTTTCACTATAGTAAGTAATAAAAAAAAGGAACCATTTGCTCAAAACTTCACATGCAGTACTAGACCACAGTGGGTTTTTACCTCTCTGATGCATTATAAAAGTTCAAATGGCAGAAAGCTGGAAAACTGAATTATTTTCTATTGCCCAGCAATAGCCCATAATTATAATTAATTCCTAGACTGTTAAAAGACATATCACTACTATTTTAGAAACCCTAGTAGTTAATGGGGTTTTAAAGTTATTACATAACTTTTTTCATCACTGGGTATTTTGTTGGCAGGTTTTTTTAATTTTTAGTATTAATGTAACACAGTATGTACTAGTTCATCCTTCATTTCTTCTTTCTGAAAGAATAGGGATGCTAAAAACAAATGCTATAAAAAATTATCTACATTTTTTTTTCCAATGTGAGCTTGATGTGTCCACCTTTCTAGAGCAGATTTCAGATGCTGAGTTGAAAAACACTTGTTCTTCTATTCCATCTATCTGCTTGCTAAACTTCCCACATTGAAGGGCTCTTAAGCACCTCCAAGGTTAAAAAAATACATTGAGGATGAGAATATTCATGTGGAGGTAGTACAAAGTGCCTCCAAGACTATGTTAGAAATATTAGGCAGAGGTCAGTGAGACAGGCATTGCTAACCTCCAAATATGATTACCCATACAGAAATTTTCACCAGTTTCAATTGCAGCCATTTGTGTAAATAAATGGCTGTGCAAACCAGGCCCAGTCTCCATGAGTTAAAATGTGTGTGCCATGCAGGCTTAAATCACAGCAGTCTTCCAATGTGAATAGAATGTTTTAAGGGCTGAGCCTGAGATGGATAAACTGCTCGGGTTTTTGATTAATTGGGTGCCTGACCACAAGAGATACTGAAGTGAAGATGCAAACTGGCTGTAAAGCTGCTAAACTTACCAGCAGTTCTGCCACTGCAGGTTGGCAGGTACAGTGGGAACAGAGATTAAAAGGTTAAAGACACTTTGCTATCAGTCTATTTTTAATGGCTTCCCTTGATTGTTTTTTGGTAAAATAAGAACCTAATGTTTGTTTCTAATATTGTGGGGTAAACTATGATATCTGTCAGTCAGCAAATCCGCTTGGGCAGTACTGCACAAAACTCAGTACAGAACACAGGTGACAAAAATTCAGCCTGCAGAAACCACCACAATAAACACACACAGGTTAAAGCTGCAGTTTCATGTTCTGAATACACATGTGCTATCTTTCGGTTTTGCAGTTGTGGCATTTCCAAGTTCCAGTTCACCAGACCTGCAGGTGTTTTACTTGGGAGTCCAGAAGGGAAGAGGTTTTTTCCTGAGATGAATCAAAATTCATGTCTCTGAGACAGGACCTGTGTATTCCTGACTCGTATGCTTTCATCCAGTATTTGAAAAGAATGGTGCAAACAAAGTTAATCATGACATCTTAGAGGCGAGACTGTGAAAAGTCAGTTAAGGGCTTCCTGCCACATAACCAGAATCTAGCCTTCTTTTCCATGTGAATCCCTTTTCAATCAGGAGATAGGATACCATGTAAGCTGGCACAAGCCTTTTGCCTGGAGGCTATGACTTGACTTCTTTAAAAAAGAGGCAGAGACCCCAGGTTCCACCTCACCAATAACAGCTTTAAAAGGCCTAGTATTAGCAGCTCTAGATATAGTGTAAATAAGCATTTCCTTAAAGGTAAATTGGTTCCTCCTATACTCAGCAGGGCACTCCTTGGAAGTAGTGTCAGTTTACTTCTCTTTTTTTCCCCATCGAGCTTTCAGGATGGAGTACTGGCAGGTATTTTGTTTTTGTGTATTGTTATTATTTGTCACACAACTCTAAACCGGTACTGGCTTTTCAGTGAAACCCTCACGACTCTGAACACCTCTCCATCACTTGTTGAGTCTCCTACACCTTTGAACCTCCACTGCAGGGAAGGTGATGGGAAGAACGGTGTGCGCGGTGCTGTGCACAGTGTAACTACCTGTACGTGCAAGTGGCTGCATCTCGCCTTTGATTAGGCACAGCATTTGCACCTCCTGCTCCTGTGCTGATGTCCACGGTCCTGTTAAATTTAACGTGTCGTTTAGGTCTGGATGGATGACTGACTCCTGCGGGGACTCAAATCGCGCAAGGACGAAAAGTTTCTGCGGAAACAAACACAACCAGAAGCAGACTCCTGCCCGCGGCCGCTGTACCTGGTGAGGCACTCGCCTGGGAGGCGCAGGAGGATGCACAGACATTTCCACGGCAGCGGAGAGCCCCGGTGAATTCCTTAAAGCCGGCGGCGCGGCACCGCCACCAGCGGCTCCGGATGCGCTCCAGTCCCGAGCCGGGAGAGCG
>VZTR01021054.1:490991-527875 GCA_013400775.1 Chaetops frenatus | reverse complement strand
CAAAGTTTGGGGCGGTGCGGCTGCCGCCCCCCCGCCGCGGTGCCCGGTGCGGATGGGAGCGGGCCGAGCTTCGTCTCTGGGCGACTGCGCTCCCTCCCCATCGCCGTTGCTACGGACCGGACACCCCCGGCCGCGCCGCGGGGGCCGCGCCGAGGATGCGAGGCAGCTCCTCCTGCCCAGTTCGTAACACACGGTCTTGGCATCCCCCCCGCCCCATCCGCCCAGGGTGAGGGGGCGCGGGGGTCGCGGGCCGGGCCGGGCGGGGAGCGGGGCGCGCCGAGATGCTGCAACTTTTTTTTTTCCAGCAGAGGAGGGAGGGCGGTGGATTGAACTTTGTCATGTCGCAGATAAGTTTCCTTTGGCTTCTTCTCCCTGCACTTCTCCCCCGCCTCCCTCTGCACGCACGCTTGGTGTTTTTTTTTTTTTTTTTTTTTTTTTTTCGTTTTTAAATAATTTTCCCCGTTTCACCTCTCGGCTGCGATATCTTCGCCTGCTCGGCATCCTCGCGGGGTTGCGCAGAAGGAGGAGAGCGCTTCTCCTAGCTCAGCACATTTCTCTGCCCGGGCCGCTCTGCTCGGCTGCGCACCCCGCGGAGGCCCGGGCGCCTCCGTGCCCCGCCGCCCTCCCACGGCCGCGCCGCGGTGTCCGGCCCGCAGCTGATGCTCTGGTCCTGCTCGTCGAGGAGCCAGCATCCTGCCCGGGAGCCACTGGGCTGATTGCTGGAGGGAAAGCGGGGTAAGAGGTGGGGGAGAGACCAGCCATTCAGTTTTAATCCCAACTCCCTCTTTCGCCTGTCTTCTCTTGGAGATAAGATCAAGTGTATTTACTTATTTGAGAAAGTAAACATCTAGTTCAGTGTGATTTGGGGGCAGTGATCTAGGAGAGACAGCAAATGCAGTGGATGTTTCCTACCATTCCAACATCCAGCTCCACGTCTTCGAAAAGAAATTGCTTATTAACAACAGGAGCAGTTGCTAAATAACGCCGTGTTGTCACCCCTACAGTGCCCAGTAGACAGCTGTTAGGATGGCTGAAGTTTTTTCGTTGAGGTCGGTCGTTTTGACACGAGCACTGAGTTTTGTTACCGCAGTTCCTGTTTTCCACAGGGTCAGCGTGCGTGAAAGGGATGCAGTGACTCAGGGTCAGGCCAGCCATATTTGTTTTAGGTTTTAATTTTCTCTTTGAAGACTTAAGGGTATATAGTCTTCTCTTGGTGTGCCTGCATAATGCCGATTAGCCTTAACCGGAGTTGGGTACATCCAGGAAAGAATAGGCCCTTTTGTTTGTTAGAAACCCAGAAACAGCATGAATCCATCATCCAATCAGTCAGGGTACCAGGGCTCTCCCTCACCTGCCGGCAGGGACGCATCCAGCCTCTCATGCTGCAGGGCAGCTGTTCCCGACCGAGTGTGGCCTCTTTTGCTCCCTCACCTTCCTCCTCCTGGCATCCGTATGTGGAATGAATTCATATCATGTAGTTGGAAAAATATCATCCTCTGAGTGCAATCAAAATATCATCCTTTGAGTAAACTTTTATTCTGCTTTCATTTCACAGACAGCTTCTAGTTGTCAAACTGTTGTTTGCCAGTCAGAAGTGGCTATTTATGTAGCCACTCTTAGACATTTCTTTTGAGAACTAACAGTCCTAAAGAATATATACATATATTTGGCTTGGTATTAACACATTATATAGCATATAATTGGGTGTTGACTGTTTTTCTGGGGTTTGGGTTGTTTTTTTTGTTTCCCACCTGGACCGGGGTGTTTGAAGCTTTACTTGCAGATTTCAGTGTAATGAAGCATCTTATTCTGACTTAGATCACCCAGGTTGTGTGCCCATTCTTAACTCTTTACAATATTCAGTGACACTCTGACCAAATGGATTTTCTTTTTGATAGAGGATTGGGAAATAACTTCAAGTTTCAAAACTGGGAAAAGTCAATCTCTTCATTACCTGTCAGTAGTATGTGTGATCTCTTTTGGTACCAAAGATAAATGCAGTGTTCCCCAAAGTGTACAAACATTGATTTATGTGGTGCTTTCCTCACTCCTTAAGTATATTATCACTTTGCCTATGTTGAAGTAACACTGTAGTCATAACAGTAGCTTGACTTTAGTCTGTGAAACTTTCTTCTTAAACAGAAATAGTTTGAATTGCTCTCAGTTGGATTGGATTTCTCATTTAAATAAAAATTGGTAATGTATTTACACTGTATAGATTAAAAACATATAGACAAATCCCTTTGGTTATATTCATTATCCCTTGTAAAAGTAGGTGGTGCTTAGAAGGTCATAGGATAAGTGTTGCTAAGCAGCTAAACAGAAGGATGCTAAAATTAACCTGAGTGTTTTTGAAAAGGATTCACTTTTTAAGTTGCAATCTTTTTTTAATGGACTTAAAATACACCTTTTGCTAGTAAGACACCTGAAAAAAAAAGCTTAGATGCCTAAGTAAAGCTTTCCAGGAGACTGTGTCAAATGTTCAAATTATCTATATACAGGAGTAATTCTACCCTCCCCCAGTATGTGTAAATTTTACTAACATCAGGCCCTCGATTTGTGCCCTTTGCAAATGTCCTTCCAGAGTTATCTGTTGCTCCAGGAGCATCTGATGTATGTTGGATAGCAGCCTGTAGGGACAGTCTTGGGAAAAAAGAAACTGCAGAGGTTCCCCAGGAACAGGCAGAAAACAAGTAAATCCTGTTAGTCTGAAATCTCTGCATGTGTGGAAAAAGCCCCTTTTAACTTTTTGATGAATGATGCCTAAGTTTGGAAATCACTGTTTTAGGTGTACACTGTTAAAACATGTGAAATCATGTCTTCCTCTTTCAGCACGATGAAGGTTGTTTTGAAATGGGTGTATTATTGGACTGTGTTACTAGACCAGTTTGTGACAGGCTGCCTTGTTGATGTGGTAGCTTCTTTCTTGGGAGATAATTGTCTGTAGAGGAGGATGGTGGTACTGCTTTTTGTTGTCCTGAAGGTAGTGAGAATGCTTGTTGCTCTCTGTCTTCTACGTCCTTTCTGAATTCAGGCAAGATGGACAGTCATAGTGTTACAGCTTTAAAATATGCCTTTTCAACAGCATTCTGCAGCTGGGAAAAGGGCCAGGAACTGCTTCGTGTTCTTTTGAGAACAGCTTTATCATGGATGGAGTGCTCAGGTACCCTGCAGCTTTGCTGGAAAGTGTCTTTAAGGAGCAGATGTAAACTTTGAGGGTGAGAAGGAATTGCCTTCTGAGACTGTGCAACAGCTTTCTTTCTTGCTTTGGGGTGGGAGATTTGACTTGACTAGTTGTTGTTCAGCAGTTAAGCAGATTTTCTTTGGAGAGGCATATGAGGAATCCTTTCTCTGTGTGCATTGTTTTAATTTGTTTGCTTTTTTGTTGCTTTCTTTTTAATATCCTACATAAACCAGCACCTGTGGGAGCCATGGCTTCCCTCCCTCCCCCACGCACATTTAGAAGAATCTTTACAGGCAGTGATTTCAAAGGCAGGACTTGGGTATTTTTGGGAATGTCACTCTCTGGTGGTACACTAAAAAGTTAGGTATTTGTGTGGAGCCAGATCAGGCTTGAAACTTGCAGAGCTTTGCCAGGCCAGGTTTGGTTATCAGCGTTTGATTACAAATGAACATAGGTGAGGTTGGCTGAGGTGGGAAGTGCTGGCTCTGTTCTGGGGTACTTCTGAACAGGAATTTCAGGAGCATTGACTCTTTGTTCTTCTTTGGTGCAAGAAATCTGATGATGGCTTATCTTTGATGTCTGCCAGTGATGTTTTTCCCACCTGAAGGTGTTCCCGCCACCTCACCCTATACCACTCTGTTTTGAATAGCAACATTTGAGGGCCAGTGACTTAGAAGAGTGCAAACTTCTGAGACGGCAGTGCCGCAGCATCTCACCCTCCTTCCTTCAGCGTTTTACTTGGAGCAGGGTGACAGAACTTATTTAGAGCTTTTGCTAATGCTTTATTATGAAATGTTGAAAGTAGAAATAATTGCCAGCTGGGGCATATGCTCTGGGCTCCTGTTGGGTGGCTTGTTCATGTTGTGGAGGAGGAGGGTCAGAACAAGGAAAAGGGCCTGGACAAAAGGGGGAAGAGTCAGTGGGATACTTGGCTTGTGGCTGTGCTGGAATGAAACCTGTTAGAGCAGCCTCCTGCAGTCAGAGAGGAATCGTCCTGATGCCACTGAGCAACGCCTGGACCTGTGCATCCTTTAGAAACAACACAGGCCTTTAAGTGTATCCTTCTTTTTTTTTTTTTTTTTTTTTTTTTCCTTTAATTTTTTTTTCTTTTTTCTTTTTTATTTTTTTATTTTTTAATAATAACATTTCATCTTTCAGGTTGGCTAGTCTAGCAATCAATAAAGGTGGTTGCCTTTGACTAGGTGCTTTACAAAAATACATAGTTGATGGGTGGTGACTGTTTATTCAGAGTGATTCAACTAAGTAAGGCTAAGGGAATCTGAATACCTCTTTAAAGATGTAGAGAGAGGCAGCTGTTTCAACAGTAGGATTCATCTGCAGAGTCCCAGCCATCCACAGAGGTGTTGCAGCAAGGGAAAAGAAAAACTGTCAAAATCCCCCAGGGCATTGTTAGGCTTCTGAGCAAAAGCAGGTATTCCAAGGACCATTAGAGAGGGAGGGCTTTCAGGCCTTGATGACCTCTCCTGTCTCCTTTGCAGGTCTTCCTGTAGAAGCATGTGGAATGCAACTTCCAAATTCATTTTCCTGCATCTATCCTTCCTGAGTGAAAATGTTTTTTGTTTAATCTTACTTACTTATTTACTTACATAATCTCAGGATTTCGAGAGATCCTTTTCCTTTTGAAGATGACATCCCCACATCCTGCTGTCTGAAATTTCTTTGAAGATCCATTTGCACAAGGGATGTTGTATTTGTGTAGGGCTCTGAAAAAGTGTGGGAAAGATGCTTGAACACAATGGCCAAGTGACTTCCCAGTGTAATATCTGTCAGCTTTGAAAAATGGAATTTAGACATTCGAGTCACTCCGAGTAAAAAATGTGTTAAGAATCCTGGAAATTTTCTGTGTTGATGTTTCCAACTGACTTGTTAATTTGGTTCTAAAAGAGAAAGGTATTTTGTGATTAATAGCGGAATTGCCAACCTCTCATACACTCAGAACTCCACTTGGCATCTCCTGGTAGATACTTTAACAGGTGTTAGCATGTGCGTTCTTGAAACAGCACAAATGTACTTGTAGGTGTTTTAGGAATGGGGGTTTGCAGCATCTGTCCTTTGAAAATGGAGGATGATCAGCCGTTGACAAACTTTTTTTAGTTAAATTAGGTATGTGCTTCCTGTCTGAGGGTGAGAGAAGCAAAATGTTCATGTTGTAGTGTAGCTGGCCTTTGCTTTTATTGTGTGTGATTAGTTGGCTTTAACTGGAGCCCTTGTTAGTCCTGTTTCATACAGCAGGTGATGTCAGTGTTCGGGTGTATCGGTACCTGGGAGTGCTTTGCTCAGAGCTCTTGCATCACAAGCAATAAATTCCACTGCTGTGTTCAGGCTGGACTCCTTCACACTGGTAACGTTAGGGCTTGGACAAAGCAGAACTGCTTTGGATTTTGCACCAATACACAGAACTACTTCCTTGTTAACTTGGACCACTCACAGTTTTGGGTAGGGGAAAGAGCCTAGTATAAGTTCCTCTTTTTGTTACACAAACTGTATTTTCTTCATTAAATTAAGTTCATCACATCTCATTGCTCTTAGTGTTTTGAGAACATGAGACGCAACCAGGTCATGAATACCTGTGTGCTGTTCCTCATTCAAGTGTGCATTTTTTTCTGATGTTGATGCAGTTTGCCAGTGTATTGAGGAAACACACAAAGTGTCTGTGGTGTCTTCTGCATGTACTTGCCTGCTTCCTCCCTTTTTTCTCCCCAAAAGCATTAAGGTATTCTAAACTGGTTTTCAGTTGGATAACTTGCAGCACAACTCACATGCTTAGCTGTGTGTACATCCTTATGCTTTTGGGTGGGAAGAAGGAGGGTTGCAGAAGGAGGCTTGCTTTCTAAGCAGGACACTGAAGGTTCAGGAAATGGAAGCATGTGCCGAAGAAGCCAGCTGTAGAAGAGCTGTAGCTGGATTACTAAGGGCTTCCATTTGTGTGGTTTGACTATTTTCCAGGGGAAGAACTATGAGTGCAGTGACAAATGCTTCTCTACAGAGGTGTAACTTATGTCTTGTATTTAGTTGGAGTATATTTCTTTTGGTCTGTTCTTCTAACTGATGCAGGTATCATTTGTTCTTCTTCCTTATCAGATGGCCCAGCCAAGTTTTGCTAAGTACATCCTACTATATTTCCCAGTAGGGTTCAAGACTCTGGTCATTGGCAGCTTCGGGAAGAAGTCTTGGAGTAACTTCCCAGCCTTTACAGCAGATAGGTGTTTTTTCTGCTTGGTAAGATCTCCTGTCAGTCTGTAGACTGTCAGAAGCCTGACTGTCCATGTTGCAAAAGGGTAAAGAGAACTGTATCACAGTGTCCCTGTTTCTCTGGTGTAAACTTGCTTTATTGTTGGAAATTGGTTTTGTTCAAAAAGTGAAGAATTTTTTCTCATATCAGTGTTACCTTCACTTTGTGGGAGAAATATTCTCCATCCTCTGTCTCTATTCCTCCTTTTTGCAAAATGGCTGTGTCTTTTTGCTTAGTGTGCAGTAGCTACCGTGTTCAGCCAAAGCAGGGGGTGAATTTCTAGGGGTGAGGGAAATGATCTGTGCCTCGGAGTGGATGCTGGTTACCTTGGGCGGAAGCCATGCAGATTATAAACTCTGCAGGAAGGATCTAGTGGATTCTGTAAACTCTGCAGCCTCAGTAACTGCAGTTTCAAGCAGTTCCCAATCTCTACTTGAAAAGCTTTTGGAACTTGTAAGCTCTTTAAATCTAGTGATTGAGGATTTTCCATGGTTCCCTTTTCCCTCAAGAAAGAAAAGAAAAAAAGTTAGAAATAAGTAGTAAGGTTACTCATTTTAAATGTTCAAAAGCCAGCAAATGAAAGTTAGGTGTTCAGAGAACAATTAAGTGGATCAAGGTGGACACAGATCATGCCCTGTTACAGTTGCTGTTCCATGTTTAATAAATAAATAGATACGTAAAGAAGTGGTAAACATGTCTTCATTTGAATCAACAGCAAAATTCTTTCAGGCTTCTGTGGACTAAAATTTTATATGGGGTATATACAGCTGAGAGTTCTTTAGCATTCATAGCATGAAAGACACCAGGAAACTTTAAAAAACTGAAATAGTAATTGTGTCTTTGTATTTTTTGGTGTTTGAAATTCCTACAGGTGTAGTTACAAAGGCAGCGCATTTGTTTTAGGAGCTCGTTTGATAAACAGCTAGCAAAATTTGCAAAATAATAGTCTATTTGGACTAAATTCTTCCATCTGGGTTTTGGGCATCATTGCAAGTGTGGCCATTGCTGTGTCCTTTCTTTAAATCCTAGAGGTTGTGCTTTTACTTACTTGAGTGTATTCAGTTTGATGAGTAGGAGGAGGACTTGCCCTTCCCAGGCCTGTCCTTCCCTGCAGGAAAAGGGGAATGTGGAGAATTCTCCCCGAGGATGGATTTGGGACAGAGATGGTCCCTGTGTGTTTGGGGCCAGAGTTTTTATTTGCACTATTGCGTAACTCTTAATCTCCATAGAAAAAGATGTGGGTTCGTGGCTTTGCAACGCCACATAGGCTTGCACATGGCCATGCTCTGCCTGAGAGCCAACGTGTGCTAGCACTGCATTGTAAATGGACTGATGCCTTCCTGGGGTTGTCCTGGAGATTCAGGACAGAAGGATCTGCTCTTGCCTGACTTTCAACGGCGTGCATTGGCAGCCTCTCTCATGCTTGCACGGCCTGAATCAACTGACTTGCAGTAAATGTTTCCGTTTGTGTGCTCGCTGTCTTTTCAAAATGATTGCTAAAAAGTATTTGGGCCAAAAATAATCTGCACTGGACAAGAAGATGCCAGCAGCATGTGCAAATTGCATGCTGTAGTTACTGTCCCAGCTACTAATTCAAACAGAGCTGTACAGATGTGGATTAGGAAAGTCCAGACTGCTGATTTTAAAATTTCCACAATTTCTGGTAATGGATGTTTATGTGAGCTGCCTAGTCCAAAGACCCCGGAAATGAACTGGTGGTGGTCTTTGTTTAATTCCTGGTATACAGATGCCAAGTGTTATGCTTTGATTTCCTCCTCTGTAAACTCTTCGGGGCAGGGATCAGCATTCAGTTACTGAGTTTTGAAAAGCCACCTAACACACCGTGGAACCGACCTGCACAGCACTACCTCAGTATAAATGTTTAATTATAACTATCTTCTTACCCTGTAGTGGAGTCTTTCCAGATACCAAGGTAGAGGCATGCTGGGAACCTGCACTGGTCCTGCTGAGGTGTCTCCTTATAAACAGACAGCTTTGGTTGCAAAGCAGCATTTGGGCCGCTCTCATAAATGCCTGCTTTGCATGTGACGGACAAATTATTTATTGATTTCTTTTCTAAGAGTATATACACATGTTCAGGGGTCTGCCTCTGGTTGTTTGGTTTAGAAGCATATATGTTCCTAGCTTTAATATACGTTTTAAACCATCAGTCAAATCACGTCCTTCTCTCTCCTATTTGCTTTAGGACTGTATGTAAAAGTGACAAATGTCACAGGGTTCTGAAATTAGGAAATTAGAAGAAGAAACTGGACGTAGAAAGATGTTATACCCTCAGTATGTCACCTTCCCAAGACTGAAATGAAGTGCAGTTGCTGGCTCTTATCATTCACAAAGTAATTTAATTCTCTTGCCTTGAATGACTTGTGTTGTAGTTTTAAACTGAATTTCTAAATCATCCCAAAAGTGATGTATGTATCATTTGTTACGTTTATACAGCATAAATGCAGTAATGGAAACATCTAGAAATTAGACCTCCATAGAAGACTCCCATTTTAATCAGGTTACTTACTTGGGATTAAACCAACCCAAATTTAAAACACATGGGCTCATGTACTAAACCAGTTGCACTTTCAGCACTCCAGGGGTCTGTCTGGGAGTTTATCGGTGTGTTGTTGTAGTCTGTTCCAGCCAGCTCTGCAGAAGCAGTTTGGTGTTACTAAGGTTGGAATAAGCTGATGTCAGATTTTTGTCCACAGTGCATAGCAAGTAGAGGTCAAACACTTGTACAGCCGGTGATACTATGACTTGTTAAGAATGTACACAGCAGGTCGCTTTTCAAAGCATCTTTTGAAAAGCAGCCTTTGAGAGCAGTGCCATGTAGGAGAGACACGCATCTTCCTCTGGCATCAGCAAATGGATGCATCCTATCACATTGGACTGCTGAGCATGTTTAGTCATGTTACCGTAATAAGCTCTGGGAACAGGAATGGGTTCTGCCCTGTTGTGCTTCAGGAAGATTTGAATGAATTTGACTGGTTTATTCCAGGGAAACTTGTGTTTCTATGTGCTGCTTTTGTGCTTGGTACAGAGAAGTAAGGAGTTGAGTTTATTTCATGGCTGAAGGAGTGTTTCTTTGCAGTACAGGACTGCTAACATTACAGTACTTAAATTCTTATTCCTTAGAAGAAGTAAAACTAAAAGTGTGACTCCCAGAATTGTCAGTGTTTCTGGTGCTGATAGTGTACAGACCTGTTTGGTTTTTGGACTCTCCTTTCCCCAGATAAACTTGAGTATTAGGGGTCTTTCTTGTGCTTCCAGCCATAGCCCTCAGGCAGCTCTATTTTTCCTGCCCTGGTGGATCATCCTCCAACATACACACATGTAAATTTTAAACATGCCTTGGTGGGAGTTACCATCTTTATCCTTATTTTTTGTCTTATCCTGATAGCTCTCAGGGTATTTTCTAAATTTGCTGGGGTGTGTGTGTATGTCAGTGGCAAGCCTAGATCAAGCCAAGCACTGATCCTGCAGACACTTTAAACACAGATATAATTCTACTTAAGCAGGTTGTTCCTTTAAAGTCAAAATACTGGCATGTGCAAAAGTTAGGGGAAGGGTTTCAGGATTCAGGCATGCCTTCAACTTTCAGAAAAAGTATTTCTGACACAAGCCAGCATCTTTAACCCATGTGAGCCACGGCTCCAAACTCATCTCACCGACTCCTGACCTGCTTCAGGAGGCATTGCTCAGCCCAAGGAATTGTCAAAGCTCTTGTAGCCTGAGAAGAGTTGGTTTTGAAGTGGCCAGAAACATGGCCATGAACCCAGATTTCTTCAATACACGGTGTGTGCAAGAGTTAAATGAAAGTACTCCAGCAGCTCATGTGCTCTCTGTGTGCGCATACTTTCCTAATCTTGACATGGGGTCTGAGCTGCAGGCTGTGAGGGTGTATGTGAAGTTGGCTTGGCTGTCACCTTTTCACTCCCCGGATCTGGCTGCGGCTCAGCACGGGAACGCACCCCACCGCTGGGATTACTGGCTGCAGAGAGCAAGCTGCCTGAAACCTGCCCCTGTGGGACTGGCTGGGCTGAGAGGTGCCCTGGCACACCTCTCCTGCCTTCACACTGCTTCCTGCTCTTGCGGGGAGCTGTAGAGGGAAGAAAAAGTGCTGCGGTGGCCCTCCTTTCCTGCATCTGGAAGATCTCTTGCAGCCGTCTTGAGCACTTGGGTCAATCTGGACAAGCTTTCTGCTCCTCTGCTATCATCATTTGGCTGGAGAATAGCTGCCTCCATGGATGGGTCTGCTTTAAAACAGGGGAACAGCTGTACCGAGAGGTCTCTCGATTCTGGTGGGCTGTCCCTGCGCGTGGGGAGAGGAAGGGCAGAGCACGTGTTTTTCTCCTCTAGGTGACAAAGTCCTAAGGGCAACTTGGTCTTTGGCTCTCTGGGAAGAGAAACTGCAGCTCTTTCAGTCCACAGCACGCTGTCAAAAATCACCGAGCATTTCTGACCATGGGCTGGAAATGAAATCTGCCCGTCTTTTTTGCCACTTAGGTTTCTTTGGAAAGGCTGCCAGTGGCCACCTTGCCCCACCCTGCAGACGTGTGGGCGGCAGTGGGGGTAGCCGGCAGGAGGGAACATCACCAAAAAGGCAGAGTGATTTGGCTCCTGGCCACACACAGGAGCAGGAACAGCTGCCTGGATGGCCCCCGGAGCCTCACTGATGTCAGCATAACCAGCGCTCCTTAAAACACAGCACTGTGTGTGGGGAGTGACGGGGAGCAAGGCTGGGAGCAGCTTGAGGGGGTTAAGCAGTACATAAAACCACCTCCAGGGTTCTTTTTTTACCCCTCCTCTTCTAAACAGACCTCTGCTTTCTACGGGAATGGGAAGGGTTTGGGTGAGTGAGAGTTCAAGAAATTCATAAAACTAAAACAAGTTACCAAAAGCAAAAAGAATAGGCATTGTAAAATTTGCGCGTGGCTGCAGTGTGTCTGTTTGCCCGGGTTTTTTCCTTCTAAGAGAAGTGTGGCTAGGAACAGTTCGGCACTGTTGGATAAATCTGTCAGTGCTGTTCCCTCCTCTGTCCCCTATGTTGTCTCTGAGAACCTGTCACACTGTGACAGATCATACTGTCAAACATCATACTGTGTTTCAACAGTATCTGGCTTGCCTTGGGATGCAGTATGAAATACGGCAGGATGTGGCATCCTGCAGGGAGCATGTCATGTGTGCTTACTTGGCCTCCTGCGCGTGCTTGAGCAGAGGAAGGGAATGCACATCAGAAGTGCACAGTTGTTGGCAGCTTCCTTCCACTCCCCTTGGTTGTCCCAGGGAGACGGCACTTGGCGTCACCCGTGAGGTTTACCGGAGCTGCCTTTCCTGGTATGTTGATAACCAGGTTCCCTGATGGAGATGCCTCTGCATGGTTAAGGGCGGGGGGGAGCTGTCTCATGACTTCCGTGATGTGGGATGCACAGTGTGAAATTACCCCTGTCGTAGGTACTGAGCTGGATGAATGTGAGTTCCTCTCGAGCCAAAGATGGCTTTTTCCAGTTTAATAGCTACCATAGCAGTTTCCAAAAGTCACAAGAGAATCTGACGTGTAGCTGGAAGTGCTGAGGGAAGAGGATACCAGCTTTTCCAGAACTGTGCAGCTCAATCACAGAACGAGGTTGGACTGGACATGAAACTGGATTCCAGGGTGACGTGGTGATTGCAGCCTCTGCCGGCTTTGCTTCTTCCCACAGCTGTGGAGTTGATTTTCCCAGTAGGCCTGTGCCAGCATAGTCCTGCTGCTAGTCTTGTGGTGTTATCCCAACACAGAAGTTGTGCTTGAATTGCTTGCAAAGTGGTAAGCAGCACGCAAATCTAGGCAACAGGGGTGAGCCAGCCTACCCGGACTTCTTGCAAAGCTGAATTTGCAAAATGCTGTCTCCATCAAGGGCAATGTAATAATAAGTTGCAGAGATTCTGTCTTGAAAAACAAACAGTGAAATGCAGGCGTTGGGAGAGGAGGGTGTCGTGCTCTTTTTTAAGGCTCTTGCTTTTTGTAAACTCAGGTTAACTTTACCAGTTGGACTAACTTTTCAGTATCATTTCAGAATTCTTGTGGTAATTAGGAAAAATGACAGAGGGTCACGGCCCTCATACGTGGCCGAGTAAGCATCTAGTCACATTCTTTACAACTGGGACAGTGGCATGAAGAATTTCTTTACTGAAAGTCACAGAGGGAGACAGTAAGAGATGCAGAAAAAGAGCCCAAATGCTGTGAATCCAGTCCTGTGTCTCCACCATTAGATCATGCTTCCTGTCTAGGCAGATGAACCCACATAAAAACCTCGGTGCACAAACAGATGACATTCAAGTACTACCAGCATTGTAAAATATGGCTAGGACTAATATATTTGCTCTGACTTTCATCTTGAGTGCCTGGTGGAACACCTGTAAGTATTTACATTTTAACATGAGCTTTTGTGCTTGTGAAAGCAGACAGTTTGACAGCAGTGACCTCTCACACAAAAGCCTGAATAAGTGATGAACTTCCAACAAATCCATGACCTGAACTCCGCTGGATGCATATTGAAGGCGACAAGTTAATATGGCCTGTGGCAGTACCATCAAGAGGCCTGGCTCTGTGCTGGGCTCTTCTGCTGGAGGTGGTCCACAAATGACCCTTTAACCACTGTCCCTATCCAAAGGCCTGGAAGTAAGCGTGCCTGTACTCACTGGCTGGGTGAGAACCTCGGGTAAATGTTTGATGCAGAAAAAACTTAATTTTCTTTCAAAGGTTTCTTGTCCTGCTGCTCTGCTCTGACCCTGGATGAAGGCCTTGATTTATGTTCCAGAGGAGGCTGAAGGGTGGATGTGTCTCCTCCCAAGCGGAGCACTTCAGAGCTTGCTGTGTTTGAGTTGAATTGAGTGGTAGTTAAAACTTCAATTATGGCCATCTCTGGAGTTGGACGTGTCTCTGCTGCAAGCACAGTAACCACTGGCTGTCAGACAAGGATGACAGCTCTGGTACAGTAACCTCTGAAATCACCCTGACCTGAATCACGTTGAAGCTGTGGCTCTGGCGAGGTTTCCTCAGAACTGCCCTGTCCTGGAATGAGCAGTTCCTGGTATTTGCTTCTCCAGTGAAGCTTGGATTCAGAGTGGGGAATGCCTCCTCAAGCTGACAGAAAAGCCTCTGGATCTGTTGCAGAAAGTGCTTTAGTTCTGTGCTAAATTCTGTGGAGTAAGTACTCTGTGTTTTTTGCCTGCAAAACTGAAAACCAGAGGGAGTCCTGCTTGTGTCTTAATATCAAGTCAGACCCAAAGCTTGTCATGCCCAAGATGCTGGTCAATGTGGATTTATCAAGAGAGTATGGCAAGAGGGCACCTGTTAGTGATGCTTTTCTATGTAGTCTACCAGCAACGTCCAGCTTCTGGAATCTATTGAGCCGATGAATATTTATGTAGTTACAGTATTTAGGTTCAAGAATCCATTTTTTGTGAGCTTGTCCAGTGGCTTTTTGAACCTCTAGTGGCACTTGGTATGTTGTGATGGTGAGTTTTGCAGTTTGTCTGTATGCTCTGTTGGAGAGGAAGTGAAAAATTGATTTTCTAAACCTCTCATTTTATGCTTTCACTTAATACCATTTAAGACTTGTACTAAGGGAAATATTCATTTGCTACCAACCTTCTTCACAGCTTTCTGGATTTTCTGGACCTCTGCTGTATCACCTCTGTGGTCTTGCTCCCAGGCTGGAGTCCTAATCTGAGTCTCCATTATTATGCAGAAATAGTTCCATACTTTTAAATACGATGTTCATCAGTGCTTTTTAAAGCTTTGGTTTGCCTTGTTAACATCTATCACAGTCACATGCCAAAAATCCTTTATTTGCCTAGACTTTAGGACATATACTTGGAGAGGCTTTAAAGATTTCCAGGTGCTGCCATGATTCTGCAGCAGCTTTTTTGTGAAACTTTTTCCACGTTGGCAAGTTGTAGTCAGAAGATGCTGATTGGTGAGGTTGTTTGTAGGTCTGGCTGAGTTACTCCCATCCTGATTGCTTGAGAATTGCCTGTTTAAATGGTGCTTTTCTTGCTGTTTTCCTTCCCATATATACTGCTGGTTTCCATGAGCAATGTCCCTGTATCCCACTCACTTAATATGCCCCCCCCCTGCTTCCTCCCTACAAATGGCAACCTAAAGCATGCCCTGTGTATCCAAAACCTTGGTGAATACAGCTTACCAGAGACAAGGGACATTTGTCCTTGCTGGCTCTGGGGATGTTTTCCTTAGGTTCTGCTTAAACCAAGAGATACTACCCACAATAAAGTTTGCCCACTTCCCATACTTGCTTCCTGATTTGGGATGATGACTAGGATTCATCCATCAGTTTATTCTTGGCAGGTATCAGAGGAATTGTTTTGAGCTCACTGAAGTAAAATCAGCATATTCTGGAATTCTACTGTGTTTCCATCCCTTTTTTTTATATTTGCTAGTTGTGAACCCACTTGTCCACCTGTAGGACTGACTGGTCCACGTTGGGTGGACTTTGAGATTTTATTTTTTGCAACCGAAACAATTTTTCTTCAGTACTAACCATAGTGTTAGTATTTACTTAGTTAGATTGCTTTACAAATCAGTGCTTACAAGGCTGCCGAAATGCAGCCGCTTGTGGAGAGGGAGGAAGGAGAGGTTTAGATCAGGTCATGCTAACCCCTTTCTTCCTCTGTGTGCTGTGCATTCTTCACTGCTGACATGGCCTAAAAAGGAACCTTGGCTTTTAAAGCCCTACCTTAACCTGCCCACCAAACGATGCGTACTACTTGATTTGTGTTTAGCTGGTGAAAATTTTATTCCAACTTGCCTGGACTGGGAACTTAGTTGCAAGGACCACATTAGTGATTTGAAACCTTCTGGTAAGAAAAGACTTTCACAGTGAGAACTCAGTTTTATCTAGGTTACTTACTCCCTGTATTAAGCCTCTCAGGATTGATGAAATGTAGTGGTCTTAGGAGAAACAAGCCCTGTTCATCAGGTAGCACTGATTTATGATGATAATCTTTGAAGGTTGCTGTGTGTAAAAACCATTCTAATAAACTGTTCAGCACTAAATACTGAGCTCTGTAGGCTCTGTGAATTATGTAGCAAGCATATGTGTTTGGAGGAAGGAGGCAGGGGCTGTTCTTTTAAACTATCAACTTGTGGTTGTAGGTCTGATTGTTGAATTCAGTGCTCCTTCTGTATTGCTCTTGCTGCTGCTCTATGCATTTAGTAGCTTAAATTTAAATTTAATATCATAAAGGCCATGTGAGGAGCAAGGAATGGAGCCCTAGCATGGCATATGCTTTGCAGGTGTCTCTGCTCTTGGGTGTTAGATCAGGAAAACCTAAAAATAAACATAAAATAAAGTCATTGTGTATGTGTAAGCAGAAGGGCATGTTTATGTTGCTTTAATTAGAAGTATTTTCTTGACTGCTTGTTTTCTTAGGGTATGTATTCAAAATAATAAATATTTTAAATATCTTAAAGGTATGCCTTAAAGTGCTAGGCCAGAAAGCTGATAAGGACTTTTTGTATTGGTCTCTGTCTTTTGAAAGTTCAGCTTTGGCTCAGTCAGTTCTCTTAGCAGAGTTACTGTGCAGCCGATACAGCTGTGCTGGCAGGAGGTGGGAGAAGAACTTCCCAAGAGGATGACAGGACTTCTCATTGCAATGCAGGTAGAACAGAGTTTAAAAGCCCATGCAACCATTATTAAAAAGACCATCCCTCAAACTATCAGAACCATCATGTCTTCCTAGTGAAGCAAGGACCAGGATGAAAAGTGGAAGAATCAAGTGGAAAGCCTTTTTGCCAGTTTATCTTTGCAAGGTCCTCCAATCAAACGTGGATGCAACAAGATGCATTGCCTGCTAGAATGGATCCTTGAATCATCAACACTTCGATCAGTTAATGAATTCCTGTAGACAGAGCCTAATTCAAGCTCTGCTCCATGGATGGGGGGTGATGAGCAGTGTCTGTTGTATCTGTCCTTGTATATAGAAACTGCATCTGCTGTGTGTGTTGGGCTTAGGATCTTTGCTGGCTTGGAGTTGTGATGTTGAAAAACCAGCACAACTAATTTGCATTTTTAAAAAGATGCTTCATTTTTTAACATGTGGGCTGTTACCTGCCCTCTGGCTTCCAGCTTTCTTGAAGGTGAGAGTGAGCATCCCTTCCATGGCTACTGTCAGTTCATGGGTATCTCTGTACTGTGATTCCAGTAACTGTAAGAGTGGCAGGCTTATGTTAATAGAGGCACTTTCCCCAGTCCCTCCTCTTTTCCTTTTCCCACTTGTCTCTTTCTTTCAGGTGCATTGTGGTGTTTGCCTTTAAAGGTTGTGTTTAACACCACTTGTATTCAAGCAGCTTCCCTCTACCACTTCAAGGCAAGTATTCTTCCAGGTATGTGACTGCAAACAATGCAAAGGGAAAAATCTCAATGGAGATCTGTTCTTGATGTTTTTTATCTCTTTGAAGATGCATTTTTTAAGAGTCTTTTGATATTTAGGTATTTCCTCCCAGCTTCCCTTTTCTGGTGTGTCTGCCTTGGTAACTAAAAAAAAGTCATAATGACATTGCATTAGTGACTTCAGAATGGTTTCCTTGGCAACCTAAATGGGCATTTGACATCATAGGATGAAGAAGCAGTAAAACCAGCTTGCAGAGGTTTGGTTGTTACAGAGTTTTTTTGTAATTTGTTTACCCCCTCACCTCTAGCAGTTCACTCCTGCTGTTGTAATCTGAGACGCTGATGCAGGGTTTGTGGGGATTCGCTGTAAGCCTTATCTCTAAAATGTTCTGAATAGCCAGTCCTCTTTAATTTTTTGTGTCTTATAACAATAACTCACCAACTTTTGTTTTGATCAATAAAGGGGATGCAAATCATAGGCTTTCCCTTGCATGGGAATGAGCAGCTGAAGGAAGGGAAGAGCTTCTGGAGAGATGTTGACCCTTACTGCAAGCGGCACAAAACTACATGTTTTTATCAAGAGGCTTGAGAGTTTTGGATGCAAAGATAGTCTTATCTTCCCACCTTATCACACATTCCTTGCTCTCTTGATGCATATCTTGTTACTGCATTAGCTGTGTAAAAAATTCTGGATATCACGTCTCCTTTAGCTGTTCTTTCTGTTTCCAAATTAATTTCCATCTTGAGAGAGTATCCTTCTTAATCGTGCCTGATATTGTGTAAGGAGATCATGTTTCATCATGTAAGATTGTGGTCCAGGTTTTGTTCTGACTGGACTGGTACAAAGTTGGTGCAGCTTTGCCAGTGTTGGTGTGTCTTTTGTGGAAGAAGTTGGTTTGAGTAGTCAGGGGCAGAGTATCAATCACAGCCCAGAAATACCAGCTTAAGGAAAATAAGAGTGAAGACTGATGTAGGTTTTGTTGGAATGCCCAGGCTTCTATTATAAGATACGAAACTAAACATATGCTAAAAGCCAAGTAAGTACAAAGACCGCAACAGCACATTTCCAAGAAAATTGTCTTGTTGCAGGGAAACACGGACTGTGAAAGGGCCTTATGGCATCTGCACATGTAATACAGGCTCTATCAGTAGTTATCATCAGTTATAATAGTCACACTTGTTTTTAGATTTCTGCAGTTATTTTTTTGTAACCTTTTGGGGGAGTAGCATATAAAACAAGGCAGCATGTAGAAATCTAAAACTCTAGCCAAAAGACACCTCCTTTTTGTGTCTACGTGTTGCAGCTGTCTATCTCTCGGCAGCAGGCAGCCTGTGTAGAGTGTGAGGTTTTAGCACTGAAGCCTGGAAGAGAGAGTTAAGGGGTTCTGAACTTAAAACATTCTTCTTTTCTAGAGAATTTCAGTCCTCACCATTGCTTAGTTATTTGGAGAGTGTAGGGCTTGTTTTTTCTCTTTCAGTGACTCCTTATATTCACAGTGTGATAAACTGAGACAGGTTGCTAACTCTTCACTTTCCTCAGTTGTTCTGCAGTTTAGTAATCAAATTAATTGGAGCCAGTTGCATGGATACACAGCTGGGAGGAAAGGCAAAAAAGAATGCACGCATGTATTTGGTTATGGGTAGGAGAGGAGGAGAGACTTCACTTTTTCACCATGAAACATTTTTGTATCAGCCAAATAAATGCTTTGTTATCGGGATGGCAGTGTGAGACATTTTGTTTCTGCATAAATTATGGATAACATCATAACACCTAGGGCATAGTTACACCTTTTAATCTCCCCTTGTTCCACCTGGGAGGGCAGAGGATTTTGTGAGATGAGCCAGTATAGGAGCTTCCCTCCATCAACTCAACACTGAGTTTTTGCATTTTGGAGGAAGCAGATGCATGCTTTTGTACCAAGCAAGCAAACTGAAAAGGGAAAAGTGTAATAAGATACTGTGAAGCTTTCCATTAAAACCTGTTTTTTAAAATAATTTTGTGCATTCAGTTATGCAGGTGTTATCAGAATAGAGAACGGAAACTGTGTACTCGATGCTCTGAGAAGCAGGGTTTGGGTGCTGATCTCTGTCTTCCTTGTGGACTAAATCCATGCCTTTTGTCCAGGGTTTTCATTATTCCAGCCTGGCCTGAGATGCGGTTTTCCTTTCAGCCGAGACATTTGTGTTGCTGTGGTTGTTACATCTGCCCTGGGCGAGCAGGGAACGCCAGCACAGGCAGTTCCATACGCTGGTGGTACTGCTGCCTTGCTGGTGTGGGCTGGGCTGCTGCTCTGACTTAGGAAAGTACGGTTAAAGTTGTTCAGCTTTTTTGTGCAGGGCTGAAACCCGACTTTTCGCTTCATAGAAAATGTCCAGCCTTTCTGAATCATGTAAGTTGTGGTGTGCAAAGGCCGTGTGGTGGTGCTTGAGCAGGTTTCAGCTTTCTCTTTGTTGTTGTTGCTGCTGTCGTCCATAACTTTTCCACGTAACTTTAAAGGCCTTGCTCTTGGGGAGGCTGGTATTGAAAGGAGTGGAAATCATCCCGGGGAGAGGAAAAGGACAGGCTAACCTTGGCACCTGGGGCCTGGCTATTATGTTGCACTTCCTCTGCGGGGCGGCGCGGGGCGCGGGGCCGCCGGAGTGATGTTCTCACAGCAAATGGAGGAAGTTCCTCCAGCAGCAGCAGCGCTTCTGGATCTCTTCTCGCCTGGGGGATGGGGCAGGGTGGTGAAAGAGGGTTATACAAAGCACCGAGCGGAGGGGGTGGGAAAAAAAGAAGCAAGACAACAACCCGGATCCTTCAGCTACAAACTTTTCGGAAATGTGAATACTTCGCGTATTCACCGTTTTGGGGAGGGGTTGGGGAGCAAGAGAGTGTTTCTTTGCCTAGCGCTGCTGGCAGCGGGGAAGGTACCACGGGAAGGAGCCGGGAAGGATGGAGGGGGGCGGCCGCTCCTCTCTCGCTGGTTGNTGGTTGCTGACTAAACAGTTCTGTCAGCTGGCAGTCGGCGCGGCCTGGGGATTTGCGATAGAGCTCCTGGAGGGGGGGGGCGGCTGCGCGGGGGGAAGGGAGGGAAGGGCTGGCCCTGCTGCAGCCACTGCTGCTCCGTCGTCCTCGTGGCAGGGAGGCCCGGGTCCCCTGGGCACGGCCAGGGGGAGTTTTGGCAGTGATGCCCGAGCGAAAGGGATGTGCCTGCATCCGCGTTTGTCTGAGCAGCGGTGCGGTGCCTTGAGTAGCAGCCCCAGCCCGCTGGAAGCCTGTTGTGTGCAGGAGCGTGTTCCCGTCCCACTGGTACCCGCATCTCCCTCGCCTGCTGCGTCAGAGCCCCAGAGCATGCGCCCCTGCCAAAATTGCCAGAGCCGGTTGCTGGGGCGCGAGGAGCACATGCTCCCATCCCTGCTCGGTGCTGGTTGTGGATGCTGGGGCAGAGGGCAGCCCTGTGGGCCAGAGCTGTGTTTGCCCCTTGGCCGGGCTCTGGCTGGTGCTCGTGGTGACAGTGCCATGTGCAAGCAGCAGCAGCAAGGTTTGGGCAGTGCCCTGCCTCTGCTCTGCCACAGGTAGAGACTGCCCCATCTAAGCATGTTAGGAAGCAGAGAGTGAATCCTGGCTGCTATTCAAGTTTAATGTTTCCTTTCTCGGCCTTGAAGGCAGATGGAGCCCAGGGTAGCCCTTGCACATAGCAGGAGGTATTTACAATGATTCTTTTAGGTTGGTAGTGTTCAAATCCCATTTTTCTGTTCATCTTGTTTTGTTTTCCATAAATCGTGCGCTGTAAAGTTGGAACAGCCTTGGAACAGCTGCGGCTTTTCACCCATATGCTTCCCTCCCCTCCACCCCCTATTAGGAGTAAGTGAAGGATGGGTTGTATGTGAATCACCTCCATACATATTTCACTCCTCCTGTCCCAGCAGTGCAAGACAGAGAAGGACCCTGTCCTGACAGGCAAAAAGGGTGTGTGTCTCAGTTGTTTGAGGTCAACTGAGTTAGCCAAACACAATTAAAAAAAAAAAAAAAAGCTCTCTTGATGCTCCTTAAGGTACAGCCTGCCCTGTCCAAAGCCATGTCTGTGGCTGTGCAAGACCAGTTAATGTGTTAACCTGCATCTTAATGAACATTAAGGTAGGTTTTTAGTAATGTTAGTCTGACTCAACTGAGCTACCATGGTTGTAGTCGTGAGTGAACCTGTCCAGCCCAGATGGACAAGCTTGCTGGAGGCTTGGTTTGCAGGACAGCACCAGTCGATGTTTCTGACTGTCTAAAGGTGATTTGCCTTTTTTTTTTCCTTCTTTTTATTTTGTCAAAGCTGAGCACGCTGGGAAAGATGAGTGAAGGCTATAGAAAAGTGTTTATATTGTGATGTGGAAATCTACAGATCTCGCCCAAGAGCTGCTTTGTTGTACCTTTGTACGGCTCTCATCACCTCAGTGCAGTTCTCAGCTGGGTGTGTTGTGCCTGGCACTCCTTCACAGCACACCTGGGTGCCCTTTTATGCACGAGTCAAGCAGCAGCGTTGTTTTGTAGGGCCTTGCAATCCTTTGCCAAGTGGCTATACGGACGACCTGGGCAGCAGGACTGCTGTCAGTTTGCTCTCAGCAATGGAGGTGTCTGCGAGCCGGTGTGGGAAGGTTGTAAAGCACTAAAGTATCCGAGTAACACCTCAGCCTCCATTCTGCTTTAAACACTCTGCTTGCGACAGGCCACAAGAGTGAAGCACTTTGTGAGAGTGTGTTTAAATTGATAAAACTTGAATCCTTAAATATTTAGCTTTTCTCCGTGGTTATTGTAGGTAAAAAGGCTTCTTCAATGCTGGGGGTTTCTTTTTTGAGCAGAAGAAAAAAGTCCCCAGGAGACAGGAACATACTGAGAAGTTACTGTCGAGCCAGATGTACATCTTCTGTATTTTAAAGCAGGCAGATTGTCTCTCTGAAAATGGAATTATTTTGAGAGGAGACGGGTATATAACTGTTTGAGTGCTTAGGCATACGGTCTGAAATGCTGAATAACCGCAATTCTCACTAACTTCACAAGGAACGCTTCTGGAAACGGCTCTTGATGCATTGGGTACAAAGCACTACAAGTGCGGGTAAACAGTTCTTTAAAATATTTTGGCACACTGAGAAAACTTCAGAGAGTGCTACTTGGAAGCTGAACACTTGACTTTTCGTGGATAAGATCAGTTTAAATAGGTGTGTTTTTCTTCCTTCTGTGTGTATGAGAGAGGGGAACAGGAGGGCAAGTAAAAAAATCAGAGGAAAAGACCTCATTGCTGACTGGGGAGACTTGTTTGACCTTCTGAGCTCTGTGCACTTGTCTGTGGTTTGCAGCCAAAGGCTCTCACTTTGAGAGCGCCTTGCTCCTCGTGCTGAACTATTTTTTGACGCACTGAATGAATGCAATATGTTAACACTCCTGTAAGTCCCAGAATTGCTTGGCTGCTCCTTGCCCTGCCTGCCTTGCGCTGGCTGAAAAGGTACCATTGTTTGTTCTGCAAACAGTGGGTGATGGTTGTTTCCAAGGTGACTGTGGCACTGTTGCTGCCCTCTAGTACAAAAAAAAAAGTCATTAAACACCTTAGAGCATCCCACTGTCACCAGAGACAGTGAGAGGGAGGCAGGAGCTGTCTGTAAGAGCTCTCTGGGCTGGATATTAGAATACAGATGGAGAAAATGCCAGTAAGTTGAGAAGGGGTGATGCACACATTTAGTCTGCGCTACAAAACATTATTCCTAAATAGTGCACAGTTACAGCTATTGAAAGTGCTGATTGTTTCTGTCTCTGCTGGGAAGGAGTTATGATAAATATAAAGTCTCTGAATCATACCGATTAACTGTTAGATGCACTTTGAGTTTACAGTAGTAATATTTTCCTTTTTCACTTAATTGATAGGATGTTTTGAAGACCACTCAAGCCAAGGGTATATGGACTTCTGCGGGGTAAGCTAAAAGGAAACACTCTACAGTTCTGCTAGACTTGTAGGTTTTCAGACTGTTTTGGAAAACAATTATTTCGGGATAAAGTATGCATCCTGCAGACAGAGAACCCCGGTAGTTCTTTCATTGCTTTTGTGTATTCTTGAAAGGCCTGTGGTACTCAGAACAGGGACTTATTTTGAAGTGTCTAGGTGGATGGATTAGAAGAATTTTTTCATCTTCTCCCTGTGCTGCCTACCCTTCTACTCATGCAGCTGTTTAGCAGGGGGGGATGAGTTCAAAAAGAAAAACAAGCTAACACTTCTTTTTAATTGGTCATGGATGCTGCTAGCAGAACTTTGCCTCCCCCTGCATCAGGTTTAGTATGGTTCATACGCAGGTTTCAGTAAACATTAACCACTTTTATCAGGGCTCGCAGCATGCTGAATGGTTAGCAAAGAGCTTGTACTGAGAGAAACAGAGAAAATGAACAAGTCCAAGGTCAAAAGGATGGTAGGTTTTCCTTTATTAAAATAAGGGGCGGAGAAGGTTGACAACACTTGTGGTGGAAAAAATAGGCCTGTGTGAAAAACATGATTCTTGTCCTTAAGCTTTCATCTGGGTGAGAGTATGTGGGGGTACTGCAAGGAGGATGTGCATCTTGAATTCTTCTTCAGCTCCAGTGAGATGACCAGAACAATCAGCCCTCCTTGCACTCTTGCTGACTGACAGCTTGAGCTCCTCGTGACTCAGATCAATCCAGAGCAGAGTATAAGCTTTGCTATTGCTTGTTGCATATTTGTAGGGGCCTACCCAGCATCCAAAAAGATCCCACTGACTTCAGCAGCCAAACAGGTCACAATTTCCTCCCTTCCGTGCCTGCAATGATACAAAGCCATCCTGGTTAGGAAGGGTGGTTAAGGAACTGTGGTTTAGCATTTTGCCTCACCTGTCTTTCTCTTGGATGACTTGGATGTTTCTTTATTGCATTTGAGGGCTACAGTGCTGCTAACTTTTCTGCAGAATTAATTGGTGTTGTGATTAAAAAATAGTTGATCAGCTTAGCAATGAAAATGAGGTAATTTGTGGGTAAATTAATGAAATGATTTTAAGTTGAGGTCTGGAAAAAAGGCATTTTGAAAAGAGCAAGTAATCTGTGCTTAATGAAATTTTTTTAAGCATCTGATGCTATAGTTCAAACTGTAAGTTATTTTTAATTGTGCAAATCAGCATATCCTGTCCCTCCTAGCTCCATTCAAATAATACTTTGCAAAAGAAGCAGCAGCATTCACCTACGTATTTCCTAGAAAACAGCATCACTGAAAGGTTGTACCTCATTGGAAAAACACTGATTTAGTTAAATGATACATCAAACACAGAAGAAATCCAAACCGTGTGTGGCTGGTCTGACAGTAGTTTGAGAAACACCCTCCACTGCATGCCCCTCAAATCAGAAACGTGTGCGCACAGTTAAAAATCTCATCTTTGTGGTGACACAGATGATTCAGTGCAGGAAATGAGAGGAATTTCATTCAGCAGTTAAGCATTTGTGGGGCGGGGGTGTGAGGAGGTCATGGTGTTCAGCACACCCGGTTAGAAACCTGCAGGCTCCTTTCCCTACTGCATTTTATATTGATTTAAATCAGGGCTGATACTGGAGGCATCATCACAAGAGGCAAATTCCATCCTGTTTCTTCCACCTGGATCAGATGGGAAGTAAAAGAAAGGAAGAGACTTTTTTGTTGGCTTTAAATTTTACCTACAGACATTAGCCATACTACTCAAAACCATCCCTTACCATGGGAAGTGCAAGGACTCACATCTTGCTGGAGCTGAGCTGTGGGGTAGCTGGGCCAGTGCATGGAAGGGGGTCACCACCAGGACTGCAGTGGTGGCCCACGTCTTCCTTCTGCAATGGCTGCATGGTCCCAGGGCAGGCAGAGGGAGAGCTTTAGATACAGGGTTGCAATTACAGCTTCTTGAAAGATGCTATAGTTCATCTAAATATAAAATATGGACTGTGGTTTCGGTCTGAAATATTTGTGGGATTTTACCAAACCACTACAAACAAACAAAATAAACAGCAGCAAGAAAGTGACACATTTCAGGCAGGACTTCTTTTTTCCTTTTCCTTTTGCAAGGTGATGTGGAGACTTGTATTCTGTGATTCAGTGTTCAAAGGAAGGACATTTCTTGAATGGAGTACTTCTTCGTTCGTCCCTTATTCACAGACTTCCCAAAGAGCTTTATGTTGAAGTTTTTCAGGAGGCTGGGATGTAATTTTCTTTTCAACTCTGTTGATGTTCTCCCACGGTTTCCCAGGTGTTTTTGCTGCCTTCTCCAAATTTAAAACAAACAAACAATTTCCTAGTAAGTCGATGATGTGTTGTATTTAGATGCCTTTGTAAAGCCTGTGGAGGGAAACCAAATCATGTGTGCCACTTGAATTCTAGAATGCATTCACTTAGTACTGAGGGCAAGTTTAATGGGAGTATGTACAAAACATTACATGTATGTGTAGACTTTTGCCTTGCCTGGAAACTGACCAAGGAGTAAAGTCAGACAGTTTTTAGATTGCTTTGATGCCTCTGTAAAAACTTTTGCAGTTTTGTATTTGCTGTAGGTCTCCAGCTGATAACCAGCAGTAATGAAGAACCTTTTTTTACAGATTTATTGAAATTACTTACGCAACTACAGATGATTTCTTGCAAAAGCAATCATTTGCAGTGCACAGCTGGTAAACAAAAGCATTACCGTTCATTCTCCAGTGCCTCACTGAGCTATGGCTCAGTTCTCACTGATGCAGCTTGCCATGCATGCTCCCACTGTTTATTCCTCGACTCCAGAGGACCTGCAGATTTTGGCTGTTTGTGCCACTGAGGTGCAGGGGTGGCTCACTCTCTCTTGAAGAATCACTCATCCTGTTTTGCCTTTTTTTGGTTGGTTGGTTGGGTTTTTTTAAACCTCTCTGGGAAAATACCTTTACTGTCAGTCTGTGGGACCACAGTCCTGTTCACTTCTGTTTCGTAAAAGGCTCTCAGAAGACCATTAAGTGCACTGGGGATAGGAAGAATTACATGCACTCCCTTTTTAGATACCCTTGCAAAGTCTTCAGTGCAAGAGGACTCTGTTAATG
Organism: Chaetops frenatus; assembly: GCA_013400775.1. Lineage (NCBI taxonomy): Eukaryota > Metazoa > Chordata > Aves > Passeriformes > Picathartidae > Chaetops > Chaetops frenatus. The sequence goes on along the minus strand of VZTR01021054.1, from coordinate 501,989 downwards.
TCTTAAAGCACACATTGTCTTGATAATACAGTGGAGGGAGTCATTCTGTCAGCCACAAAGTTTCTGTCGTCTCTCCTTCAGCTGGGCTTGCCTTGGCTGTGGAAGACAGTCTCAGTTCTCCCAAAGTGTCAAGATAAGTTTTTAGGAGAAAACTGTTATTGGGTAAGATGTGAGACCTCTGTGCTGTGAGAGCACCAGGAGGAAATAGGGTGCATGCCTCACCACAGCCTCAGGACAGCCAGGAGTGGTTGGGGAGAGTTGTTTTTTATTTCCTATCAATGTGCAGGTGGGACTCAATTCTTTTGGTCTCTCACAGGAGCTGCCACTGACTCTCCCAATGAACTTCAGTTATGGTGTACGATGTGGGATTTTTTTGCTTTATTACTTAGGTCAGTAGAATGGAGCAGGTGACAGGTATTCATTAATAAACCATGCTGCTTAACTGCTTAGCTCTAAAGGGAGCACTTTTGCATCAACCTGCATGAGTGTCTCGTGCATTTTAGGGAGAGATCAGATTCACTTTCAGAGATGCAGATGCCAGGTATGTTTGGGGCAGACTGCAGTGTCTGGCATTTCAGCTCCAGGAGCCAGAACTCTGAAGGCCAAGGGCAGACTGGACAGCATGCTCCCATCCTGCAGCAAGACCTGGGCATCCATAGACCTGTTTGGGCTTCCCAGCACAGGGTGCTGAGTGGATGAACTGTCCAGATTGGCTATACATGAGCCAGTAGCTGTGAATTGAGCAGCCATAGTGTGAGGTGGCATGGGGCCTGGAGAAGGGGCTTATTGCACACCAAAGTCACTGTCCTGGACAGCTTAAAAACCAGGATTTTTTTTCAATCTGGAAGCTCTTGTGAAGGGTCTTACATTCAAAGCACTAATGATTTCCTTGTTGGGACCCAGACTCCTTAAATTTTTATTAAAAGGATTGTCTGTGGTGACATTTAGCTAGCACCAGATGTTGGCTTTTAGTTACCAGTGTGGAGGTGGCATAGCTAATAAAGGCAAGGGTAAGAAACTTGTGAGAAACTGCCTGTCACATGCAGCTTTGTGTACTGCAGCCTGTGTGATGGCTGTCGTTTCTTCATGGGCCAGCGTTCTACAAGAAAGCTTTTTCTTTTCTTCTTTTTCTTCTATACTCTTGACTGGCCAAGTGTTTTCCAACCACATGTCTTTTCAGGTGGCCTTGCTCTTTTGTTAAAGACTAGCTAATGGAGGGAGAGTGCAAAGGGAGCTCAGTGGCAGATTTAGGGGGTTTTTTCTTACATTTTGGTATTTCTACTGAACATAACTTTCCTGTAGATCATACTTCTCCCCCTCAACCTCTTTTGGCCATATCCTCCCTCAGAAAATGTCAGCAAGCGATTGTTTCCTTTGCAGGGCTGTGATCCCCTAGACAGAGGCTTTTCCAGTTTTATGAATGCACCATTTGTTGCTGAGGGCACAACTGTTCGATATAACTGGCTGCATCCCACTCTGCTTGGGCCCAGCATGCACTACAGCCAGGCTATGCATAAACCAGATTTTTGTATTAAATGGCACCATTTTGTCCACAGCAGTAGTCTGTCTGTCTTTTGTGTGTGCACGTGTGAGACTTGCAGTTTTCAGATGCAGAATATATAAAGAACAGTAGTTTTGCAGAAATATATGTTTCTCACAGAGCATACCCTGCTATTTTCAGGTTTATTTTTCTTAAGGAGTTCCTGATGAGTGATATTTCTTTGTGTAGGTGGACCAAGGCAAAAGCACATTTTAAAATATTTTATAAAATGGATGCATGGTATAATATTACAAATGTAGTTGTTTTGTTAGGGACATACTCAGTTATAACTTAAGAGAAAATACCTGTAGCACTTCGAAAGAGTATTTACTCATTTATATTTCATTATTTGTCATCAACCCGCTGTTTATCTCCCCCACCACCACCATTTCTTGTTCAGTATCACAGGGCTGGTGACTGTATAGAGGTAATCACTTAAAGATGTGCTGCACTTTATATTTTCAGTTATGCCTAGGAAATGTCATCTGATATCAAACCTGACCCTCTTTCTCACCACCTGCCCTGCTTACCCCCCTTCTAGGGTGAGCAGAATTTACTGTTTTCAGCTGAAACACTGGGCAGGAGAGACTGCTGTGCTGCGTCAGGATGTGTTGGGGGAGGCCAGAGGGGCTGCACATCCATCAGGCACAGTTTCCATCCTAGCCCAGGTTGCAGTCATTAGTATTTCTGAGCTCAGGTTTCTACAGCACACCTGCGATGCTTGTTTCACAGCTAAAATAGTGCAACAGCAGCCCTCTGGCAGACTGGGACGTGCATGAGTTGGGGGTTAGTTGTGTGCCATGCTGGTTGAATGCTGTTTCTCTGTCGTTTCCCTCTTGGTCCTGGAAAGTAGCTTTTGGAAAGTGCCATCTCCATTCTTGGTTATGTGAGTTCAAGCTGTAAAGCAGGGAGGCTCTGTGAGACTCCGGTCCCAACAGCTGAATCACAGCTTAGGGTTTTAGTCCATGCTGCCTACCTCATTTGTCTCAATGCCAAGAGTTTCTCCTTAGAAGCACAGGGCTTTCTTTTTCCCATTTCTCTTCTCTCATACCTGTTGAATCCCCTCCAACAAATAAGAACACCTTAGCAAGCCCACTAGTTTAGAAATTACTCGCTTGTGCTTTAGTAAAAAGACTTTCCATGGTCCATCATCATAGTGTTTAAGAAATGGGGAAAATTGGAAACACCTTTGATTTTCCCTCTTTAATGAAGGCAGCACTGAGTAGAGATGAGGATTCCCCACTCCAGTCTCCTTTGGGTACCCAAACGTGTCTGGGCATCAGTCAGGCTTGCCTGAAATGTCCATAATTAGTCTACCAAAAAAGAAAATAAAATGTACAGCTAGGAAGCCTTTCTGTGGAGGTTTACACACACACACCCCCGCCTCATCATGTTCCTTCATATATTTACTGCCCACGTAATGTTATCTGTGGGATGAGGATGGGAGGGAGAAGCATGTTCTCTTTCATGTGACTGCAGCACAGTTAATAATTGTACCAGACTTCAGGCAGTCGCATGACCAAAGGGATTGATCAGGCTCATAGTCAAACAGAAGTTTTTCAGGCCCATCTTTGTGCCTCAGCATCCCAGTGGATTCAGAGAAGGAGCCAGATCTGCTTGCTCTGTGATTGCTTATTTGTTGTGAGCTGGCTAGCACAGAGACAAAGGCTGCTCTGGCCTGAAAAGCCCCCAAAGAAAAGCAGGATAGTAAATACATCTGTAAAATGGTGTTCAGGTTACAGACTGCATGTGCCTCACATGCTCTTGCTCGCTTGCTTCATCTCCCTGCCCCCCCCACCTTCCTGTCTTAAAACAGGGATGGCAAAATATTTTGATAAATGCATCAACTGCTAAATTGTTGATGTGTTTTTAAACAAAAAAAAAAGAGGAGGCTTTGCTCAAGCATATGTTTCCAACATTTTAATCTTTTATGGACTGCATACTTGCTGTGGGAGTGGAAGGGGATGTTGCAGGCTTGCTTTCAGTGTACTTGGGAATCTTTCCCACAGCATGCAAACTCCCCAGAAAACATATGAAACAACGGCCTGGAAACCAGGAAGTTTCTGATGCCTAGCACTCACTGCTCTGAGGGATTTGCTGTGCTCTGGAGGTCATGGAATAATCTTTCTTCTTTGTTGGCTTCTCTCAGTTTATTTTACACATGATGGAGGGGTATGTGTGTGCTGCTGAGCTTTTAGGGGTCCTTGTTTCTGAAGCATGTTTTTGCTCCCGGTTCTTTTGTTACTCCACTCCCATGATTAATATATCTGCTGCTTAAAATGGCTACTGAAGCACCACTACGTTCTTGTCACTGGTTACAGACTGCTTAACCCCTGTCAAAAACCACACAGCACAGCTTGGAGTTGATGCTTTTGTTGCTCAGCAGGTTTATTTCTGATCTTTGGGCTACTCATTAACCCTGTGAATACTGTACATAGTGAAGACATAAATCTGCTGTGGTGATGATGGTATGTCCTGGTGCTGTGATCACTACTGCTGCTCCCGCACTGCACTCTGGTTAGGTTTGTATGGTGTGCAATCTTCCAGGTGTGAGTTTTGGGGTTTAGGGCCTCTTTTGCTTTCTTTTCCCACCCTCTTAACCACTTTGTGTAGTTTTAATTTTTTTTGACGAGTTGCTAATGTTGAAAAGCAGTGAAAAAGATGAGAAGTCTGGCACCTGAGGGCTGATGGTCCTGGTGAGTTGACAAGAAAGATCCAGTTTCCCTCCCAGAAACTGCAGTTTCAGTCTGTGATGAACTCAGCGTTTTGTTTTCTGGCGTCTCCTTTCTGTGTGCCCATGTTTGTACTGGAGTGTGATGGAGCATGAAAGGAGTCAGGAGAGAAGGGGCTGCAACTTGGCTTTGGATGCCAAAAGAAAAACAACGAACCTCGACCAAAAGGAGAGTTAACCAGAACATGCCACAAAACAGGTTAGGCAGGACGCAGAAGCCAAATACGAACCTTCTTCTGTGCTTTAAGGCATCTTCAGTACACCCTCCTCCTTCTACCCTTCCAGGATTCCCCCCCCTCCTCCCCGTTATGAAATAGTCTTGTGCCAGCTGGGTTTGGACGTGGGGCAGGCGGATGGTTGCAGCGCTCGCTCTCCTGCTGCCAGCTGTTTCTTAAGAAAGAGAGGGTGCACTTGTCCGTGCCTGTCATCCCGCGGCAGAGGCAGCGTGTGCCTTCGTCCCCTCCGCCAGCTCGCCCCGCAAACAGTCCCAGCCGAAAAGTAGCGGGGGAGGAAGAGCTGCAAGGAGACAGGGAATGCTGGCGGGTGGAGCTTGGAGGGCTGATCCTCCACATAGTTAATCATTACTTGCCACATAACCTGTTCCTGTTTTCTAGAGGTTTCACTGGCACCCACAGCCAGAAGCATATGAGGAATATGTGACAGACTGCTTTCCGAGCAGGATGGTTTGCCTTGCAGCAGGAAGCCCAGCATCTAATACAAGACATAGTTTCTTCTGTAACATGTTTATGCCTAATCATTCAGTAAACATACCATATATAGTCGGGTTTCTGCTTGCTCTAACACCCTGCTGCAAGGCGAATTTGCTGGTACCACACGGATTCCTTAGCTCCTGGTAACTGCCTGACAAATAGGATGTTGCCACATGTAACATAAATATTCCACAACTGGGGTTTTTTACACTCCTGCTCATAGCATGTTTTTCTGACTGTGACAGTCTTAAGTCTGGCACTTAAAATCAGAGAGGATTACACAAAATAAGGTACCTTATCAAAGGATGGACCAGGTCCCACATGCACATTTTTTTTGCAGAATAAAGGTTCAACGCTTCCCCTAAACATCAGATGTTTGTGTTTACAAATCAGTGTTTTGGGGACATGTATTTTTCTTTCTTTTTCCTCCTCTCTCCACATTAAATGCCTGATTGATCCTTGGTGATGGATCCCAAGTTAAAGCTATGGTTGACTGAGAACTCTCTTTTCATTCTAGCATCTTCTGTAGAATTTCTCCCCTTATTCTTTCTCTTGGTCTTCTTTCTGTTTACCATGTGCTAGCAAGGTTCCAAGCGTGGCAGACGATATGAAGAGCAGCGCTGTGGCTGGATTCACAGCTAATCAGCTCTTATATATGTTTTGCCTTCAGGTTTTTTTGCTTGTTTGTTTTTAACATTGTGAAATTACTTCAGTAACATTCTGACTTTTTCTGTGCTAGGCAGAAGTAGCTCAGGAAAATGAGATGAAGCCTTCCTACCTACAGGGTGGGTTTTTTCCTTTTTGTGCCTTCTACATGGTGTCCTGTTCGTTGGTGTGTGAGAAGACAGTGCAGCTGTGTGGACCCCAGATAACCTTGCACAGAGCATTCTGGCTGTCTGCTTGGTGATGCCTGTTTGTGCCTGAGTCCAGCAGTGTAACGACTGGCAGTGCCTCCTGTACCACTGAGATGGTTGCTTAATCAGATGCAGGTCCATACAGGTGGATTTTCCTACAGTGACTCGCTCCTTACTTAGGCAACACTTGCAGAGGGGAAGCCTTTGCAGGGGGGAATGTTTGGGTGTTACGTAAATGGACAGGACATGCATTTCTGGGACTCGTCTCTCATTGGCCTGGTCAGAGTGAATTATGTCTGATGGCAGTTAATTGGACCATCCTTCCCATTTCCTAAGCTGATAAGCCCCTCACTGTCTGCCTCAATCAGGCTTCTTTGTTTGAGAAGTTACTAATGCTGCAGAAGAACAGAATAACTACTTTCCTGTAACCAAGTGAGGGACTCTGATCGATAAATCTGTGAAGATTCACCTTATTTCTTCAGCAAAATACTTTCACGAGGCTTACTTGTACCGTAACACCAGTAGCAGTTGACAGGTACTGAAAAGTAGGTATAGCCGATGTATTCCATACGTACCTTGTCCCTTTTTGAAAGAATGGTATTTGTGATTAAGTGTTCCTGTGAGCACCTTTATTCTGGCAGATCCCAGTAGCCGTGCTGAGTACCACGGGGGTCTGTAGATATCTCTCCATCAGGATTGGGTCTCAGAAATGGCTTTCTTTTACCACAAAGCCTTCAGACTGGGACTGTCTGTCTTGATGTGTCTGGATGGTGCCTAGCTTAGAGTGGGTGTTGCCAGAAGGTGAGTAATAAATGGTGATTAATCGTCTCTGAGCTATGGGTGTTTGTATGAAAAAGCACTTGGCTAAAGGCTGTGCTTCGACAAGCTCATCAAAATTAACCACACGGGAGACAGTAGTATAGCATCCCAAAGGCCTGATTCTTCTGTCTCTTGACCTATTTTGTTTTGACTTTTGTGTATTTGATAAATCTGATTGAGGGAGAAACATGCATCCCTTTGTCTCCAAATATCAGTAAATATCAGTTGAGTGATATCAGTGTTACAGATTGGAAATGGGCTGAGCGATACAGGATCGGGGTGCACTAAAAGTAAACACCCTTTTGTTAGACTGCTCAGTAATCTTTTTAATGCAGAGGTGTGGTTATGAACCTTACAAGGTAGGCATCCTTGTGTTTGTACCATTGAGTCTATGATACAAATCATAGGAAAGATGTAAAGGTACCAATTCCTGTGTTAATTATATATTGAAATTGAAAAGTAATTTTATATTACAGGAGACCATTTATCCTTTGCAGTCAAAACAGTGAATAAATATAAAACCTAAAGCCGTCGTGATTTTTAAAATAGTTCCTCTTCTGAGTTTACATACTTATTTGAGCAATGCATTGCACCTGTGTGATTGTACAGTTATTTCTAAAACTTACTGAAAAGTAGGATTCATCACAAAAATCTTCCTTCTCCCTCCATCTTTCAGCTGTTTCTGGCAGCTTTCAGGGCCTGAAACACACAAGGTGGGTATTGCAGGGTTTGTTCCTTGTACAGAAATTGAAAGGACTGGGACTTTTTGTTCTTAAAAACCTTTCCAAAACAGGGTTTGTTTTGACCTAGTCATAGAGTTGGTGGTGTTGAGTCCTGGGATGTCTGTGGCATCACGGGAGGGTGATAGGAGGACAGAGTCACTGCTGAGTTGGGGTGGCTCTTAGTGGTGTTCTGCCATTACTGTTTGTTATGCCTGAGAAATGTAGGAACCCAGGTGAGCTGAATACAGGCCCTGCTCTGTAGGGCAGGATTTGCTGGAGGGACTGGGAGAAGCAACCACCAGCAGTGGCCAGATCCCATCCCTGTCTCTCAAGGACTTACCTGCAGTCACCAGACCCCAGGCAGGTAGCCAGAGACTTCTCCTACTGTGATGTCTTTTACTAACATTTTTATTCCCTGACAGCATTCAAGGTGATGGGCGGAGTATTTGCATTTTGGATTTTAAAGTTTCTGGAAGAGAGTTCGTGGTGTGTGTCCTGTCTGAACATTACCTAGGCTGGTTCCAGACCAGCCAGCAGACACTGATTCAAAGGCCTTGCTGCTTACCATGAGATCAGGCTTTCTGAGTGGAGGTGAGGAGGAAATTAGGGGGAGGAGGTGTCTGTGTCTCAAAAAAAAAGGGCTGAAAAGGAAAAACTGGAAAGTAGGCAGTTTGTCACTGTGAATTTCTCGGGAAGAAGGGATCTGCGTTACGCGGTGGTCGCCGTGATGGCACCCGGTGTGCGCGGGGACACGGCGTGGCTGGGACAGAGCAGCACGGGTAGGCCGCGCTGCAGTCCTGTCCTGCCAGCCAGGAATGCAGAGGAAGCAGGAGGCAGCCCGCCTTCCCTCAGACAGCCATCAGGGATGCAGAAGTTTAGGAAGTGTTCAGCCTCAAAATTAGGACGACTTGAAGGTGAATTAACTGCTGGGCCTGTATATGAGCTGTGTGTTCATGTGTGTATAGGACCTTAAGCACAGAAAGGTTTGGGGTGAGTCTGGAAAGGATCCATTTTTAAGGAATGTAGTTATTCTGGCTTCCGAGGTACTTTTTTTGTGTAGACAGCATGGAAAACGATTACAAAAACAAGTATTGCAAGACACTTAAGAAGATGGGAAACTGGCGGTGTTAAGGCTGTGGCTCTTGGGCTTATGTGACTGTGAGAGAATTTCAGCTTTTTTCTGCTTCATTTCTCCAAGCATTTTCTGTGTTGTGAACGGTCACAAGTGAAGTTTATCCTGTGGGCTTAAACTCACCAACCCCAAAAATGCGTTGAAAATCTTTCTTGACTTTTGGAATGAGGGTCCATGACAGCAATTGGACTTGAGGGAGAAAAGGTACTTTTAATGTTTGCTGCCAATTCCACCAGTTCAGTCTCAGACCCCATCTGCCGAGATGTTGCACTGTCTGCTTTCACCATTTTAGAGTGGGGGGGACTGGGGCTGACCAGACCAGTTTTTAGGGAGCTTAGTCAGCTTCCTAATTTCCAGGTGTAGTTGAGAGAGTCATCAGAAAGAGAAATGGAGAGAAAATGTCAGTAAGTTGCTCTGCGTGGAAGAAGCTGGGCTGCCAGGAGGATTTCCAGTTGGAGATCATCAGGCAACTTAATTACCGTTTTCTCTTGCATGTGGCTCTACTGAGCTTTAACCATTTGTGCTGAAACACTGCATGCCAGGTGTTTAGCTTCAGGCCACATTTGTTTTTGAAAGAAAAATAAGTAGTAAAAGAAAAAAAAAATTCTTCAGCCATTTCTGAGAATGAAGCTGAGTGAAAAGTGACTTCAGGCTTTGAATTGCTTTCATGTCCCCCTTTTTAATAGAAAATAGAAAAAAACCTATGACAAACTTTGAATGCCTAGCGAGGGGGAAACAGTCTGACCTGTTCTTCAAGTTCTCAAAGCTATAATGCCAAGAGCATTGAGATTTGAGAAAGGCAGAGTGGGTGGGAGATTGGAATTAAATAAACCATCTACTGAATAAGTTATCTGTTATCATAGCTGATAATGGCAGTGGTGATTTCTCCACTGTGGTCGGGTCCTAATGTCTGGTGTAAGTCAGAAGTAAAAGGGACTGTGCATGATCCAGTGAAAGCCAAGCATCCTCATGTCTGTCTTGCTCCAGAGCAGAGTAGGTCATTTCAGCTCTGTGAGGACTGAACTAGTCCCACATCTTGAGTAAACAGTTTAGTGATCTTGTGTATGTATGTCTGTATTTGTCTGCTCTTTCAGGTGCAAAACACATACGGGGAATGCATGATTGTTTCTCTTGCACTGTGATGGGCAGGTATAGGTACTGAATTCCTGGCTGAGAAATTTTCTGGTGTAAGATGAAAACACTGTTCTCATGAATGTGCTTTACTCTGTAGGCACTTCTTCTCCATGTGGAGTGAGGGTAGCTTGAAAGTTGCTTGGCAAGATTTGCACTCCTTGCCAAACACCACTGGTCTCCTAAGTAAAAACAAGGCCCCAGAAGTTTGTAAATACCTGTGATTGTGATGTAAACAAACTTTCTGATTCAGGGACCGCTACTGAAGCTAATGGCTCTCTTCCATAGAATGAACCTATTAGTATCAGTTCATTAGCAAGACTGAGGCCTTCATTTGTAATGAGCCCTTAAGTGTAATTTGCTGTAGCCTTTTGACTGTATCTTATTAAGCTGCTGTAGGCGCAAGAGGGAAACAGATTGAGGCTGGAGTAACATTTACCTTCCCTTCCAGTCAGAAGTATTTAGAGCAAAAAAGAAATGTGCCACACCTCTACGATCTCCAGTTAGCCTTCCTGCAAATCTTGGCCCCAGTGAATGAAATACCCCCAGTGCTCAACACACAGGGCAAAGGCTGCTGCTATATTTAAGAATACGTATATGAAAATGGAACTGGAAGTTATCACAAAGCTGCATTTGCAGGTATCATAGCAAGGAAATTTTTAGAAATCAAACCTGAAAGAATTTGCAACAGAGAGTTTCTCAGGATACTCCCTGTCATTTCTCATTTGCTTTGCTGAAGTGTTAGATGAACCCCTGGTTTTTGTAATTATGGCTAGCAATAAATTAGTTTATGGTTTTGATTATATACCATGTATGTATATAATATATATATTTTGCTTGATTATGGAAGGGAGGACTGTGAAAAAGAATTTTAAGTTCTTTAACAGGACACTTGATTAAAGTTATAAATTTATGTTAAGCACCCCAGAGCAATATTGAATAGCTCTGTCCTCTTCTGTTTTGAGGAACTCCTCAAAATGAAAGAAAAATCCCTTTTTTGTTTGTTTTCCGAGAGGGAAAAAAACTGAATTTAAAAATGGTTTAAACAGTTTAGTGATTCTTATTCCATGTCTTGAAAACTTCTCCCTTGCCCCTGAGCCCAACCACTCTGCCCCTTTCTACTTGCCCACAAGAATTACCATGCAACTAATTTTAGAGGTGCGTTTACACATTTGTTTTAAAAACGCTGCTGTCTCCATCTCTGGTAATCCACCAGGTGGAAGCAGATGTGTAGAATATCTGTGCATGTATTTGTAAATCTGGGTTTGAGCAGATTTGGTTGTTTCTAAGAGGGCAGTGTGTGTGCAAAGACAAGGGAACCCTTGGCAGTGTAATACCATCAGTAAGGCAAAAATTTGC
>VZTR01021054.1:466273-490978 GCA_013400775.1 Chaetops frenatus | reverse complement strand
TCCATCTTCCAGTTAACCACCTGGCATCCCAGTACCTCTCTGCTCTTGCAGATAAATGGCTCCTTAGAAGTTTGGGCAGTATCCCTGTAGTGTTTGGCCTTCACAGTGACTTTGCTGTGAGTGCATCTTGGTCATGAAATATGCTAAAAGTGCTAAGATTTTTGTTTGGTTGAGGGATGGGTGGGAGGGTGGGGTGAGTCTGCATGGTGTCAAACAGGAAGCTTCCTCAAGCTCAAAGTGACCTCCTGAAAGCATCCCTCCACTCTGCGAGTCTTCTAAAGGCAGTCATTTGGAAAGGGGTTGTGCTATCTAGATTTACAGTGCCTGCTCTGTTTTGTATAACAGAAGTGGTTGTGTACTGCTGCAGGTTTTTGTTGTTGGTTTCTCCATTGACCTCTTGAACTAAACTTCGCATCACTGCCTGACAAAACTGGGCTCTTAATAATTTAAAGTTTACTTACAGACCAAAGCCTGGACAGTAAAATGTGTTGAATATATATAGGATGAAATAATTTCCTTACTGATTTGTACTCTTTGAACTTTGCTTAATTCTCAGCATAGAAGCATATCATTCTGCGTTACAGAAACAATCAAATTGCCTAAAAGTGAAGATATCTGCATTTTAAGTTCAGAGCTGCAAAACTGAATCCTGTACTTGTACTCTGTGCATATTGGGACAAAAATAAAATGGAGGAAGAGCTGAAAGAAGCCTTTTGCATCACTTGGGGCCCAGTGGAAGCTGAGGGTCAGGATCACTCTGAGAATTAATCAGTTCACTAGAGAATATTGTAATATAAGGAAATTATGGTATTGCAGTAAGGTTTTTGGGCTTGTTATTTGTAGCAGAAACTTTAAAAATAAAAAGACAGTGAGAGAAAGCCTGGGAGCAAAAGTGGCCTGAAGGGGAACTCAGCAAGACCAGCTGAGAAGTGCAGAGAATGGTGATTCAGGAGTGCTGCTTCACTGCATCTTTGTGTGAAACTCCTGTCTGTCTTATGAAGGGGGGTAAGAGATCACAGTTCTGTGCAATCTCACTTCTTAATGCAGTTTTGAGTAATGTGAAACAGTTCTAGGCCTTCCACTGCTCTTGCAGACTGAGGATTTTAAACAGGGAATGCCAGGCCTGCAGAAAAGTGACTGTAATCACAAATTTGAAAGCAGCATGTGACTTTTCTTGTCATTTCTAACAAGCCAGAACTTTGCAGAAATCTGCCCAGGCAAACTTTTGGTCCTGCTGTGCCCCAGTGAAATAATTATAATGCAGAAACAGCTGATGGGTCACGTCTCCAGGCCTGCGCAGCGTTATGACTTGCTACCTACATTCCATGTTTAGCTTTGAGAGATCAGATGGTGCAAGCAATGTGAGCTCGCAGTGCCTGAGGACATGCAGCCGGGCAACACGTCCTGTCCCTCTGCAGCTTTGGTTTCTTTTCTCTACTTCTGTCCCATCCCATCCCCTTAAGGTGATGCATTTTACAAGAAATAGCACTCTCCCTAGGAGGTCAGCTGCCCCTGTGGAATCATGTGTGCCATTCCCACTGTGCTGTATGTTAAATCCAAGGGCCCAAGGTTTGTAAATATTGTCTCTAAGGTACCTAGGGACTCCAGGTGAGCTGCTTGCCCTACTTGCTGGTGGCTGTGGAGCTGTGGTTGGTACATGTGGCAGGCTGTTTCAGTATTGTTACTGATGTGATTTAATGAAGCATGAATGGTATTGGAGAGGGGGTAAATTTTGTCTTTGTGCATGGTGAAAGGGTCATCGACAAAAGTTTACAAACAAATGAGTTGAAAATTAGGCTTATTTCAGTCATGCGCAGGAAGAGAGGTGGATATTTTTGAGTTGTGTTTTTTTTGTGCTTAGCACTGTGCAAAAGTTACACCCAGTCCTTGATGTAGGAAAAATTGGATAGGTAAGCAGAAAAGTACTAACTCATTGCCTAAGACTGTCCTTGCTCTCTTACTCCCCTCATTCAGGGATACCATGAGAGAGAGAGGTGCAGTAGAGATATTTTATTTGTAGTTTATTTTATTTTGAACTTATTTTCACTGGGTTTAATCAAAAAACTGAAATTCAGGTAGATTTTTAAATGTTTTTATGGCAGAGATGTTACGAGTGAGCTCTGAGTTGGAGAGGAGGGAGCAGGAGGAGGGAGGCTGGAGATGGAGCTGGCTGTGGGTTCGTTCCACTACATCTTTTCATCTTTCCCCGGTACTGCAGCACTGCGGGAGTAGAGTTACCGACAACATTCTTGCTCAGGTCTCTCATCCCTCACTCAAATAGAGGGTGTAATTTGACTATGTCTCAGCTCCCATGTGTGAAGGCTGTTGATGAAACTATATGTATGTGCATTTTTCAGTGCAACCAAAAAACAAACCCAAGCAAACGCAAGATCTCAGATCAAATCTGTTCCATGATCCTGGATCACCATGTGGTTGTTCAAACTTTAGGACTGGCATGAGGCCGGAGGGAGAACACGTGGCCAGAACTGCAGGGTAAAGTGAGGACTGGCAGTCTGTCCTTCTGAATGACAGCCGTGGCTTACATCAGGTTAAATCAGTCTGTACGCTGCAGGCTGAGGCAAAGCAGAATGGATTTAAAGCAGGTTTTCACTTCTAGCCCTGAGTTTCCTGCAATCTTACATCGGCTTGTGGGGGTGCATGTACTTCTGCATCTCAGCTGCTGTGGAAAATTAGAGACATCTTCTTACAGGACAGTTCTCACTCAAGTTTTCCTGATTCAAATGGCTGTGTCCACAATTGTCATGAATAGATTGCGAATCTGGATTTTTTCCTCCTGCTTCTGCATTCCTGTCAGCTGTTTCCGGCTGCACACAGGTTAACAGCGAGGCCTGCTGGGCTGCTTAATGGGTGGCCTGGCGCTGCCTTTGGGCTGATGCAGATCATTTCTATTGACCAAGGTTATCTCCTCCTGACCTTGTAGCCAGAATTCAGCCTCCCGTTGGCACGGTAATTGTGTAAAAGGATGGCTTCTGAAAGAATTACTAAAGGCTGGAATATCGTTTCTGATTTTGTGAAAACCTTGGAGTTTTTTCATCACCACTCTGAACGGGAAAGGAAAGTGCCTTAATGTTAAGTTTTGCCAATTCAGAGAAGGTTGTGTTTAAAGATTCTTTCCTTCTAGAATCCACAGTGGAGACTATAAATTTAGTATGGCAGGAAGCTGCTGTACTAGAATCCACTTTTGCTGCTGTACTTTCTTGGTTGCTTGCTCACTGCACACTGGTAACTTGCTGTACAGGATACATGACATCTGATTTCTTCCTAGCTGTAGCATTTTGTACCAAAATGTCTTTTACCTTGGTTGCAGTTGGTTCAGTTTACAGGACTAAATGTGTTTGCATGCTTTTGGGATGAACAGGGATTTCTGTTACCTGTGTAATGGAATGAGGCAGAGGGACTAGTGAGGGAAATGGGGAGAGAGGGAGGAGTTGACTGGGGTTTCTTTTGTTTTCTGGAGTTATCAGGCTCCTCCTGTAGCAGAGAGAGGGAGCATAGTACATGGAACCTGAAGACCTTTAAAGTACATGCTGAAATGGATGCTGGGAAGATACAGTACAGTGCTTGGGCACAACTCCAAGGCTCCCAAGGCAAGTAATATTTAAACAAGCTGAACAGCCCCTTTCGGCAAGCAGCAGGAAATCCAGCACTGAGCTTTGTGTTGTTGCATGGTCAGCAGAAGATAAAAGCTCAGGCTATGCAGCTGGGGTTCCCTCCTATCACTGGATGGCAAACTGTTAAGAAAAGATAAAAGGACAGAAAAGGACAGGGGGTCGTCTTATTGAAAAGCATTCCTTCATATTTTAAGCCATCGAAGTACTTTGAAATACATTGAGCCTGATGTAAGTCAGGAACAGCACCATTGGCAGCTGTTGGGGTATGTTGGAGTATTTACATCAGTTGGCAGGCAAAAGATGAATTTGTCCTTCTGCTCCATCAGAGATAAAGATTTAACATGGGTAAGACTGATATGCATAGGTACCTCACCACGAGCCCCACAGAAGGCAGGAGCTTCCCAGAACATTTGTCTTAGGAGCAAGGCATGTAATGGTGGGTCTGCTGCGGACTGGAAGTCTCATTATAAAATTCAATCAGCATTCAGCCATAGACAGCCTTTCCAGGTCCCACTTTCTGCAGCTCATCCTTGGTTAGGGACTCTTTTAACAATGAGGAAGAGAATTTAAATGAATGAGATTGCTAGTTCAGGTCTTCTAATCACTATTTACTGTATTCCTCCTCTCCGTCCCTCCTCCTTTTTCCCTGCATCACAGCACTAGTGTCTTGGGAAAGAAAATGCTTCAGAGCATTTGTTACCAATTTAGCAGCAAGTACGTGCTCAAATTTGGGATTTCTGAGATCTGTGTGTGCCATATGTAGGCAAAATGTACTACTTGCAAGTTCCAGTAGAAGGGAATAAACACAAATTTGCTGTTCTGCAGATAGTGTTTCTTTAATCTAATGAGGCTTATATTTGTGCAGCCTTTTTGTTTTGGTAAGACGGTTAACCGTCCTCCCTAGGGTGCCTAATTGCATATCATGAACTAATCAGTCCCCTGGGTATATGAAGGGATGAAACATTGCCAAGATAGAGCCTGTGACTTCCCCCAGAGGTGTGATAACCCCACCCTTCAGGGAGCTTGCTTACTGCTATTTCAAAGACCTTGTTACTTCAGAAATTATCCATGTTTGGAGATTTTAGGAACTTTAAAGGGGTATAGTTACTGAGAATCTTTTGAACCTGTAAGCTCTCATATTTTTTATGTCAAATTTGTACTGAATATTGTTTCAAGATTGGTGTGAAGATGCTGAACGTGTTTCTGTTTATGAAAGTGCCTACCTTCATAGCCCCCATGGCATGCCAGACCCTAACAGATAAGGAAAGGGCCAGTTTCTGTCTTCAGCTGTTAATAGATAGGGATGGCAAAATCTTCTAGCTTCAGAAACCCCATTTGAAGTTCACATGAAGAAATGAGTGAAACAAATCTGGTGGTGACTCTAATTTTTGATAGAATGATAGTTGCACGTTACTGTGTGTGAAATGAGTGGGTAGATTAAGAAAAGTTTTTCACCTTATAGTAAAAAATTATTCATTTAACTAGTGGTTTTGCTTGCATTCTCCTTTCAGTTTATTTTAACTCATTCATAAGATGTGCTTGTCTGTTCTACAGGTTGAGATGGCTACTGATTGCCTGAATTCCTCTCTTATATCTTTTTATATTGAATAGTTGAGTTTCATGAGGCATATAAATAGCTTACTACAAAACAATAGTGTTTGAACTGGAAGTGGAAAACAGCTCCTGCTGTTTAGCATCTGAGTGAAAATATGAGTTCTGATGTTGAGGCCTTTTTTTGTCCTTTACTTTTGCTCTGAATGAACATAATTTTTGTGGGAAATTTGGAGGATTGAATCTGTCAGTTGGGTAGAAATAATGGTTTGTTCCTCGAAAGAGTTGTAACCTAATCAATGAATAATATCAGATTTTTGTTTTCTCTTTTGTGGTTCTTTTAAAATACTTAAGGTTTTCTTCACTTCTTGTTGTACAGTATATTCTAAGTGACCTTAGCAAGATCGATGTACATATAAATATTGTTATAGTGTGTACTGGCTTAAAACTTTAAAGCGAGGTGATTTCATGCTTAGAATTAAAAGAAGTTGGCTGTGTGGGCGTGTATGTTTATATGCCTGAGAAAATGTAAATGTGGAAGCATCACTCCTCAAAAGAAGTGTGACTTTCAGTATCATAGGTCTGATTATGATATTTCAATGTTGCTTTGCTGTGTGTGCATATATGAAAGTGATTAGTCAAGTTTTCACTGGCAAACTTGTCCAGCAGAAATTGGGGTGGGTGCACAGGCCGCTTGATCACTTCTTGTTGCTGTTGTTGTTCATTTTTCTCTATTTGCAGCTACTACTTTACCCAGAATTGGGTTGAAGCTATACACAGTTTATACGAGTTTGTTTCAGGCTAATGTTTTTGTTAAATATATATTAGTGGAATCAGCAGAAGGAAATTAATTTCCCTTTTCATATGTGAATTGTTCCAAGAATTGTCTGTATCATCAGTTTGATGGAAATGTGTGAAGCACTAGCAGTAGAATTGGTTTTTTGGAAGGAGAGGGTGGTTTTGAACTAGCAGCAGACGTTTTTGGCTGGAGGAGTAGCAAATTGAAACTCTTACTGAAGAAACCTGTTCACAATTTTGTCTGTTTGTTTTTTTTTTCCCCAGCGTTCCTGAAATAAACTTCCTGCAATTCTTTGCAGTGTGCAGGTGTCCAGACTCCCCTTTACTCATGGTCGCCTGTGAAACCCGTCAGGCAACTGAAGGCTGTACCTAAAATTCTGCTGGCAGTACAGCACACTGCAGTGGCCTTGATATAGTTACGGTGGACACCTTGTGCAGCCACAGCTGTAGCATCCCCTCATAGTCCGAACAACTGAGTATTGCGGTCCAGGAGTCTACACGTGTGGAGGACTGCCTGGAATAGAAAAAGGAAAGCTGCAGAGATTGTAAGCTGCTGCTTGATCCGTGTGGCTGTTGTGCCGAGGAGCATCAAAACTTTGCTGGATGGATCCGACAGCTCGTTGCAAAGTAGAGGGTCAGTCTTGCTGGTTATTTGCAGTTATTAACCTTAGTGGATTTAATTTTTTTGTTTGTTTGTTTCCTTTGCTTTTATATTTTTCTCTGTATGCCTAAGAGGATTGTGGCCTTGGAACCAGAATGCTCATGTTCAGGAAACTTAAGGCTGTTCCTACTGAAGGGCTTTGAAGATCAGCAGGCATTTCCTCCAGGGTTTACAGCATTGTTGGAGGAAACATTCCCTGCAGAAGTCTTCAGGCCTATCCGCCCGACTTTGGTAATTTCTTACCTCACCAGCACGTGGATTATGCTGTTTGCAGACTGTCTAAGCTGCATGATGACCTCTGTGGATTCCTCATGAGCTTTTACAAGGCCAGGCCAGTGTACTTTGTAAAATCCTTTAGAAATGCCTGCTAGGCTTTTAAAGTCCCAGAGCATAGACTATACTACAAGGAACTCGTAAGGTCAGCAGCTGGATATGGTTGTGGATGAAGGGGGATTTGTCTGTGTGTATATGCAGTTCTTGTTTTGAAAATACGTATTTTTTCATGTTAGAGGTATATTGTTCCTTGGAAGCCTCTTGTACTCTCTGATAAAGCTGAGGGACTTCGGAATTCCATAAGAAATTGATGAACAAGAACCCTACGCCCTTTCTTTGCATTCATGTTGCAGTCTATGAAAACGAACAGATGCTGTTTCATTTTGTCAGTGTGCTGGAAGCACCTTCCACAGGTTACTTGTACTGCCTGTACTTCAAAATAGAAAGAAAACTCATACTGAAGAGTACCACTGGCAAGTAGCTCTGCTGTTTAAAGTTTTCCAAGTGGCTTTCCTGTGCGGATCTCAGCTTGGAGGGGCTTGCCAGCACTATCTATTGCTGTAATCAATTTACTTAGCTAAGCCGAGAAAGAAACTTTGTATTTCAGAATTTGGAGCTCTGCAGACAAACCAAAGGCTATTGGCCAGTTGGTATAAGCCGGTGGGTGTGCTCACAAAACTGTGGCACCTTGTTCATTGGTGGTGGGAGAGAGCTATTTTTCTGAAGGCTGGATTTCTCCTTCATCTGTAGGAAGCAATAAACCTTAGTCTGAGTGCTCTTTGGTACTCTGGCATCTGTAGCAAATATATATCTAGAATAACCCCAGTAAAATTAAAACAGCTCATTTGTCTCTTTTAACTCTGTCTCACAATACCAGGAGAATTTCAGCTGATGGTTTTCTATGCTTAATTTCACATGGAGATCATGTCGTTGCTTTATATCTGTTCCTGGTCCTTAGCAGACTGTAGGAGTTGGTTGACTTGAGATCTGCTTGTGTCTCTTATGGTGGGGGCAGATGTTGGCTTCGGCTTGTGGGTCTGCAGAGAGTCTGCCTGGCATGGAGATAAAAGCTAGGAATGAGCACTACCAGTTACCTTGCTCATGAAAAAGCTGTGTAGGCCTTTGGGATATTGCAGTTGGAGGCTGACATTACAAGCGCCTCCTCGGGTGGATGGAAGAGGGAGGGCTGTACAGCATGCTCCTGGGTCCCTTTGCTCCAGCATATCTCTCTCCTCCCTGTGGCCTGTGGTTTCCCCTCTGAAAATCTCAAGCTAAAAGTCCCTAATTTAAAAACCTATGTCAGGGGGAAGGGGATAGGGATATGATTTGTGTTTCCAAACTTTTTAAATTATCTTGGTTATAGATTTTTGTTGTTGCTGTTTGTAGGATGTGATAGGGGGAATAGTTTATGTGTTGACCAGAGACAGAAGACAGGAAGATAATGATGTTAACAAGGTGGGGGAGAGAAGGAGGTGTTTGTTTAGAAAAAGCCTAGTCACTAAAGCCTATGGGGCAGAGGAACCCTGCTGATAACACATGAAACAGTCTGCCTCTTTCCTAACTTTAGAGGAGTGGAGCTTTGTAATAAATGGCTGCCATGTGGCAGCTGTCTCCCAGCTTCGTGAGCCTGGCAGTAGTTAATCCTGTCAGCAAGTCATGCTCCCTGGAAAAAAGGAGTGAGAAGAGCCTCAAACTCTTGAATCATTCTATCTGCAAAATATTTGCATGTTAAACCTCTTTCTGCTTAAAACAAGTTTGGTAATTTGATGGAGGTTTCCATCTTAAGTAACATTAAAGTGCAGCTGTGTTGGCTTTTAAATAAAATGTTAGAAACGTGCTGAGTTGCTGCAATTCTTTTCTCTCTTTAAGAAAAGCCATTTCAGTTTTGGAAGGTATATGTTCCAGAGTACAAAATGTACTGTGTAGAGAAGGGGCACTGTGTTGCTGTCTGTGTGTGTTAAGAAATTACAGGTTAAGCATTTGAGATTGTGGTTATCTTTAAAAGCTTGAGGCTTTAAAATTAATCTGTTCCCTTCAGTTTGCTTTTTGTATTTCTTGTATATATTTGTATTACAAGCTGAGCATGTAATGATTCTGTCCTTTTTCTAAAAGTCAAAAAACTAGAATTTTAACTTAAAAAATTAGAGATTTTGTGCAGTAATGTAGCGCCATCAGATTTTACAGGCTCATGGTAAAATCTTGACTGTTGACAGCACTACCATCAGGAAATGGGTTTAAATCCCTGTAATTTCTACTTTTTCTTTTCTCGTTTTGCTGTGTTATCTTGTGAAGCACAAAATGTTTTGGCAAGCTACCTGGTACAGTGCTCCAAGCAGAGAGTGCGCTAGCATCTCCTGCAAAGACAGTGTGGTTGGACTGCAAAGGAGGAGTTGGGAGCTCTGAGTGAGCAAACTGATGCTCTCCCCCGTGGGCTTGCCTGTGTTTGCTAGCATATGGATGCAGTTAGAGTGGTTAAACACCATGTGGGACATAGCTACTCCAAAAGGAGTTTTCTCCTGGTTTAGCTCATCCTATTTTCAGAGTGATTTTTGTAATATTGCCTGTGCATTCAGTTCCTCTGTGAAACTCTCTTCAAATCCTCATCTTTGAGGAAGAGAATTGCAACCAGAGCACCTCACAAGAAGCAGGGCACTAGCACAGGAGATTTTCTGTATCTTCTTCAGTGAGATTCATCCTGCCTCTGTAATCCCTGCCGAACCCATCCTGCACACACACGCAGCTCTGGCTACGTGTGAAGAGCAAGTGTGAAGGGGGTGAAATGTTTGCTTGTTTCTGCCTCCAGAGATTTGCTTTAAACTTTCACCTCGAGTGCTGTCTCCAAAGCTGCCCTTGGCTAAGCTGCTGGCCATCAGGGTGAGGGTTAGAGATGGGGACAGGGACAGGCCCTCCTTCCCTTCCTCCCTCCCTGCCTCCCTCCCCAACAGCTGCAGACACCAATTGCCAGTGAGCAGCCCGGCCACATGGTTTCATGGCTTTCTTCCTCTTGTTACTAATGTGCCTCCTTGTTTCCGTGATGCTGTGCAGAGGAACAACCAGATGGATTGTCTCCTCTCGGGGTGGGTGCCCAGGCATCTGCACAGCCAGTTGGAATGGCACAGGAGCCCCTGTTTTTTCAGTGACACCAGGGGCTATTGATGGCAGGCTGGGGCTGTGCTGCTGCTGCTGCACAGATGCTTGCTCTTGGCCCACCTTAAAAGGACAAGATATCCCGTGGTTTAGACTGGCCATATATTGTCGGGGATGTCAGCATCTCCGTCACAGCTACCCAGCTGAGCCCGGCGTCCTGCTTCGCCCGCCCTGCTGCGTGCCTGCAGCCTCTCCTCAGTCGGAGGCAAGAGGTGCTGCAGCTCGGAGTATTTGAAGGGGAGGTCTCTTTTCTTCTCTGTTACTCAGAAATGTTTTCCATCTGGCTCTCCCTAGTGCAATGCATCTAGCTCACCCATTGGGCCCTCGGACAAGTATCTCATGCCCTCAGCATAGTACTTGCTTAGGCACACAGGTGATGGGACATTAACCTATAGCTCCCCCCATGTCCCCTCCAGGGTTTTAAGTCAAGTGGGTTTGTCAGGGCAAAGTGAAAATGAAATAAATCCCCAAACAACAAACACACAAAGCTACATTTTGATTGTTTCCTCATTTTGCAATCCTTCATCCCCACTTGCTTGTCAGAGATGGCAGCAGCAGCAGGAGATGAGGTTTTTGTCTCCCGGGGCTGTGCTTACTCAGGATTGCTGGGGCTCCCCTCGGACAGGTGTGTCCCCCCCTTCTTCAGCCTATTGGGCATGAAGACATGCACAGTGGGGTTGCCCACTGGTCCTTGCTTCACTTTCCCCCTGCCCCTCTGCTCTCTTGCCTTGTCCTGGGCTCCTTCAGGGCACATGGACAGTGGTTTTGGCAGGCAGTGTGATGCCACTTGCCTGACCTGTCCTGCCTTTGCAAGATATTTCCATCCCACCTTCAGGGTCCACTCCCTTCAGTCTCTGGCTCTCCTCTGGACTCTCCCACCCTCTCCCACACCATGTTCCAAGGCTGTCCCCTTGCCCAGTGCGATGTGAGCTAGCCCTGGCCCAAGGGAGAGATGCTGCAGCCGGACTAAGGAGGACTGAAAGCGTGGGGAGAGACCCCGGGCCGTGTCCCAAGGAGTGCTGCCCTGCTGCAGCCAGTGCCAGCCCTGGGGAGACTTGAAGGGACTTTCTCGGGTCGCCACTTCATCTAAGGCAAATAAACTGGAGTTAAAGCCAAGAAACACATTGACTTCCTGGAACTCTGTGAGCCGTCCGCACAGCTGTCCCCACTCCCCGAACACATGCAAAGCAGAGCTTATAAGGACAGACAGTATTGCTTTTGTGTCCCTCCTCAGCCAGTGGGGAGGGCGCAAAGGAGGGGATGTGCCGGGTAAAGCCCATGGCCTGTCTTGTTCCGTGTTCCCCCTGCATTGCTGTGATTCCCAGTGACTGGGGGAAGCCAGACTCCCTTCCCACTGGCCTCTTCACAGCTGTGCAGGCAGGCAAGGATGAGGATGGAGGGGTGTTTGCAGTTGTCAGCATGGGAAGGAATGAAGGGATATCTGCTTAGCACCACTTGTTTTACTCTCCTGTTTCCCTGACTTTATTTTGTTGCCTAAATGTGTTCACGATTCCAGGTTTGTTAAGCTGTCTTTAAATCTCAGTATCCTTTTTGCTTGAGCAAGCTCTTGAAGCTGATTTCAGTTTGGTAACAAAGGCCTCTTGGAGGACCACGTACTCACCAACAAGGTGATACAAACAGCAGAGATGAGGAGCAGCTCATAGATATGTCTTTGGTCAGGGGAAAGAATGCTAAGGTCTTAGAAAAGTCTCAAAATTCATCAGCAGCTGCTGATCCTAAGTGCAGCCATAGGTTATTGCAGTTCTTGCAATGCTGTGTGTTCTGTGAGGCACTGCCTTTCCTGAAAAGGGCAGTGCTGGTCAGGAGCTCAGTGCAGGCTCATCTCAGACTCTCTGAGGTGTTTACCAAGTGTGCTGGGCTTTCCTGTTAGGAGCCCGGGGGCTGTCAGGTTTCGCTTTCGCTCTTGGTGCCGGAGCAGCTTTTGCCCGAGTTCTCTTTTCTAGCACAGCCACAGGCTCCTGCATGAGGGCTGTTCCCACAGCACACGGCGTTTGCGAAAGGTGCAAACGTGGCTTCCCTCTTCAAGTTAGCAAATGGAGTGCAGGGCCAAGAGGATGGGCATGAATTAATTTTGCATTAAGGCTGCATGGTAGCTGTGTGCGTTGCTGTGAACCAGTTGGACCGTAAAGGTGAATTTCACCCAGGAAACCCCTGCTTTGACTGTATGGTGTCTCATTGTTATATTAGTACAACTTCCTTGTTCTCAGTGTATTGCACCAATGTGATGCCAGAGTATCATGGTGATTCAGAGCTGTTCACTTAAAGGCATTAGCTAAGTTCAAATTCTGGTATGCTTTATGTAGAGAAGCTTCTGGTCATCTGAGCCAAAGTCCTGAGGAGCATTACTGGTCCGTAAGTCACCAAAAAGTGATTTTCAAAACCTACATAAAAACTAAATGCACACATGTATCCCATCATGCTTGTAAGGAAATAAAACAGGAGGAGTAAATATGTTTGAATATTTAAAATTTAGCCTAACTGTTAGATGTTATAGCAACAGCATGCAAAATAGTCTGGAAATACAGGGATCATCTTGTTCTTGTTTAGCGCTTCTTCCCCTGTCCCACTCCCACGAGAAGATCATCCCTAGCTTAGTTTTAAGACATGGCCATGAACATGTATTTCAGTTGTTTGTTCTATGTCTGGGGGTATCTGTCTGTGGGTGTTTTAGACTCACAGGGTTTTTTCAAGAGTATGATACCTGCACTAACACAGGTAAAATTACTGTATCACTAATTGCTCAGAGAGTTTATGGAAAGAGAAGAGTCTGTCTACTTTGGTTCTCAGAGAGTACACTTCAACAGATGTTACTCCTTTTGGTTGTTGTTTTTGTTCGGTTTGGGGTTTTTTTGTGGAGGAAGATGTTATTTACAGGTGCAAGTTCAAAAGCTTTTGGGTAGCATTCTTAGTTTTTACTGGTAAGTGAAAGAGTGGCCACCAGATACTCCCATGCCACTGTCTTTCTATGCTTGTCTTCCTTTCCCCATGGGCTGCTCTGTACTGATGCTCTAGCAGTGGTGACGGTGAGGTGATGCTCCCAGTGTAATTTTTGACTGCTGGGATGTGGAGTCAGCACCAACACTTCAGTAGCAAGGGCAGAGTTGATACCAAAAAGGTCAGTTGGGAAAACTTTGTTCATTTAGTTTTCCTTTGCCTTGAGGCAGTGCTTTGAATAGCGTTAACCCTTTTTTCTTCCCACATGATGCCTTTTCACCTTTTTTCCTTCCTGCCAGCTTTGATGGAAAATTATGTTCCAAAGGTACCGCAAGTGCTAACGTGCATCTCTTTTGGGGTGGGAGTGACCATTTGTGCTTGGGAGTGTTGCCTTGTGCTCTGGGAGTAAAATCTGCTCCTCTATGTAGAAGCTTAGTAAGAGACCAGTGCATCAGAAGCAGTTTGGAGTGCAGTGTAGCGATTCTTAGGTATTATAATCTCAAGGGTAAACAGTAAACTTTGTTTATTCAAATGTGATATCTCTCTTTGAAGTTCTGTTCTTGTCTAAATTTGTATACTAGCAGGTCTGGCCTTCATTTAAATGATCCTTGGGGTTTTTTCGTGCCTCTTAGACAAAAAAAAAAACAGTGGGAAAGCCTTGACTAAGCTAATAATGTTGCTAAGATGGAAATGATGAGGAAGGCTCAGGATTCCTGTTTGGACCTCATGGGAAAAAATGGTTTGAAATGGNGTTTCTTCTCCCCTACTGTGTTCTATACTAAATACTACAGTATGTTTAACGAAACCAATAAAAGTATTTGGCCAAGTGTTAATCTTTCCCTGGCCCAATTAGTGCATGGCTTCTACTTTTAATGTTAGTGTGGATTTCTTTCAAAGGGCAGAACAATAAGCAGCTTTGTGCTATGTACCAGGTTTTCCCCCTTCTTGCCTGCATTGTGCGTTTCTTCCTATCTATTCCAAAGGGAGAGCTCAGGTGCAAAGACAGTGGAGCAATCTGGAACAGAGACTTGTACCAACTCCCAGAGGTTGGGACGTGCTGCTCTGTGCTTGTGTAGCTGCTTCTCAGTCACAAGTCAAGTGACTGTGACTCTGAAGACTCATCATTTTTTCTCCTTTCTTCTTCTCCTGTGGCCTGTGTTCTCCTTTTTGTTTCTTCTATGATGCTCTTCACCAGAAGGGGAAACAACTGTTAGCTGTTCAGAGTGGTCCTAAAACAAACAAGAAAACCCAAATAAATACACATAAGCAAAGCAGGGGGAGTAACTGTTGCTGGGCTCAGCTTTAACATACAGTGGAGTCACACTTTATCCCAAAGGAGGAAATAGGTCTAGCAAGTGTCTTCCTGTACAGACTGAATGGGAAGCAGCAAGGTTTTTTTCAGGGTTTTTTTTGTTTGTTTGTTTTTTCTGTAAGCTGTGCTTTTGCAGTGACTCTCCCATTAGCTGGTTATCTGGGGTATCAGGGGTTGACCTCTGTCAGAAGCAGGAGCTGAAGGCTCCTCAGGGCTCTCTGTGGGATGGAAGTTGCCCCAGTTTCATGTTTTCAGCAACCTCATCAAGTGGAAGGAACACGTTCCTGCAGAAGAGACAGGTCTCTTGGTGTGGCCGTGCAAGAGAGGGCTGCATTGTCTTGTTTGGTCCTGTCCCCCTACCATTTGTCAGCATTCTTGCTTAGTCACTTGCTCCCTGCTTTTCCTCCTTTTTACACAGGATGAATGTGACACTGGGGGGTTTCTTCAAAGTAGAAGATGACTTGAATGCTTGTGACCACTTCCCTGTTTCCTAGAGGCTTTGGTACGATGTTGAATGCAACCTGAGGCTGCACTGCTTCTCAGCTTATTTCCTGTTTATCCTTTTTCCTGGAGGTCTTTGTTTTCTTTTGGGGAGAGGGAGGAAGGAGACTCTGTCAGCACAACCTCCAAGTAGGGGCATTTGGTGTGAGCTGGGAAAGTTTACAGTCCTGATGAAGACAGTATGGCATAGGGTCTCTGTGCTGGCTGCTGCCTGTCTGATTCCCTGAGTTTCACAGGTGCTGTGGAAAAAAATCCCAACTCTTCCCCATCCTCAGTGATGCATTTTTTAAAGGGGAAAAAAACCCAACCAACCCAAAGGAAAAAGGAAAAAACCACAAAACAAGGCTGCAAGAGAAATCTCTCCGTATGTTCCTGCCTAAAGGCGCTCTGCCACGGGTTTTCCCACAGGAAGGAGTGATTTGGCCCAGTGTTCTTATTGTTTCTATATCCTATTGCAAATAGAAAGTTATGCTTCTGAAATTGGTGTGTGCTGCTCATGCAGTTGTCTTTGTTTCAGTGGTGCATTTATGTTTCATGCAAGAGGGTGGCAAATACATAGGTGAATAAAAGCATGCAGCAACAGTTCAGTTGCAATCTCTAGACTGCTTTCAAGATTGGAAATTTTTAATGTGCAGAAAATGGTTTTAAGGACAAGATCTCTGACTACATATATTTTCTTGCCTTTGGAGGAAAATATTTAGATTCAGAAAAGAAAAATAACCGTTGGCTCATATAAATGATGAAAGGCTGTAATAGTACAACACAGTTTTCCTCCTGTCAAAAAAAGAGCAAGTTGGCAGGTTTTTCTGAAACAGTAGGTAGGGTTTTTTAATGTGCATGTATGCCTGCCTGTTCTGCAGGCTCTCTCTGTGCATTTCCCATTTTCAGTGTTGCTTAAAAGCAACACTAAGAATTCTGACTGTAGCTCTCTGGGAAGCTACTAAGCTGTCTTAAAGTTACCTTGGCAAACACCGAAGTCTTCACAGTTATACAACAGATATTTTCCAGGATGTATCAATGGTGACATTAATATGCTAGATGTTAACTGAAAGAGGAATGAATATGTGTATTTTGGAAGGAATTGTGTATTTTGTTTGTTTAGGGGTTTTTTTAAGGACTAAAATACTTTTCTTAACAGAAATAACTCCAAATAGTCTAAACTGGTTCTTATTTTTGGTAGTGCTAAGCAGATAGAGCAAGCAGTTTTAGATTTAGGCCAGTCTTGAAAATAATTCTTTTGCTTATTCTATTCAATAGTAAGTCAGCTACCACATAAGTGATTAAAATTAGATGGTGGCAGGGGATAAAGGAATAATTATGTTGCTCTTGAATGAGATGGACCTTTTTCAAAAACAAACAAAGTAACAGTAAGGTTACAGTTAAAATAAAGGCAAACAAATAAATGGCTCCCATAATTACTGGAGAAAACACAGAAGCAAGAAATCCCTATGTTGCAGGGATCACTAGTATTTTCTTAACAGAAAAGTACAAAAATAATTAGGGAAAAGTTATTTTGAGTTGTTCAGGTTAGTCTATTATTCTGGTTTTGAAGGTGCAAATGGAAAGCAGTGTTCGTTAAGAGGCTGATGTTGTCCTGAGCCTTACACTCCCTGGGCTTAGTCGGGTCCCAGGTCTCGTCTCTAGACTGCAGTGGCTTGCTATGCCAGATCATCTGTGTGTGCCATTCCTAAGAAGGTCGGCAGCTAAATGTAGGAAGGTTGAATCCACTGCTTTGTCTGGCATGGTGTGAAATGTGGAACTGCTTGATACAAGGTGGGCCCTTTCTTTTTGCCTGCCTATTCTTGGGTGCTCCAAATTGTCATGGTCATTTATTGTTTCCAAATGCTGTTCAAACAGCATTTGAAGATGTGTTGCATGACTGATTTGCATGTCATCCTTGAAAATGTCTGTTTTTTTAAAAGGAAGAAACCCTGTTAACTGAAGGCAATTGTCTCTCTTCTCTTGATAAAAAGAAAACCTGTATTGAGCTTACTGGATGTCATTTGTAAATCTGAGATGATTAGATGTCCACAGTGTGTTTTCATAATGAAATGAACATTTTGCTTGTAAGGTTATAAAGGTGTATTTATTTGTTAAAAACATATCAGTAATTTTGCATATTACAAATAACCTTTTCCAGAGATTATAGCCATGAGTGCTGTGGGTAGCGAACTTCTGTTTCTTATGTGTTGATCATTCCCCATCACTTCTACAAATGATGTTTAACTGCCCTGTCATCCTCCAGAGAGAACAGGCACCCTTCCTTAAACCCCAATGATAGCATGATAAGTCTGTGGTTTCAGAAAGGGGTGTGGAGGAACTCTGTTGGTACATACAATGGTTAACTTACGTCTTCAACTCATGTGGGAACCTTGGGCAATGGATGTGAGGAATGTGCCAAATGGTCCCAGAAACCTCTGTAGTAATTTCACCACTGCAAGAAGGAAGAAGGTGGCCTCCATGAATTCATGTATTGGAGTAAATGTTAATCTTCCAAGAAGAGAAGATGGGAGCAGTGCATGTATGAAATTGAATCACCTAAATTCTCTAAGTGCAGACACAATATTCTTCCAACTTCTTTAACAAATGTCACTACTGTCAGTGATATGCTAGCTTGCTCTCTCTTCCTCTGTTTTTTGCTGGCTTAATACTGTGCACCAAGCCGGGTTTCTTTGTTTGCCCAGGTTTTGCCACTGGCAGAAGCAGCAGCATCTCCCAGCCCAGTGCCTGGGCACTCCTGAGAGTGCGTAGTTGGCTGCACTGGCTCTGCTAGTATGCTTCTATCATCAGACCTATCTAGTAGTCAGGGGACCCCTCAAAATAAAGGGCTGTAGTCTTACTTTCCTAAAATGGCTTCCAGAAAAGCTTACTCCCTTTCTCTTTTTTCCTTCTCCCTCACGTAGTGCTAGAGGGTGCTGCTGAAGAAGAGGCTGAAGAGCCAGACGCAACTGTCCATACTACACTAAGTGAGGAGACCAGCAACCAAGAAGAGAGCCACAGTCAATCAGGGGAGAAAGATGAAGGTAACTGGTTCAGCTGCCTCTCTGGCTCTATAAATTGGGCATTGATTAAGAATGTAGAAACATTTCTCACCCATCCATACACTTCATTGTGTGAAGAGTATAAGAGTATACATTGAGCAGGAGCACTGATGCATACATTTCTTTTCCCATCCCTAACTTTTATCTGAAAAGTATAAAATGGGTTGAACAGAAGCATGGGCACATAAATTCTCAGCTACCACTGCAGGCTTCCAAACTAAGATTTTCTTGGCTCGCAGTAACTTGGCACCACATAACTTAGCCTCAAAAAAACCACCTGTTTATAATCCTCAAACTTATGTTCCAAAGACAGTATTATGCAGAGATCAAATGTTCACAGAGAAACGTGTTCCTCCTTGTTCACCCTCACATACTCGTCTGTTACAGTGACTTTCTCACAACACACATTAAGACTCTGTGCTTTCCACCAGAGGTGACAGAGCAGTAGACTTGCAGGGTGTTCCTGTTTGTTAGGGAGACTTCTTGTGGGGGAAAGGAGTGTTTAATTTGAAAGCATCTTGTTTTTCAAACTTGTAAAAAGTAAAATGTAAGGCCTTACCTGTGTGTTTGACATGTCTATATGTTAAGAAACCAGAGATGAGATTTTAGGTGTACTTTGAGTTTGGTATCTGAGATAGGAGCATCCCTGCTACTTACATACAGCATGTGATGTTGAAGTTTGAACCTTGACAGCTTTAGCTGTGACATTAGTCATGTATGTAACGCATATGCTCCATGGACTAGTATGGCTTGGTAGACCCGAGATCACATATGTGCCATCTGTGGCAGTAAAGAGGCAATAGGAGGAATACAGGATTTTGTTTTGGTTGGATTTTTGCTACTTTAGCTTATTGCATATAGAGAGCTGGCTTAAACCATGCTTAAAAGAGAGCCCAGTACCCTACACTGTGTTACTAATGCCTTAATTGTGCAGTCCTGTTTAAAACATATGCTTGCTTGAATGATTGTGCTTGCCAGAGTGTGCATTCATCAGTACTGCTCTACAAGTTCATGGTGATCACAAGGTACCACAAATAATACCACGGCACAGCAAGGGAATGTAAAGTAAATCACTCCATATTGAATTAAGGTTGAAAAGGAAGAAAATGTGAATATCCTATGAGAAAAATGTACACTTTGTCCTATGCATTCCAATATGAGAAGCTTGTCCTGTTATAAGAACTCCAGTTATTATGGCCTGTTGCCTGTGCTCCGTGATGATCCAGTAGACTGTGATGTGAGTTATACACACATCTGAAAGTACTGTGGGTTGTCTGGGTTCTTCTAAGATGACCTAGGAACTCCTATGTGTGTTTCTGTTTTTAATTCCAGAGAAGCAGCTGGAAAGCTTAAACAGCTATAAGGTATCACCAAGTTCACCAAACAGTTTGGACGGAGCAGACTTGTCCTCCATTGATGCCATGATGTCAGCAGTGATGAATGTGGGGAAGATTGCAGAAAATGGCGGGAATTCTCAAAATGTCAAATCCCCCTCAAAGTCTCCTGCACCAAATCGGATTGGCAGGAGGAACCAGGTATGTAAACCCACATGCAGGAGGGCACAGGGGAGACAAGCAGCTGCATGGAAAGTGATAAGATGTAATTTATGTTTCTTTGATTGTTTTGCCTTTTTTCCCCCCTCAGCGGTTGTTTCTTGTCTCTGGCATTGTTCCTCTATGTGTGTTTTCTGGTATCTCTCCAGACCATAACTTAGAAAATTTGGAATCAAAGGGGTCTGCTTGCTTGGATTCACACATAAAACATTTGAGCCCAAGCTCCAATGTCATGCAGTGGTGAGCTGGTCTAGCAGATGCCCCTAGCAGCGACTAAGTCACCAAAGAATTGCTGTTCTGTCCTGCTGCATCCATTCTCCAGGCTCTTGCATTTGGATAATCTCATGAAGTGTGCAGCTGCCCCACAGAAGATTCAAGTGATTTATGGTTAAAGGTGGTTCTGGAACAGAACATTCATCAGGATGTTCAGTTCACATATGTAGTGTAAGGTGCTCTTAACTTCCTTGTTAATAAAAGCCCGAAAAGCTATTGCAGAACACCTTGTATGAATTTTGCAGAGTAAATATATGTAGCTTTTATCAGGTTTTTTCCATTTACCAGTTGATGGCACCAGCTCATAGCAATATTGACCTAAACAACTAAAAGGAGAGGGTTGTATCAGTTGAGCTGTGGTTATTTATATATGTGTTTTTCTTCTGCTGGGCCAAGCTCCACCGAAGAGGGTGCTGCAGAATATCAGGAAAATCCCCAAATCCCTGTGGTCATTTGGCTTTAGCACTTGAGGTGAAGCACAGAGACTTTGTAAACGAATCAAGATGCAACAGGGACCAGAAAGACTGAGAGGCATGACTCATGTGATGTTCCTATAGTAGTTTATTAATAGCTTGCTGAGTAGCTGCCCAGTTGACAGACTTATGACTTGTCTTGGATTTTTTAGCATGAAAGGAGTTAAAAGCCATTAGCTGTAAATGTACATCCTTAAATGAGGAATGGGTGGTATACAGACAGCTGTGTTTGTGGGATCCTACTGGCCAGCACCTGGCTCTAAGGTTTATTTACAGTGTTCTCACTTAGGGGCTGCCCTGGTTCCTTGATTTCATCATGTGAAGTAAGGCACCGGAGTCCAGACCAGTCTCGGGGCAGTGCTGTTACACAGCTGTCCATCGGTACACCATGTGGTCTGGCTTCAGGGAAGTTTATTAGTGTTGGTGACCTTTATTCCACCTGGTATTTCGGTGGGCATTGAATCAAAGGAAGCTCGAGAGTAAATGTGACAGGATTAAGAGGGATTCTTACAGCATAAAAATAAACAAATACATTGAAAACATAGTAAATAGCCTATTTGTCTTTAGGCTGAAAGATTGTTAAGGCCAGAGGGGCAAATGGCTGCATTACTGAGAAAATAGAAGTGAGATGTGAAATATTAAGTGGGTATCAATCTTGTTAGCAGGCTCTAATACGGCGAATTTCCACTTTCAGCTTAGCAGAATGAAAGCGCTGAATTGTTTTAGTGTGTAGCAGTGCAGGGATCTCAGATTCTGGTCAGAATATGCCCCTTATTATACTTTCAAGGATAATAACAGCTGATTTTCTGTGTCTGACTGCTGTTTCCCATGAGTTGGCAGTGAAACATTTTGCCCTCAACCTTTGTCCCAAAGTCTATGGTTCTCTTCATAATGCTGACTTTATCTTGGCTGCTGTCTACCCATAGTCTAATAAGCATGTTCCCACATCAACCTGCATGTATTTTAACTTCTCATTTGCTTTGCTCTTGAAGAAGTAAAAAGTGTGACAGAAGTGTTTTTTTGGACTGGAGAAAAACAGACTTGATGCTCAACTCCAAAAGCACGTGCTTGCCATCAGTTGAATGCAAAGCAGTTGTGCCAGATTGACTTACTAAAGAGAGACTAGGTGACAAATGAGCTGCTAATTTTATCTTTCAGCTCAAGAACTGTGTTTTCACCAACTTGGCTCGGTGGGGTAGCTAAGTGCTGTGTTTTAAATCGGTGAATGGGGTTGCTCTTTCAGTAGGGATGCTAATGTATTTTGGTCTGGATTGGGTCAATCAACGGATCTGCTTGAGCTGTGTTACGGCATGTAGCCTGTCTGACCACTGGAGAAAGTTTGGGTTTTAGTTAATTATAAACCCCAGATTCAATACTAATCAGCTCTGGCTGAGCTATAGTGTGTTTCTGATCTTTGCTTCAAGGTGAACCAGTAATTACTCTATCTTCTGTTAATTTGCTGATTTGAAGAGAATGCAATCTGGAAAGCAGGCTTTCAAATTATCAAGTGCATCATGTAGAACTGCAGCTCTCGTTTAAATAGGAGGGGGACAAAAAAACAGTAGTGTGTTGATAATTTTGCAGAAATAGTCTGGAAATTAAACATCATCTAAACTGTCAGCACAAAGGCAGGGATTTTCCTCATGGCTCAGTGTGTTTATTCTCTGTCTTGAGCCAGCTTTAACAGGGTGCAGTATAAATGGAGCTGAACATTACTCCACAGTCAGGTTCCATGTAGTAAAATTAAAGTTGTATAAGTAGCATGGAATGAATGTTTGTGAATTACATGTTTGTATTTAAAAATGAGCAAGGGACACTGAGATAATGCATTTTAATTTTTTTGAGTGTTCAGACTTCATAATGGCAGTCTTTTTTGCTTTCTTTCTAATGTTTTGCAAGTGCTAGTACATTAGACCTTGGCCTGTGTGTGTGGCCTACAGTGATTACTTTTGGGATGTAGAGGCCTGAAATGTAGTTGGAAAAACATGTACAAGCAAAAAAGTGGGGAGAAGTGGGAGAACCTAATCCTTTCACTTTAGAAACTAAGTCCCAAGTTTTGTTTACTTCAGGCAAAATGGGAAAATAGCTCTTCATCCATGTCCACAGGTCACAGAAGTTAATACAAAATTATTATGTCCCTGTTTTTGAAAACAAAATGTAATATAAGGACTCTCTAAAATGGTTCCCCAACTCATGCAGGAGGAGATACTGCTTTATTGAGACATAAAAAAGAACTTTCTCTAACACTGTGTCAGCATCTTGCCGTCCTAACATGCCAGAGAATTTGTTATAGGGACTTTGGTTAGTCATTCTCAATGTTCTTTATGAATGCTTGTGTCTGACAACCTGGAAATGGTTGCTTCTGAGTTGATGACTTTTGGGATGTCACTGGGGGAAGAGAATTGTGTGGAGGGAGCAAATGCATAGACACACTCATACCCATCAACTTCCAGCTAAAGAGCTGCTGGGAATGGGTTCTGCTTTTTTTGCTTGTTTTCATGCTTTTACTAAAGATACTTAAGATAGCCGGCAAAGAACTTCAGTAGAAAATGTCATTTGGCATAAAAATTATGCTTTCCCATTGGTCATGCAGAAATGGTTTTTGTACTGTCTTGTCACTAGAAATGTGCATCATTCCAATGGAAAACTGAGGTTTAATTTTCAGTGCAAATTCATTTTCCCATTAATATACAGGCGTTGGTGCAGAAGCCATGCCTGGGCTTCCTGGTGAGGTTGTGAAAATGCCCTTTACATCATCCAGTAGCCATCCTTGTGGACAAATTGAGGCAAACAGCTTTGGTTCCTGCAAGAGTGTCATTTCATCCTTGGCTGGAAGAGTAGTGGCTTTGCTCAGTGTCTCAAGGGCATACTTAAATCAGGTTGAGCTCTCTGGTCAGCTTCATTGTTTGTGCTCTGTGGTTTGACCACGGTTACTCCTGATTCTCACCTGGGCGGAGAATGGCGGGGTTCATAATGTGTTCTTTTGGAGTCACGTACACTCCTGCATTGTCACCTCTTTCTCGCTATGATCTCATCAGATCTTGCGAGCTTCAGAAGGGTGGGGCCTGGCCGGTGTGCCTGGATGGGATGCTTCCAGCAGAAACACAGGATGCTAAAGGAAATGGTGCTGATGATTCAGTAAATGCCCCTCTTCCTTCTGAGTCAGCCACGGAGCAGAACATACAGCCCCTACAAAAGGGCATCAAGATAGTGCTTTGCCATCAATATGAGGTGGAAAATCTGAAGTTCCAACAACTTGTGCTATTAAAAATCTTTGGGAAGAATAATGATGTTTGCCCATATATTCTGACGATGTTCCAGGAATTACTTTCTGCTCAGCTAAATTCTTCCTGGCAGTTTGAGCTCCTTGCAGTTGCCTTCACTTCCTGTCTTAAACTGCTACTGCTGAGTATCTGTGTGCTGTTAAAACAGCTGTTGTACTTCTGTGGTAGTTGAAATGGCCCCTGTTTATAAATTCAGAAGTTTCTGAAACTTCCTTGAGGGATCTATCAGATGATGAATGTATAAATGCAAGTTATTAGCGGTGGCCTTTTGTACTTGGGGTGGATTATGTTTTTCCACCCTCATCACTAACAGATTTCTAATCCTTTTACACTGATATTCCTTCTGATTGCTTTGTTCTCTTTTGTCCACAGGAAACAAAAGAAGAGAAGTCTTCCTATACCTGTCCTCTGTGTGAAAAGATTTGCACTACACAGCACCAGCTAACTATGCACATTCGTCAGGTATGCAGAGTACCAGCTCTTGATTACTTACTTTTATTAAGTGTCTCATTTGCCGGGGTGCATTTTGCAGTGGTGAAAAACAATTCCATGTGCAACCCAATGAAATGCTTCCATTATAACTTCATTCAATTGTTTTGCTTTTATTTTAGCCTCCCCTTGCATTTTCTTCAAAAAGCACACCCCACAAACCTAACCCCGAGGTGGGTAATTTTCCTCCCTTGCCTGGCGTTCCACCCCCCACCCAGTGGCTCAAACAAGGATGTGTGTCCTGTTCTGCTTAAGGTATTCTAAGGATCCGGAAAACCACTTCCATCATGAGGCCTAAGTCCTGTTTTATTATCTTGTTTGAGTACAGATCTTTTTAGTGGTCATGCAAATTAAGAAGCAGGAAGACACAATTTTTAAATTGACTCAGTGTAGAAGAGCCTCTCAGTCTTTCACATGATATAGCAGTTTCGGGAGGCAGAATTAATTACTTTTTAAAATTTTTTTTTTTTTTTTTTTNNNNGGTTTGGGGGGGAAAATTTATTTTTTTTTTAAATTTTTTTTTTTTTTTTTTTTTTTTTTTTTTTTTTTTACTGGATAACGCACTTTTTTGTCAGCTACAGGCCTGTTCTTGCTCCTCCTGAAATATGTACATACCTAATAAGGAGGTTTGCCCTTTTCTCTAGCAGAAGGTTCTGCTTTGGATGCTAAGGTGTGGTTGATGACTGGCTTCACTAGATACTTACTACTTCAGTTTTTCCTCCTGTACTGTAACTGTTACTTAATTGTTTTTTCTTACTTTCC